>JASVER010000001.1:23334769-23451658 GCA_030449065.1 Oceanodroma leucorhoa | reverse complement strand
GCCCACAAATTACTGAGTTTGTATCCCATATACTTGCAGAAGAACTACACTGCTTGGGAAGTACATAACACCTTTTTGTCTCTTCCTTTTCCATTTTCCACTGCCTGTCATTAATGACTTCAGAAAACAAGCCTGATGATAAAGAATTTAATTTTCGTTTTCTGACTTCCTCCCCCAAGTTGTCTTCTTTTCATTTTTTTTTCCTTCTCTTTAACTTTGCAAATGACAGGATGTGGTTCCAGACCGTTACTGGAAGGCAGAGGCACAGTGTTTACAGATACAGTGATGTACTACCTTAATTCTACCCATCAGAGTGTAAACTCATACTAAGGCAAATGCATGCTAAAAAAAAACCAGCCAAAACTAGATAATGAACATTCCTGTAAGTAGCGTGAGAACCAACATAAATCCATGTTTTCTGCCTAAAATAATCCATCTCTATTGATCCTTTAACCTAATTTTCTCTGACGAAGATTCAATTTCCAAACCCAGCAAAGCACAACTTTCTCTGATGTTATTAGATTTTGTTCAGTCCTTCACAGACTTAAGGTATTTAATTTACTCCCCAAATATATATATTTTAACTTCCTGGACTTTATCATCACTGTCTTCAGTCTAGACACTAGACAAATTGAGTGAGATCTTTTTTGCTCTGTATTGTATATAGATCAAGCTTGGAGATGGCAGAGAAAATTAAGCACGAGTTGTCCCCATAGTATAAAATCCAAAAGCTTGGATACTCAGCTGCTGTATCTATGAGTTTATTCCATAGTTGGATAGCTGCTTACAAGTACAAGCTTTTATGCAGAATTTGTTCTCACTTTCTAACGTAGTAAGTAACTCACCTATTTATACCAGTAAAGGTCTTTTGTGAACAAGGGCTACCTTAAAGCGTTATGATACAGTGGGAGTTCATACAACCCTAACAATAACAGGTTAGTTTGTACTAGCCCCCTGGCACTGGGTCATGTACCCACAGTGGGACACAGAGCATGGACCGTGGTGTGCTCAAAGGAAGCACAGAAAATGGAACAGCTGCAGCGCAGCACAGAAGCCAGGAGAGCTCAGACCACATCTAGCTAGAAAAAAAACCCCAACAAACCAATAATTACAATAACTTAAAATTTAGGTGTTTGGAAGGGATTTTAAACAGGCGCTGGAAGTAGGTTGGAGTAGTATCACCGGTGATATCACTCTGAAACTGACTTTCAAACCACTTTATTTGGTGGTTTCATAAATGACGTTGGGACAGAAAAATTGTTGTTGACACACTGCTAAGAGGTAATGTCAAAACTCAGTAGATTCAGAAAAACAGACAGGAAGAGCAAGATAACAGTGAGGACTAGAATGATAGGAAGTGGTGTAGTTAAATGAGAAGTCTATCARTTGAAAACGATAGTGAAAGAAAAGGATCTGCAAGTTATTTTTCAGAAGTCCACAAGCCACTGATGACACAGTGATGAAAAAAAGACATGAAGAAACCCAGAGATTTTGCATAGAGTACTGTGCAAAATTGTTGTTAAGTGTGCTTGAAAAGATATCATCTTTCAGCTGCAACTGGGTGCAATAAAAGAGTAAGTTGAGTGAGATAAAAGAAACCATAGTAAGCATCTTGCAAGACTAGCTCATCTTGGTTAGCTCAGAAAAATACAAACTGACAGGATAAGATTATTCACCTTAAAAGCATTAAAAGATAAATACCCAAGAAAAGAACTTCTGCTAAAAAGCAACATTCACATGAAAACTCTCTATAGATATATTTAAGTAGACTCACATAAAAAGATTTCTGATCATCAGACAAATGAAGCCCTAAGGCCATGCTTCCAGTAGCATAGGAGAGGTGGGAAATTCCTACATGACTTGATAAACTTATGAAGGTTGCATTTGACAATACATTATTAGGTTCAGTGACCATGAAGACAGTTTCCAGACCTGTGTCATGACAGTAGATTCTGTAGGGTCATTTTAAAAGTCTCAGAATTTCAGATCTATATTACCTGTAAAAACAGAGTTTCTACAGAAGAACCTTTCTGGAGGAAGTTTGAAAATAAGAATGGTTTCTTTTTAAAGTTTTCTTTTTGGTACAACATATAAATTATAACATAAAATATTTTTCTACCAACTTGTAATTTCAAAAATCTGAATAACTGTGCTCCAGTCCAAAACAAGAAAAATGAAAACAAAAATTCAGACTGAGTGACCTAAATGTGAGAGGACCAAGGACCTTTTCCCTCGAAATCAATCTGGTTTATTCAGACCAGAGAAAGTACAAATTATCATCAGTTTACAAGCATTTAGCCATGTGAAGTGTATCAACAAACACTGAGGTTGATACATTGCTAATTATTCTCTTGGTTAACAAATTTGAAAGAGAACACAAAGACTGAACATAAAGAAAAAGCAGGAAACATCCATCTGTAAATATGTATTTTCTGGGTGGAAAAAAAGTCTGTAAGTGGTGTTCACAGGGTCTTGGGAAGAAGAGCACTTACCCTATTTGCTTTGCAAATAAAGTAGAAAATCTGTATTCCAGGCTTCTCAGACCAGCACTTTTATAAGCTTTAAATTCAGGAGAGCAATACACTAAAAATAATCGGTGGGTGGGTGGAATAAAAGAAAAAAAGGAAAAAAAAAAGGAAAAAGAAAAAAAAATTTTTGGAACTTTGTTAGTTAAAGGAAGAATCTTGTCCAAAATTAGAGTAAACAACCTCAGTCTTGGCATAATTTCAGTAAATATAGGAAACATTAAACCTCTTTAGAAGCCCAAGACCACTGATTAGTTGTTAACACAGTTATGTTTTTCTTCTCCTCTACAAACATTTAAATATATCCATAACAAGCCTCAGGTGAGCGATATAATTAAACCTAAATTGAGTTCTGTGCAGAGAGCCAGAAAAAGGCATTTGAATCATATCAGTTAATCTTTAATCCAAGTTTGCCTGCCGTGAAAAGTGAGTGAATGCAACAGTTTATCACTGCAATGAGCTTTAGACAGAATATTTGATATCCAAAATCCTTGTTTTTATTTAACTTCTGAAATTCCACCAAATGCTGATGATGCCATATTATATATGCAGTGATTAACATCTGGAGAAGTCTTTCTGACATAATTTTTTTTCAGTTTTCTGAATTTCCATGATCCAAACTCTCACAAGAAAAATCTAAACATTTTTTTAATGCCAGCTAGAAACAACTATAAACCAAATGATTGAAGGGCTGTTTCAAAGTCCCAGAAGCCAGTGAGAGTCTTCATACTGAACACAGCAAATGTCAAAACAATTTGTAGGTTAGTGATGGCCAGCTTCCTAGCTGGCTAGGCTACTAATCTTATTTCAGTGTTAATGATGAAGCTTTACCTGAAGTCCTTTCCTTACCACATAAAAGGCCTGTCTCACCACAGCAATGACTGTGCTACACCCTCTGGGTATTTCAATATTCACCTTAGAAAAAGAAGTGCTTGGAAGTGGTACTTAGGTCGAATTAATTGCTCTGCCAGCTCTGCCCATACTCCCTGTAAGGTARGGAGTAACTCGCACAACATTTATTAGCTCAGCTGTTTGCATGTTTAGATCTAGAGTTTTAATTATTTTCCTAGACCTATTTAAAATCACATTTACCATTTAAATACTAGTTTAGAGAGCAAATCTTGATAGCACAAATATTCTATGACACAGCATAATTCAGATCATTATTTCAGTAAAACAACCTAATACAACAGTAATTGACTAAATCAAGTGTCATGATAGAAAACAGAACAGAATATTATCCAGTTAGGTCTTACCATGACCTCCTTATTTTAAAACCCTCTTAATTTCACCATCAGATCTTCAGCTGAGTGCATCTTCACCTCTTGTACCTGACAGGCACACAATGAATTTTCATACTTGGATCCTGCAGCCTGCCTTCTCCTGGGAAACATGCATGCCTCTGCTCTGCCACATGGCAGAACTTRAGTAGGCAAGAAAGGACATCTCACTGCCTATGCCGCTGTCAGTGCCTCTCCCCAACATTGAGAGCCTTGCTGGCTCTCAGGCATTAAGACTCCACAGATGTTCAGAGAAAGGATTAAGTGTCTGTCCAAGCCTAAGCTACAAGGGCAGTTAGCACTGCTGTGGTAGATGTGACCTTTGAGTGGGATCTCAGTGTGTTGGGGAAGCTGTGAGAGGAGGGCAAGGCAACTTTTAGTAAAGATGAGTTCAGAACCCTGTAGTCTGGGGAAAAAATATATTTTAATTAAAGTACAGAAGATGTGAAAACTTTGGTTGCCCAAACTGGACAAGCCTGAAAAGCAGTTAAATAAGACCACTGAACGTCTGAGGGACAATAATTCCAAAAATGGTCTATTAAGAAACAACTGCAGACAAAACCAGTTTGAATGATGGTAAAAACTTCCTGCAAACTTATTTTAGCAAGTGTAAAAACACAGATACACATTCATCCAAAACCATGTGTCTTGAAAAAATCATGTTTGAAAAGCCTGCAGAACACATTTCATATTGAAAAATATTGTCAGCAAAACATGTCTGGAATAAAAATATTCCAGTGAATTTCAAAACATTAAAAACCCCTTTGCCTTTATTTTAGTTTTTGTACAACATACTAAGCATAAATTTTGGAATGTCATCCTTTTGATGAGATTAGTTCATTAGATCATCTTTGTGTAATAATACATTCAGCGTACCTCTTTGAAATATAAATCAATTATTTTCAACCTAAGACTAGCCAGAAGCTGTACTTCTAAGTAACAAATGAACCAGAGGATCCCTCTGTTACTGCTCATTAAAAAGTTCATTGCAAATATTGAAAACTAAGAGAAGCCACGACTACAGCATTGTTGCGAGAGCAGGGAAAAAGATTTCCATATGGCCATGATTATTCAAATGCTTGTGTGTTGGAGATTTTTACTGGCTCCAGCCCTCCTTCTTATCTCATAGAAGCCTATTAATATTTCAGTAGACTGATATAATGTTTCAGCTGTAATGCCGTAATGGGCTTATTAATTAATCCTGTTCTCACAAAAATTTTCTGTAACAGTATAAACAATTAGTGGAATTTGTACAATGGTGGACAGAATTTTAGTCAACCAGTTACTGAAGGCAAGGTAAACAAGATAAATCAATGAAAGTAATTTAAGTGTGACAATGGAGAATATGTCATGAACAGAAGATAAAGAAGTTGTGTCAAGTGGGAATGATGATAATCTGTTTTTCCCTCACTGAAAACACCACATAAAATATGACCTCCTTTTTTTCATAAAGAGACCAAAAATCTGAAAGATTAGGAAGAAATGGGAATGGAAAATATGCAACTACTACAAAAGAGTCATAGGAGGCACAACTAATGAAGGAACTGAGGTTTAGTGGAAGAAATATAGAGATAGCAAACTTTGTGTCCTTATACGCAACACACCAAAAACTATAACAAAGGCCTAACAAAAAGTACTGGTCAGAACCTCAGTGTGTGTTATCTGATTTTCATTGTATTAAGATGTGGGCCACTAAATGAAGGACACAAGAAATGCGATGCCAGTGAAAGCATTCTCTTAAACCAAAAGTCTATGTTAGCGGTGCAAAACAATATATTCCTCAACCAAGGTTGAATTAGAAGAAAAAGAATGTGCATATACTTGCAAGGATATAAGTATGCTTCCCAGTCTCGGACTTTCCCTTCCCCCAAAGAGGGCTCCAAGGAGAGCTGTGATGAAATGGGAGGTGGGTTTTGGAACCTTCCCCAGGGGTAAGGGATGCACAGAAGAAGGGAAAAACTGGAACGCAAGATAAACAGCCTGACAGCAACACAGCTGGTCAATGCCAACTTTGCTAACACTGATTTTTCATGCTATTTCAGAATCCAGGTCAAAAGCAGACTCCCTTTGCTTCCTCGAATTGCTCATTACTCTTTTTGCCCCACATGATTCCACACAACCAGTGTAATATTTTGTATCCTCAGAATCAATGGGCTCTACCTAAAAGCTTCACATAGCATGGTAGTGTCATTTTTTCCCATCTGTTGATGATTTGTGCCTTTGTATTTGTGTTTGCTGAAATATGAACACAATAAAGCTGGTAATCAAACCGTCACAGCAGTGATGAGACATCTTTGGTATACACAACTGAATTAAATAATGGTGTCTGTTATTTTACAGGATATAACTCCTATCATCCCTCTGTAGTCTGGAAGCATTGTGCTCCTTACAAGAATCATGTTAATTGGCTTTCTAATGCAAGAGCTACATACAATTTGAAATGCCATTGGTCATATGAAAGAAATCATAAAAAGAGATCGGTAGCAGACATTCATTGAAATACAGATTGATACTGACTTTTCAGTCCAGAAACTTTGACAAATATGAATAAAACTGACTTACTCCCATTTGAATAAATCATGATTCCTTGAAGCTCTTCTGTATTAATCAGTGCAACTCTGAGTTACACTTAATTTCTCCTGGTTTAAAGTATCAATACGTACCACAAAACAATATACAAAATGACCTTACAACCAAAAAGACCCAAGACCATCTTGTTCCCAGGTGATCATTATGTGTACTTTTTATTGCAATAATGCCAGTACTTACATGATTTTCTACTTATTCTATAACTGCAATGCATTAGCACGTTGTCAATAAGTTTCCACTAGGCATGATAAAATATCACATATAGGAAATATGGAGCTTGTATCCTCAGTGTGGTCAAAAGTGTGACTGTCTGCTCCCTCCCCTCTGTCCTTGACCCAATTTTTCCTTTGCTTTCTCAGAAGGCAGCTTCTACTTTCTTCAGTTCATCAGTGGGAAGCATCCTGAAGTACTTCTTTTTCTTGGTTGGAGTACCTGACAAAGGGTAATTTGAGGGATAGGAAGATTAATGTTAGCATAAGTCCTGTACTCCTCTGGAATGGAAATAATTTAGTTAATAAGGAACTGGTTACAGTGACTAGCTTTACTGAGAATGCCCAGGCTAAATATTTGAAAGGCTTAAAAAACCCAGTTATAGTCAATGAAATGTTCCTTCCAAATTTTAAGTTCCTGACCCAACACATGCATGTGTTGAAAGTCGCCAAATAAAAATGGCTACAAAATGTGGGAAAACATTGTATTTTTCCATAAAATTTTCATGAAAAATCCCAAGATTCTGATAGAAAAAAACTAAACTCTATTAAAAATGAAGCAAATGTGACTATATTCTTAGCTGTCACCTCAGCTTATTGTATAACGTACAAAGTTACATTGCGGGGGGGGAGAGAGAAAAAAATATTTTCTTCAGTAAGCATATTTACTCTTAACATATACATTTAAAATTCAAAATAGATTTGACATTATGGTTTGTGCAAGTTTCACATGGCTCTAAATCACACATTCTACACAACGACTATAGTGTGAGTTTGTGTCATATTCACAGTATGGCCAGGCTGCAACATATTGCTGCGATCCCAACATACCCAACATCCACAGCTTACGCACGGTTGCCTTGGGCTAACCTGCTCTGCTTAGTACCCATTCACTCCTTGTTGCCCCAGACATCAGGTCCAGGCCCTTTCTTGTTAAGGGTTTGTCTGTGCTTTCCTGACTTATGAAAGGATCATTTCCCATCCAAACCTCAAACGATTTAGCTTGTATCCCACTTAGTTCCATTTTAACTCCCAGCCTCATTTGCAATTTCTTGTATTGACTCAAGGAGAAAAATATGGGGTTCTTTTCTCCTCATCCTCAAATTTCAAACCCCTCATTGCATGACATTGGAGCCAGGTCTTCTTGTACCACCACAATGCAGGTACAGCCAGTGCTCRAGTATTGTAAGCTTGGATAGCTCTGTAACTTAAAAAGCTGGGATCACAGTGCAGACATACCCAAATGGCTCTGCAGGGTCTCAGGCTGGCATTGCCCTAGGCGGGTAAACCCAGCCAAAAGCAAGCAGGAACCTGCCCAGGCATTTGCATGTCTCTGCAATGTTCTAGCAGATTCTTCCATGATTTTTGCCTAGATGTAGGACAATACCTCAGCTTTTTTTGTGTATTCATGACAATCCATAAGCAGCTGAGAACTGCCAAAGRGTTAAAACATACTGCACTGAAATTTAGTGAAGTTCCTAAAAATCCTAGTCTTCATTCCTGGCACGTGTTCAAATTTTTGCATTTTAATTTTTCTCTTGGTATAATTCTCACTGCTAGATTTCCACTAATTGTAATTTTGGATCTAAGAGACCTTTCTTGGAGGAAAGACTAGACCTATTAATAATACTACATATAGAGATAATATAAACTATGTGCATCCAAATTTGAAGTTTAAAAGGAAAGCTTTGTTGAATTACAGAACACGCAGAATTACCTGAGAGATTCATGTTAACCTGCATAAATATTGTTAAACTTACAATATAATCAGGGTTGAAAACAAGCTTAGGAAGTCTTATGAGAAGTTATAAGCATGTAAAGTCACGTAATGAGAATAAAAAGTATCTTTCCAAGACTGATTCTAGCACCAACAACATAAAAAGTACTGTATTTGAAGTCTGACGGTAGCAACACATATTAAAGATAACCCTGCCCTTTATGATGATACTTCATGAACAGAACTGCAAATGAACTATCTTCTTCTCACTTCTTAAGTGAAGCAAAAATATTATGACAGCTAAATAACAATATTTAATACATGATGACCAAGCTGCTAGAATAGAAAAGCTTGTGAAAATATAATGTACAGCTTTCTACAATAAACTATATATAAGATTATTCCAAAGCATATTTAAACATATTAATGACTGTATAAAATTCCAGTCACTGCTTGTAACATCTTTTAAACAAATATTATTGCATTTTTAAGCCCAATAGGCAATAGGTATCTGMTAATGTGGCAGGGGTATTATAGGCTTTGGGAGTCAAGCAATTAGCTGGCTTCAAGCTGTCAAGAAGGGGAAATAAAGATGCAAGATTACTTTAGCCAATAAGTTGCCCTGCTTCTAGTTTCTGTTTTAGACACCAGGGTAAATTTCAAGTTCCTATTTCCTGCTTGTTCTAAAAATAGAATTATTTCCCTCTCATTTCCAGCTTCTATGAGAAAAATTAAGTTTCTTGTCTTATGCTTGCCAAGGCAGAATCTCCACTTTTTCTACTTTTTTAGATAAGACTATATTTTCCCAGCGTATAACAAGGGCAAGCAATTTCAGACTGAGCATCTGTCCACTTCTTCACTAGGAATCTGGGGTTACTTATTTTTGAACGCATGCAAAATGGACGAAAGCATAGCTGCCTGCCTTCCAAACTGGTTAAACATTATGGTTTGGGAAACCATGTAGCTGGGGAAACATAAGGTCGTGTCCAAGCTAATGTGTCCTGCCTATCAATACCACTCATATTAGTTCAGGTACAGCAGCCTCCCAACCAAGAGGTATAATGAGAAGACAGCTAGGAATCTCAGGGCTGCATCCATCCAACTGTGAATAATTATATTGACTAGCAGTCTTGCTACATTTTAATCTCTAACACTACATTTAAATTGCTGGATCTGGAAGTACTTCCTAACTTCTGGATCTAGATATAAACCCTGTCTATGTTACAAATGGAGGTGGATGACCACTGTTGATCTATCATTATCTTTCCCAAGTGCCCTGGTTTCCATTAAATAAAAAGCTGGGCATACAGAGACTCTGTGAAAAGGTCCCTGTCCCATCCCTATCCCCCTGCCCTATTTAGACTATGGAGGGAAAGTGTAATGGGAGGTTCTCACAGGATTTCCCTAGAAGTTAGGCACAGACTATGCCAACTTTGTGCTATGTCACAGCTACAAAGCTATTTTCTCAATTAGGACTTTTACCTGTAATCAAGCTTGGTTAAAAGTATACTTTTTCTGCTAAGATGAAGCAGGCAATGATGTACAGCAATGAATCTCCTCACAAACAGGTTACACGAGATCAAACAAGTATGAGAACTGAGGTAAAAGGGCCAAATTTTGTAGAAGAACAGAAATTACCAAGTAATCTTTTACTATTTTCTGAAAGAACTTGTTACCTCTTCACACACTCATCACATGAAAAGTACTGCATTGCCTTGATTGTAACCGACCAAGCTCTTAAGATTGGGGAAAAAAAATGCCCAAGGGAAGAAGGCATACTTGCAGCCCATGTCAATAATTCTTACTAGGCAGCTCATATCACTAGCTTGTTCTTGGCTAGTGAGCCTAAAATACAGTCTATCTCATATTAGCTTTAACATTAAAACATTTAAATAGTCCTACAACAGAGAGCTAGATCATGGCTCTGTTAAGGTTACTCCCTAGAGTGCTAAACATGCCCAGCATGTTACTTTATAGGTATTTTAAAGGATATTTAACCATTTAAATATCCTTTAAAATACCTATAAAGTAACATGCTGGGCATCGGCAGGTGGAAGAACAGTTAACATCTCTATGTGTCCAGAAGGAGTGGGTATTTAACACCTTATTATTTTTGCAGTAGCCGCCTGGGGAGACAAGACTTGTGTAGTGCCTCACTCTTGCTAGGTACAGTGAGATGGCACCTTACAGAGGCATGGGGCCAAGAGGGGAAGATAATTAACATTTCTACAGGACCTTCTACTTTCTAAGGTTACTTGTGAAACAGTTTATTTTGACTGTCTGATAAAGATATCTTGTCATGAGACATTAGAAAACATCTTGCAATAAGCATACGATTCATGACAGTGTTAACATAAATGCGTTTATTGGTTCAATCAACTGTGGCTTTGTTTCAGAAAATGAAAAAGAGTTGCCCTAGAACATAAACTATTTGGACATGATACGGTTAGAAATGTTATAAGAGATTACCCTGTGAGATTTTGCAAGTGTCAGTAATGAAGTTTAGGCAACCAAAAATTTGCATTACTTTCTGCCTAAGCCTTTTGAGACCACAAATTTATTATCATTTATTGAGACTCAGCCTAGAAACCTTTTACAGGAATAATATGTTAATGCTTTTCCCACATACCCACCACATTTCACTGTCATTTACATCAGATTTTACTCTGATACACTTGTAGGACTAAATCAGACCTTTGATTTTTAGCCAGTTTGGCCATAAAAACAAGACCATTATCTCAGCTTAAAATAGGGTTCAGGTTAGCTTCTGTATAGAAAATTGTTGTCTCCAACAGCTTTCATTGTGTTAATTATATCAAAATGGTGTACCCAGCATGTCACATAAATGCTGTTAACCCAGGATAGTTTTAATGTTATACATTATATTTAGTTCCCCTCAGTTCTTTCAGGGAAATCCAGAGTGATTATGAATTTTTAGATATTTATACAATCCAGACTATATTTCTAATCACAACTACCACCAGGAACTCCGATATTATTCTAATGAAACACAAACGAAATCAAGAGAGTTAGAGCAGTGTAAACCTGAAGGAGGTGATTCTGGCCCTTCTTCCATATATTCTATTGAAATTGGCTCTCAAAAGAGCATTAAAATCTTGAAGTCTTTGTCTACTGAGGAAAGGAAATCTTTGTGTTATCCTTAGCAAACTAGAGATAAAATGCCATTTAGCTATCATGCAAATCAGGACACCTTCAAAGTCTCATGTGAACATTATTATGCTGAATGTTTAGGATTTCACTGGAATCTGTCAGGCACAAGCTCAATAAGCCCCCAAACTACAAAATGCTTGAACCACTAGTTATAAAATAAACAGAGATGTAGCAAAAGCAATCACTAGAGAAAACACTGACTAGAAAGTAAAAAGAACTTTACAAACGTGACAAGAAACCTATTGAAGAGAATAAATGAGCCTATTCCTTCAGAACAGTGTTTTGAAAGTACAGAACCATCACACTGTAGCTATTTCATACTCTGGTCTTCAATCTGATAAAGGACCTAGCCCAGAAATTACATCACTATACTTTTCAGAGATCTCAACACAAGAGATACTGTCCTACAGAAAAAAAACCCAAACTTTCTTCTGTTGAGCCTCTGTCAGAAAAAAACCAAATAACACACTTCTCTGTCTTTTTTATAGTCCAATACTGTCTTTGCAAAAGAATTTCATAAACACACTAGAATGTGCCGTTTGTCTAAATTATGATCTCTTTCTGGATTTAGAGTAGACACACACTCAGGTAGAGTCTTTGTGAAGTCATGGCAGTTAGTTTAATGGAAATATATAACCAAAACCCAGCAGAATTTACACTGCGTTTAGATAGTCTTTTCTCGCTCACAGATCTCAAAACTTGCAAAGGTGAACATTTCGACAATTTCCACTTTGCAGATGGGCTACTCAGGGTGCACAAGGACTCCCTGGTTAGTCCACTGATGCCAAGCAAGCTGGAGGTGGCTTTAGCTACATAATAGAGCTCTCCTGATTCCCATCTGTCGTGGTTTAAGCCCAGCTGGCAACTAAGCACCACCCAGCCGCTCGCTCACTCTCCCCCAGGTGGGACGGGGGAGAGAGTCGGAAGGGTAAAAGCGAGAAAACTCGTGGGTTGAGATAAAGACAGTTTAACAGGGAAAGCAAAAGCCGCGCACGCAAGCAAAGCAAAACAAGGAATTCCTTCACTACTTCCCATGGRCAGGCAGGTGTTGAGCCATCCCCAGGAAAGCAGGGCTCCATCACGCGTAATGGTTACTTGGGAAGACAAGCGCCATCACCCTGAACGTCCCCCACTTCCTTCTTCTTCCCCCAGCCTTGTATGCTGAGCATGACATCATATGGTATGGAATACCCCATTGGCCAGCTGGCCTAGCTGTCCCGGCTATGCTCCCTCCCAGCTTCTTGTGCACCTCACAGAGCATGTGAGCTGAAAAGTCCTTGGGAAGTAGACTGCCTAGCAACAACTAAAAACATTAGTGTGTTATCAACATTCTTCTTATACTAAATCCAAAACATAGCACTATACCAACTACTAGAAGGAAAATTAATTCTATCCCGGCCAAAACCAGGACACCATCTTGAGCTCTTGGTGCTTGCTCCTTTTTACATTTTAAATGGCTAAGTGCTCCCCCAAAACAACACCCCATGAGAAAAGATTTAACAGTGCTCCCTTTTACATTTCACAAAGAAATTATATTAGCTATGCATGTTTTACTAATGAAGAAGTGCTTCTTATGGTGGGAAGTATTTGGTCTTATTTTGCAAAAATGCATTCAATATTTATAATAAAATGATTTAAATTATAACAATGTTCTGATTAGAAGTTGAAGGTCACCTGTTTTTTATGGCAATTCAGAGTCCTGGAAGACCAACACTCAACACATCACAGAAGATAATGAGTAGTTAGCTTTCACCAAAACCCCATGAGCTTAAATCAGGCTTTTGCTTCTCTACCTTAGATCTTAACCTTCCACTATGAGCAAAGAAAACTGCTTGAAGACAAAGACAGATAGGCAATAACCATTAAAAAATGTTTATAATACAAACATACCATACAGGCTTGAAAAGACTCTAAGAATACTTATCCTTGGCCATGGTAAGTCGCTGTCAGAGAGGAAAAACAAAACAGTTTGTTGTTCTTCAGAACTAATGAACTTTATGTGGGAAAATATCATTATTAATGTATTAGAGTGTGTATTTACTAAGTTCCTTACAGTTATTACAAACAAAATGGTGTGAAATGACTTACATGAAAACACAGCCCAGTTTTCCATTTCCTTCAAAACCTGAAAATATACCTTCTGCTCCTTCAGTTTTGCTGAAGGCTTTTGCTTGTTCTTAGGTTCCTGTTATTTGTAATGAGCCTGAGAATTGTGCTTTAATCCATGCAGACTGTTACTGTACCCATGTAAAAACCAGCCAAAATCAATGAGGAGAGCATGGGGGGATGTCTACATTGTTGAAGAGATGTTTTCTTGGAGCTTTGATAGGAAAGAGATCAAAGTACATTCAGGTGTCTTCATCTCCTCACAAACAAATAGTTCAAATTATTATTCTATGATTAATGGATGAATCAATATTACTTTTCTGACTAATGTCTTCACTCTTCTATAAAGGAGGTTGGTTAAATATTTAAAGGTACAGTAATTCAGTACAGAAGTTCAGTTCCCTTCCTTACCACAAAATTTGTGAGCTTGAATAAACTACCGACGGCCAAGTTTTCAAAAGCATTCCATCAGAATAGTTAAGACCCAGATGTAACAGTGCTTAGATTTTACCTTTCCTTGTAATACCAAGGCTACCTAGGAGCCTCGCTACTCATAAACGGTCTTTGGCTAATCCAGGGCAGAAATTTCCCATGTAACCACCTAGTCCTATGCAAGTTACCACTCTGTCAAAGTGACAAAAGCAAATGTGCTCCTGCAGCTCAGTGTTGCCATTCATAGTCCAGCATCTTTATTTCAATCACAGATGAAGGTTGACTTGAGCCAGTAAGTCAGTCCACCGTGGTTCAGCAACTGCATTTCACAGCTCTTGTTCAACTTCTGCCATGTCTGCTACAGCACCAACAGAAAACACTGGAGAATTAGGGTGGCATTAATGTCAAGTGAAAATTTCTGTCTGCTTCTGAGCATAGATATCTTATGGACTGGCTGACTAAAAAATTTTGTCTGAGCACAAGATCAAGCTTCTGTGTTGACAAAAGGAATGAAGAAAGCATGCAAAAGGACTCTTAAAGAAAGGATGCCTACAGAATATAACCACAGCTTTAACCTATTGGTGTTGTGTCAGATATACAGAAAATGGAACAGCTGATGAATTCATGCCACTTTAATAGAGAAACGAAAATAGAAGACTAAATGTAAGGCAGAAAAAAGTATATCCCAGATCCATAGCAGGAACAATTACAATCAATTACAGGTGCATTATCCTTTTAAACAAAAACATGCTATTGTATTATCTACAGTCACTTATACCAAGTTTGAGTATGTGTTAGATCATCCTCATTGTGGTTTAAGACATTTTCAGACTCCAAATTCATACTAAAGGATGGAAAAATTTCTAGGGTATTTTAGTGGTACAGAATACATCATACATCTATATTAGTACAATATACTGTACCTTGCTTAAAACCAAGTGATCTTATGCAACTCATCTGAGATCTGCACTATGGAATGGATGCTAGCATAAAGTGTTTCACACCTGCAGTTTGGCTCTGTTTGCACTCCTTTTATTTAATATGCTCATGCTAGTAATAGCTAAAATTTATGGTCATAAAATATTAGAAAAAAAAATCCAGAACAACACAGAGCACTAAGTCCATGTTACTAACAGGTGGGAGCACTGTACCACTGTTGTAGGTGTATCGTTAAAAAAAGTCAAGACAGTTGTCAACAGGTAAATTCAGCTGTTGAAAAACAGTGAAACATCAGGACTGATTTTTAAATCCGTTGGAGCAGAAGACACAAATCAGAGACCCACAGCTTGAGGAAGACATGGCCTGCAAATCCACAAGCTTCTAAAATCTAAGTGTAAAACATATTTAACAAATGTTAACCTCAGAAAAAACTCATTTAATCTTCAAGACAAGCACAAATTTAATGCAACATTAACATTGGATTGAAGAACTGAGAGGAGTTACTGGTCACTGCAAATGTTTTGCTTAATCAGTAGCTCCTTTTTTTCTTTACTTTCACATCACAACACATCAATAAAGCTTCCTAGGTTGAAGCTTGCTAAGCCTAAACAAGGATGAAAATAAAAAGGATCATTATTGAGGATAGCAGTAACAATAGTCATAGTACAAGTCATAGTAAGAATAAAGTTCTCAAACAAAATTAATAATATTATGATTAAACATATTGACAAAATAATAAACAAAAATGCACCAAGATTCTCAGACCACCATGAGTGGTACAGCTCTTCTCTGCATCTGTTTTTAAGTTCTGTACAATGTTCTAGCTTCCTCTGGGAGCATTTCATTGACTTCTGTTTCATAGGTGAGAAAAATGCCAAAGATTTCTAATGATAATTACTAAATATAGTAACATTTAATTGTATAATTAAACTGTTATCAATATCATGGCACCCAAGTAGCATAACAACTATGTTGATGCCAAAGAGCAGCACTACCTGAAGCTTCTTTCTCTCTTTAATTAAAAGATTTCTCCTACCTTGGTTTTGGGCTAACACATTAGTGTAATGTATTATGTGTCGTATAATCTTGGCCAGGTAAGAGAGACAAAAAAAAAAATATTCTGTGTCATAGGTAGTCCTAATTTGAGCTCTGTGATCAATGGCTACAAGGCAAAAGACTTGAAATAAYATCTGTTGGAAATAAGGCCCAAGGATGGAACTGTAATGGTGATTTAACAGCAATCACATCTCAGCAGTGTTCTACTTCCCTCATGAGTGCACAGAGATATATATGGTCTGAGTGTTTTCATTGGTAGCAAGTTTTATGTTTGAAGATACTATTAAGTAGGAAATGACAAACCAGGGGATTTTTGCACTTTGATAGAGGGGGTGGTGCAGATCTGTGGCAAGTGAACAAGAAAACGGCCACTCTGACCATGGTTTACATGAAGTCTGTGGAAGCAGATTCTGGGGGAGAAAGGGCACCCCAGCATTTATAGCATATAGTCACTTCAGCAAAACCTCACTGATAACACTCTGCTTTAAGAACAGAGTTCACGTTTTGTGCTTTTTCTTTCCTTTTTTTGGGGGGGAAGGGGCTTAAGGGGGGAATAAGTGGGGGCTTAGATGAAATACTAGCAAAGATGAAATATTACCAAGTCTAGAATAGTGTAATTTAGAAATATTTCTTCTATGCAAGAGTAATTAGACATTACTAGTAAATTAAAAAAATAATAATAATGATACATAGCAACAGAGGAACTGGTAGCTCCTTCACTAGGTATTTGAGAGAAGCATTCTAATGAGCTGAGCCTACAGCATGATATAAGCATACTGAATCTGATGACTGATCATATGCATGATCATCTTGCAGAGATAGTTTATTACTGTTGTTGCATCACTAAGTTCCCTCACAGAGCAGCAAAGACCAGGACAAAGATTTGGGAAAAAATACGATACTATTCTGTTTATGCAACTGGTAAGTGTGCCAATGTTTGGCTTGGAAGAGTTGGGATTAACAGATGAACTGGAAAGAACATTTTGTATTCCCATCCAGCAGGCTGAAATCATTAACTGTGTGGGCCATTGTTTCACATCTATCTAAGAACATTTTCCAGCATACAGGTTCTGCAATGCTGCACTGTACCCTTGACTAGAAGACTGGCAGTAATCCCATCAAAGCAATGCAGACGGCAGTGTTTCAGAAGAACAGAAGAGTTTAGGAAAATCTCCCGGTAATCCAGAAACTTTGTCATAGTGCAAAGTCAAAGAAATAGAATTAGAGGCAGATACTCTTCATCTCCTCCAGTGCTGAAAACCCAAAAGTATTCAGGAGGTCTCCCCTGTTGCCTGTATGTGATCTCCCTTTCTGCTTCCACTGCCCCCCGCATCCACCGTCTGCTGATTATTACCCCACCGAAGTCACCTTTCAGGAAGTGCAGAGCATTTCACAAGAGCTTTTGAAGACAAATGTGCTCACTGACAATGCACATTTTCATGTATCCTGAACGTAACTGAGACTTGGTTTAAATTCTTTACAACAAACCTTAGTTTCTGCATAGACTCCCCAAAACAAAGAGCTTACTTGTGTAGTGTAGTAGTTTTGTGTTGAGTATTACTTTTCTTTGGGCAGTTACTTTGACTTATCCTAGAAAAGTTTATTAATTTTTGTTTGCCTCAAGAACAAACTCAGTGAAAGACTGGAAACTAAATCTGTATAATGTTTATACAAATCAGATGATAAGCAAAACTCAGATTTGTGACAAATATTAACTGCCTCTGCAAGAAATACTTGTGCAGGCACTTGCTCCACTTTTACACTAAAAGCTACATCTGCATGCTGGACATTTGGTGTCATAAGCTTGTCTTATCTTGACACAAGCTACAAAACTAACAGAAGGAAGTCTTGCAGCTAATACACCTAGATTTCTGTGAGAACAATGAGCAAATTTGTATCTCATTATCTACGTAGCCATATCCAAACATGAAGTAGAATAGATATAGCAATAACCTTCACCCCAAATTCCACAAAGTCTGTAAGATTAAGGATTATTTTGTTTCAAAGCATGTTTTGATTGTCATCTAAAATGATAATATAGATGGAAATTTTAAGAATTGCATGATGTAAAGGATGCCTAAGTGCTAACTTCTTAATTAGTATTTTAACTGGTAATAAATAATTGCAGTAAAAGAACTATTAAGTAACTATGTTTTAATGAACAGGTAGAATTATATCTGCAAATAGCAGCTAGAGTTGCCTGGATTAAGTTCTAAAACCTACTTACAAAGCACAGAAGGTAGCACACCTACTAGCGATCATTTATTTTCAATAGAAGGTCTTTTGAACAGTGCAATTAGCTCATTAACATTTATGTTTAGAACTGAAATAAAAGAGGTGATTGACATGGAACTCAAGAATTATACAATTCAGAAAGTCTTTTGTCACAGAAATAGTAACAGGGAGACAGATTCTGGAATCTACTCAGAAGGCAGCGGGAAAGAAAAGGCTCTTTTTTAATGATGAAGAAAAGCATCAGTTTATATATGCCAAAATTAAGGGGGTTGTTGTTGCTGTTGTTTTTTTCTTTTTTCTAATATTGCCTTTCAGAGTACCACACACAATAATCACCAATGCACACCTTCTTCCCCATTCACAAATAGAGAATTTGGGGACAACAGTAACATTTATTTTCAGAAGTATATTTCTAATGCTTAAACCATTTCAGAAGTTTAAGTTCCTTCTTATAACCATACAGAAGACAGGTGAGGCACTTGATACATAGTCAATAGATAAGACTTGGTGTCACCTGACACTACGGGGACAGACAGGATCTTTTGGGGATCCTGGGCAGAATGATGATGGTACTAAGTTGTAGCTACCATTAAAGCTTTATTTTTTAACAGAATTTTATGATTAGCATAGCATAGAATCTTATGATCAGAGTAGCAAAGGATTTTTATAAGCAGAATCAGTGTAGCACAATTTTGTAAGTAGCACAGCATGGAATTTATAGCACAGCTTAGCTTATGGTTCCTAATCACGTGGACCCTCTGCAGATTGGATCAACTCTTAATACTTTGCTTGCCGTGTCAATATAACTATCATAATTTGGACTCGAAAACACGTAAAGGAGTACGAGTTACTCATTCAATCTTCAGAGGAAGCAGATGATGGTGGAGGCATCCATGACCACCAGGGGATCATGGGGTTTGCCATCCAGCAGCAGTTCTGGTCCAGGTCCCACTTAGGAATTATAACTGATCAATTTTACAGACAGTGCTGTGTGTACTGTTATGCTTGCCTGTTCTGTGATGGGGTCATCACCACCGCCTGGTTGGCTGGATGCCTGGGACCTTCAAGGCTGGTAAGGAGGGAAGAAGTCAGCCTGGCCAGGAACCTTGAGGCCGATAGGGAGGAGAAGAAGAAATCTACCTGGTGTACAGGACCTTCAGAGCCTAATGAGGAGGGTAAAGGGGACTGATATGTGACCATCTCAGTCACAGAGAATGTCAGTTTGCCTTATAAAATGGTGTTAGTTATGCTAACCATACTACCAGAGATCAGGAGTGGGGGTACCGGTCACAACTGGATGTCCAAGTGTTATAATCAGTGGAAAAAATATTTTGTCTTGAAACAAAATTAAGACTCCCTTTCCCAAGGAAAATCCCTCGTAGCCAACTTAGAGTTATGTTGCACTCTTACAGTGGCACAATGAGTTTTGAACTCTTCTTTGCAACTAGTTGCATAGTTTTGGCAGAAATAATGGCAGATATCCCCACTCTGACTAATCTCTGGTCCAAGAAGGTAGTATAAGTGCCCTGAGGCTTTGGAGAGCGTTTTGGGGAAGCTATAAGTACCCATCTTGTCACAGGGTAAGTAACCCATGTTTCAGGCTGTCCCCTTTTTGTCTTATTCTCTGGTTGAAAGGAAATGTCTTTCCAAATCTTCTGTTGTCACCTGCAGCCAGGCTAGTACAACCCACCTGTGGGTGTCCTAAAACCCCTTCAGAACCCAACCTGGTGGAGGATGGACTTGGAAGAATCTTATTAGTCCACACCTGAATTATAGATTTGTCACTTACAGTGTTCACTGTAAACAAGACTAATCAAATTTAACAAAAGAGAGACTTAAAAAATAAAACAGTACATTAGCTGAAAAACAGATTTATGTTAACAGGTCAAAATTACTAATAGAGAAAAAAAGAATTTATAACTACAGAAAAATAACAAAATGCAGTACTAAAATTATCCATCATAATAATAAGGATGCTTGTGAGTTGCTCCAGTGCTTTGGCTATTTTGAACTTAGATAATTGGCCTAATTAAAATCCAAWTAAAATAGAAGAGTAGCAGCACTCCCTTCTTCCGTCCTGCTAGCATAATTTCTAACTAAATATGACCAAGACTGATGTGGCTTATGTAAAGTCTGTAGCTATCTGTACCTATTAGGCATGTGCTAGCAAACATACCAGATTGGGCCCTTCTCAGGGGATCTAAATGGGAGAACATCTAGCTCGGAGGTGGTAAGCAAAAGATGGGAACCCATCTGCTCAGTCTTTTAAAGGCAGCAGATGGCCTTTTACCAAAGCACAACTTTATGTACTTAGAGAAAATTTTTGGTAAGAGCTTAGTCACCAAACAGGTTAGGCAATGATGTGGAGTTTTTTCTTCGGCTTTAGAAATCTAACTCATTTTGCATGTATGTAAGCATTAGACATTATATGATTGCATTAGCTTTTAAAAAAAATATTAAAAAATATTTCTTTCTACTATGTCAAGAAAAAATAATTTTTGAGAAYAGGACATGTTTTTGGATGGGACATCTTTTCCCACTTGATAGGTTATCTATGAAGCTTATGGGGTGGACAGTTCTTTACTATGATTTTTAAACATTGCTCACTTACACGCTTGGGTAACTTAAATAGTTTGAAAGAACCTAAATTCTGTGTGAGGTTTGGCTATATAGAGATCACCAGCACCTTTCATCTACCAGGAGCTGTCTCCCTCAGGACGCTTGAAGTGTAACGTAAGACAGAGCATAGAAGCAAAAAGAAACTGAAGCAGGGTCCCTCTTCTGTTCACAGTAATCATCCGATTTCTCTTTCCTTTATCAGTAAATTCTTTCTGTCAGGATGAATGAATGCACTCAGGCATGGGAGAAATATGTTTTCATTGTATTCATTATGAATATACAAGATTTCCGGCATGATACAGCTTTCGAGAGATCCGCAATAAATACAAATGAAGATGACTATTTAAGCTGAAAAGACATTTGCAGATGCTGAATCCTAGTCACTTTCAGTACTGTAATATGAGTCCATGAATGAATGAAACCCTTCTGGGCACAGGAAAGATTGGTACTTTTATATCATAAAATTTAAATTTTACCTAGTGGAAATACAGTCTAATTTTATAGGGGTCTCTGCATATGTCCAGATGCACTGTCAAGAAATGAGGTCCAGTTGCCACCTGCACTTCCTGCTGCTTTGGCAGCATTGACATGGTCTAAAATGTAAAACTGTGGAAAGAGATTTAGTCTCAACTCCTATCGTACAAATTCCTTGTAGCAGTCCAAGTAATATACATAACAAGCTAAAAGAAGGCTGTCACACATGCAATTACAGCAGATGAGACCAGGGACTTCAGCAGAGGATCAGAGTGCCCCAGGGTACTGAGTATAAAGAAGTCTGTCTATTGAATGGTTCATGCTTTGCTATGAAAGAGTGCAATTGTCCAGACATTTTAATTTGACTATGCTATGCTAAAACCTTGACTTTCTTTGGAGAAGCATGTGGTTTTCTTTAAGGCAGTAAGTGCTGAGATTGTATGCTAGAGGAATGCTACGGAATATCTTTTGTGGGTGAGGAAAGGGGTAGAAGCTCTTTTTCTGTTTGCGCATATTTCTATCGTCATTTAGTTCTTTTCTTGGAAATAGATAACTCAAAACTGACAGCAGCAGGAAGGTGATTGTTTGGTGGGTTTTTTTCTTCTTCTATATCCTCCCCGTAGAGTTGCTGAATATTTGCTTGTCAACATTGGTGGTGAAATGCATTATTCAAAAACAATGCAGAAAGAAAAATATATCTTAAAGCAAGAACCAGAACTTGAAGAAAATAAAAAAAAAGTTGTTGCAGCATAGTGTTTCCCAGTGCAGCAGTACTCACAGTCTCAGCACACACTGTATGCAATTTCATTTAAGAAAAAACTCTGCATTCACTTCTCTATGGATTCATGAGATAATTGTGTTTACTGTAGCAAAAAAATAAATGGAGGAAATAGCTAAATTTAGTCTGATCATAAGGAAAATATGTCTAGGAGAGGTTGTAACATAATCCGTTCCTCTGGGGAATTAGAGAAATCCTATTTGTTACAGAAGCCTAAAACTGAAGTAGATGAAYGTGAAAAGAACCTCAAGGCCAAAGGCTCTGCCACCACTCAAGTGTATCTTTCAGTATTTCCAGGGCTGGATGGAATGAAACAGCATTGAGGTATATTTGAGGAGTGTGCACAAAAGCAAACCGATGATTTTTGCTTCCACAAAATGGTCAGAGGTTAATTCAGGGCTCTCACACAGAGCCCTGCATGCTTTAATAGTACAGTATTTRAATATCCCACTGATTTAATAGATTTCTTAAAAAATATTAAGCCTGTATATAAGTTCTATGTGAGATTGGGGCTTATAGTATCATGTTTAGAGCTGATTCTAAGAAGAGATTAGAATAGCATAAGAACTGCTTCCTGCAGAGTTTTAGGACTGTCCATTTCAATCCCAGAAGAACTAAGGTACCAGACTTAGGCAAATACTTCAGAAGTTTCCATAATTTCATGTCAGTTCAGAGAAAAATATAAARGGTTTGAAGTGTTCCTGCAATGCTTATCCCACACCTATTTATGTGACAGAGATAACAATGATCAGATTTCCATTAGATCAGGAGAACTATGGCTTAATTAAATACTAATTTAATATTTTCTCAATTTAAAAATATTTCTATTATAAAAAGGTATGCAACTTCTGTCTAACGCTTTCCCATTAGTCTAAGTGGGATCTACAAGCGATATGTATTCCCTCAAGCTTGTGTGGATTTGAAGCTGTCTGAAGCAAATCTGTGGAGTGGCAAAAACCGTTAGAGCATCTGTTAACCATACCGGAGGGCTGGAATTTTAGGGGATACAAAAAGATCACAGATACTCTTTGTCATTCTGGAAAAAAAAGCAGTGAATGGCCCCAAAATGTGCAGAACTCTTATTTGGAGACAGCAAAATGTACTAGGTAGGTCAAAGCACATGGGAAATTTTTAGATGAACTCACTTTGAGGTATCGTAGTAAGGGGAGGGAGGTGGCAAACAGTGGGAGAAAATGTGTATTTCTTTGAGTAATACAGTTATATCTGTAAAATGGTAAGTCCAATTCAGAGTAGGAAGACAGCTAGCGGGCTGAAGCTAGTGGGGGCTTGGGGGGAATTTTGTTCAGAATGTTTCCCAGCTGTTGTATGCTGGCTGAGCAGCAGAGAACACCTGGAAGGGATTTCGGCACTTCTTATGTTTCGATTTAAACTTATCATTTGCTGAACGTTTGTTACACCAGTCTACAGCAAGTAGGTGTTTCAACTAGCGTTCTTATTTCATGATTTGTTTTGCTGCTTGTCCCTGTACTTTGATGACAGTMACCCTCCTTTGCACCCAACAAGTTCAAATGATTTGAGTAATCTCAGGATCTGCAGTGTCTTTAAAAGTGCACAGCAGAGTCTCAGATCACTTTTGCTCAACAGAAGTGTCTCTCTTGCATCCTGCTGAGCTTAATTAATATAGAATGGAAAAACCTTTCAACTGAACAACAATCTAAGAACCTAAAGGATTGACAGAACAATCCTGTAGAAATAGAGAAAACAGAAAGTGTGAAGGATCTATGAAAGTCAATTGTATGCTGCAAGAGTACAGCTACAGATTACAGTAATACATATTTAGCTTTTCCTTGAGAAAAAGAAAGGTGAGCAAAGAGCTTATATGAAGCCATTCCTGTATTTGCTGGCTATATATCTGTGCAATTAAAGCAATATTAATTATGTAAAAGCATTTGATAGTTGTCTTTTATTCTCAGTAGGCTGGAAGCATAGCTGTTAATTCCTTTCTTCCATGCACTGGATTTTAATGAAATCTTTCAAGCTGTTTTCTCAGTGCAATAGACTCTTAACTGTGACTTCTGGCTGAAATCTAACACTGTAATCACRTAAAAGACTTTGGGCACAGTTACATTTAAACCCCATTGCACAAGAGTCGCACAAGAGTCTCTAACATGTACAAACTGGAAACGTGGATTTCCCCAGCTAGGAGCCTGAACCAGTGTCACACATAGGAATGTATCGAACCATGGAAAAGTGAACAGAAGATTATCACAGAAAAGTTCTCTTGCTTAGCAAGCTGAAGCAAGTTTATTGTAAGTCCCCTGACCTAAGCAATCAATAGGAAGAGCAAATAACTACGGAAAATAAATGTGTAGCTATCTATGCACAGATTTTRCAGAATGCTTAAGTACAGCAGTGGCACTTTGAGTGAAATAAAGGACCCACTTCAGAGCTAGCAACATTAGGAAAAATATTTGCTATTGTTGCCAAAATCGCTTAAAG
Source organism: Oceanodroma leucorhoa (assembly GCA_030449065.1). Lineage (NCBI taxonomy): Eukaryota > Metazoa > Chordata > Aves > Procellariiformes > Oceanodroma > Oceanodroma leucorhoa. The sequence goes on along the minus strand of JASVER010000001.1, from coordinate 23,427,068 downwards.
TTTTAAGCTTTTTAAAGATAAAGAAGCCCATATTGACCAAACTTCAAAGGATTAAAACAAATATGTATTAGGGCATGTATGTTGTAATTCTATTAGGTCAAATGTTATTATTTATGTTATTTGATATTATTCCTATTACAGCAATTCCTGGGAAACCTGTCAAAAGTGAGGTGACACTGTGCCAGGCATTGTTCAAATGTATAGAATAACATGACCTTGCCCTGAGACCTTTCACAATCTAATTTAAGTCAAGGCCCAACAAATGGCTGCAATCACTAAGAAAGGAAGGTGAAAGCAACAATAGGAATGCTACTGGACAGCCATCATACAATATTTGGATTAGCTTTTTTCCTGGAGGCAAGGCTATGTTTTTGTAGGACACTAATTTCTGTGGTTTTACAATTATATTCGATTATCTGTGACTTGCCTGTGCTGACTATAGCGTGCGTTTTCTCTATCTCTGTGGTAACTTCTGTTTTTGTTTTACCTGTGAYGACCTTTGAGAAGCTGCCACACAGGAAGAAAAAGAGTGGTATCTGATTTCGTAAATCTAAAATAGTTTTAGTGAAAAAGGATTTACCCAAGAAAAGTGGAGTTTTGTTTGTTTAGACAGTAGAGATTCATAAGAAATATTAAGATTAATGTGAAAGAAGTCTGAATGGAAATGTGTGTGTGTAAGCATGAGAAGGCAAGCAGAACAAAGCCTTAAAAGAATGGTCGGATAATAAGGGACACCATTCCCAGGTCACTGTTTTCATCAGCAAAATTGAGGAACGTGTTCTTGATGTCAAAAGCAAAAAGCCTGCAGTCTGAAGAGCAGACGACTCATCAGCAAAAGAGCCAGTGCCCTGGCGCTGGCAGGGTGGCAGCARGGCTGCAGCACATCACGTACACCACTCCTTTCCCTGTTCGCCTGCCAGGAGAACCAACAAGAGACATGTGTTTCACACATATGCCAAAAGAGGTAAACCAGACAACGGGCAGTGGCGTGGCTTAATATTTGCACCGGCTCAAGTAAGCAAGATCTGAAGCGAAGATCTACCCCAAAATAGCTGACAGCTCCTGAAGGAGAAGAAAGATCTGTCCAAAAACTCRTTTGTCATCAGCTGTCGAGAGGAGCTCCAGAAACGCAGAGGGCTTGACAGACGGCATGCCCTGTCTTCTGTGTTGCGGACAAGTGATCTTGGTCAGACCACTTGGAAACACGCATGCTGCTGCTTGCCAGTATGTGAGTGAGAGAGGATGAAACCGTAAAATCAACTTGCTTTAAAACCTKGAAAATAAATGCATCTTTCCAATCCATAAGATATTGCATTGACCTTTATTATGCTAATACCACTATGAAGCRGTTGTCAATACAGTAACTAAAATCAACACCAACAAAACAGTCAAGATACTTGATGTGTGCTCTGGCAGCTGAAAATTGAATAAGAATAGAAACGCATTTTGTAGTAGCTTTCAAAGAAAAAGCTGGTTACCAAGTGGGTTTCAAGGGTAACCTCTTCTAGTGAAGACGGCTGTAGGAAATTTATTGAGCTGTCCACACCTTTAGACTGCCCTGGGTATTACTGAACAAGTGTATTGCATCATTTTCAGTAATATGTTGGGGGAAAACAGATCATTTTATAATACCTACTGTGAATTGCCCACGCATATGAAATTGTATCGCACATGGGCTGCAACAAGCAGTTTGTTCAAAAGAGTTTGAAAAATAAAATATATTGTTAGGTGGATTCTAACTGAGAAAAAAAAAATAGACAACAGCTAAGTACTGCTGATGCTGTTGGACTTGTTAAARCTGCAGAACTGCTGCACTTTCCCTTGAGCTTGTAGCCCTGTAGCCCAGTGCATGAAGTATTGCTATATCTCGTAAGAGGCCACTGGCTTTGTGCTAGCTTTACACTGCCRCAGGATTGAGGGTTGTCAGTCTTGCTTGGTCTGATCTTGTACTGGCTTGTCTGGAGCTTTGTTTTAGCTTGTTTGGCTGTAAAAGCAGTTTTTCTAATGACCAGGTGGCTATGCCTAATTTGTTTTACTTTTGCTTATCTTTGTAGAGTATAACAACATTTTCTCTATAACGTGTAGCTTTAAGAAGTARTTATTCTATCAGAATGAAATATTTATTTCCCCAGCTTAATGATGTACTGTGTACAGGAACACGGGCCTKGTATGAATGCAGAGACCTTGAAAGTGGGGACACAAGATGCAATGTAGAAGAGCATAGACATGAGATGATAAGGGAAAGGACACAAGATGACAGTGAAGGCCCCAGGACTATAAACAWCTCACCCGTGGTCAGGTAAAGAAATGCAAATCTTAGAGCAGAAAAAGGGGCAGCTACTCAGAAGTGCAAGTACACCAGTTTAAACTGCATTGTTATTCCAACATTTTCCTCCCTGTAATRAAGTTCTTTCTTGCATTTTCTTTTCCTGTAATAATTAGATCTRGAATAATAATAATTTTTCATTATCATTCACTATAGTGTTAAGATTTTAATTACACTATTAATAATTTCTTGGCTTTACATGTAAGATGCATTTACTTTTTGCCAATGACAAGACTTCAAGAATAACAATATCTTGAGGGAAAAATCAAGTTTGTAATGCATTTGTTCCCATTTAGCACAGCACGTGSACTTATATCAGTGAAAACACCATCCCCCTAGGGCATAAAAAAAGAGTATGTTCAGTCTATAAAGCCCACTTCCCCATAAATGAAATTTTTTAATTTAAGTTCTACTCTGGGTAGTGGAATTTAATTTGTTGGCTATCTACATATAAAAAAMCTAAAGATACTGGCCAAGGTTAAGTCCATAATGATTCCTTCAAGCTATCTACTTCATTGGAACAACACTGGATTTAGATTGACACAACAAAGATCAGAGTCTGTCTCAATAACTTAGCATTTCCAGTTGAGTAATGGTATCAGTGATAGCGAAAGGGCAAAGGGCCCAGGTTACATGGAATATATTTCAGATCTGTTAGTATGGATTAGCAAGGATGGGACTGTGACTGGAGGGCTTAATACTCAGTACAGCACAGAACTGTCTGCCAGTCCTCAGCTGGCATCCTCTAAATAGAGGGAGTGAAAGAGCATAGCTTAAAGTAAATCCTGTTCAGGTACTATTAATTCTCCTGYCTGATGTTGAAATAAATATTATATTCTAGCTCAACTGCATGCCTAGATTTTGCCAGCCTACTGACTTATATAGCTTTGGAACAGCAAGAAGGTTTCTACAAAATTCCTCTGAAATAGGGGTCTATATTTYCCTTCATTAAAATGAACCTTTTTCAATATATGTTCTCTGGGATACCCTGAGTCTCCAGCTTCTGACAATGCCTATAGCCACAAAAGGTTAAATACAGCAGTTTAGTAAAAATATAATATTTATTTTAATTCAAATAAAAGATGAATTTATGACAATTATCTGTTTTCTATTTTAGTGGCATCCATTATAGTACTAAAAATATAATAACAGCAGCTTTATTCTAATCTGTCTACTGGCAGTGCCAGCTTCTGATAGTAAGATCTGTATCGGACACCCGACATACAGCCAAAGTGGCTAGTCTGGTCTCTGGACAGCAGCTTTTGCTGGCAGAATGGTATCAGGTCTCATATTTACCTCCTCCTCTTTTTTTTTTTTTTTTTGTTTTTTTGAGTGCTAAGTAAGCAGGACCATAGACAACGGCAAGTAAGTTACATTATGTGCAAAATATGCTTGGGTATTCCTCCATGGGCTACAGGTGTCCCTCTTTAAATACACATTTCTTCCTCAGAGAATGCACACCTGGCAGCTCCAGTAGCTGTTTTTTAAACTTTGTGGGGAGGACTTTCTTCTTGTTGACATCTTGGTTTGGTTTTGTGGGTTYTTTTCCATCCTAATGGCTTCTGGTGAGGCAGCAATTGCAGACATCCTCCAACCTTTCAGGGGCCTGTGAAAACTAGAATAATCATCCCACCTCTTTAATGATTTCTAGTGATATCCTCMCTATGAGACTTCACAGACTTAAGGTTTGTGATTTTGTTTTTTTTGTCAAAAAGAACATTATTTCATAGAATCATAGAATAGTTTGGGTTGGAAGGGACCTTTAAAGGTCATCTAGTCCAACCCCCCTGCCATGGGCAGGGACATCTTCAACTAGATCAGGTTGCTCAGAGCCCCGTCCAACCTGACCTTGAATGTTTCCAGKGATGGGGCATCTACCACCTCTCTGGGCAACCTGTGCCAGTGTTTCACCACCCTCATTGTAAAAAATTTCTTCCTTATATCTAGTCTGAATCTGCCCCCTTTTAGTTTATAACCATTACCCCTTGTCCTGTTGCAACAGGCCCTACTAAAAAGTTTGTCCCCATCTTTCTTATAAGCCCCCTTTAAGTATTGAAAAGCTGCAATAAGGTCTTCCCAGAGCCTTCTCTTTTCCAGGCTGAACAACCCCAACTCTCTCAGTCTTTCCTCATAGGTGTTCCATCCCTCTGATCATTTTTGTGGCCCTACTCTGGACCTGCTCCAACAGGTCCATGTCTTTCTTGTGCTGAGGGCTCCAGAGCTGGACACAGTACTCCAGGTGGGGTCTCACCAGAGCAGGGTAGAGGGGCAGAATYACCTTCCTCGACCTGCTGACCTCGACGCTTCCTTTGATGCAGCCCAGGATATGGTTGGCCTCCTGGGCTGCGAGCGCACATTGCTGGCTCATGTCCAGCTTTTCATCCACYGGTACCCCCAGGTCCCTTTTGGCAGAGCTACTCTCAATCCCTTCATCCCCCAGCCTGTATTGATACCGGGGGTTGCCCCGACCCAGGTGCAGGACCTTGCACTTGGCCTTGTTGAACCTCATGAGGTTCACATGGGCCCACTTCTCAAGCTTGTCCAGGTCCYTCTGGATGACATCCGGTCCCTCAGGCGTGTCAACCATACCACTCAGTGTGGTGTCATCTACAAACTTGCTGAGGGTGCGCTCGATTCYGCTGTCTATGTCACTGATGAAGATATTAAACAGTACTGGTCCCAATACGGACCCTTGAGGAACACCACTTGTCACTGATCTCCATCTGGACATTGAGCCGTTGACCACTACCTTCTGGATATGACCATCCAACCAATTCCTCATCCACTGAACAGTCCACCCATCAAATCCATACCTCTCCAATTTAGAGATAAGGATATTTTGGGGAACCGTGTCAAAGGCCTTACAGAAGTCCAGATAGATGACATCCGTATCTCTTCCCTTGTCCACTGATGTGGTCACTCCATCATAGAAGGCCACTAGGTTGGTCAGGCAAGACTTGCACATGGTGAAGCCATACTGGCTGCCTCGAATCTGTCCTCCATGTGCTTTAGCATAGCTTCCAGGAGGATCTGTTCCATGATCTTCCCAGACAGAGGTGAGGCTGACAGGTCGGTAGTTCCCAGGGTCCTCCTTTCTACCCTTTTTAAAAATGGGTGCATTGTTTCCCTTTTTCCAGTCACCAGGGACTTCACCTGACTGMCATGACTTTTCAAATGTCATGGAGAGTGGCTTGGCAACTACATTAGTGGGCATGGGTAYTGGGTTGATGGTTGGACTCGATGATCTTAGAGGTCTTTTCCAACCTTAATGATTCTATGATTCTATGATTAGCCAATTCCTTCAGGACTCTGGGAAGCATCTCGTYGGGTCCTATAGACTTATGTACGTTTGGGTTCCTCGGATGGTCATGAACCTCATCTTCTCTTACAGTAGGAGGGACTTTGCTCCCCCAGCCCCTGTCTTGTGGTCCATCCACTCGAGAGGTGTGGGAAGAGAGGTTGCCAGTGAAGTCTGAGGCAAAAATGTTGTTGAGTACCTCAGCCRCCTTCTCATCTGTGGTTACCAGTTTGCCAGTCATGTTCATCAGGGGGGTAATGCTTTTGTTGACCTTCATTTTCTGGCTGACATACCTATAGAAGTTGTTATTATTCTTTGCATCCCTTGCCAAGTTCAGCTCCAGCCGCACCTTGGCCTTCCTGACCTGGTCCCTACACATCCGGGCAGCATCCCTATACTCTTCCCAGGATACCTATCCCTACTTCCACTGCCTGTGCATTTCCTTGTTGCCCTTTAGTTTGACATGCAGGTCTCGACTCTTCCATGACCCTCTGTTTCCCTCAGAAGGGGAGTCATCTACAACTATAACCCATCTTTTCTTCCTYGTGGAGGTGGTTGTGATATGGGGGGAMGGCTTTCTGACCTTGGCAACACCTCTGGTGTAGATGGACCATCATCCACATCGTCCATTGACTGACCTTCCACATCCAGAGCCTCATATCTGTTGTACAGAGGCACCTGGGAAGGCGAGATGTGCAAGGAGGGGGTTCGCCTGCCGCCCCGAGCATGGACTCCATTCACTCCTTTCCTTTAAGCTACTGCCTTCAGCCTGGCTGGGGGAGGATACAAGATCCCCTTGATCGTGGTTTTTTTCTGGTGGCTGTTCCTGTTTCTGTCTCAGGGAGGGCAGAGCTTGGTTCCACCACTCTATGTGTTTCTCAGACTCCCTGATGCTCCTTAACCTTTCTACTTCCTCTTATAGCTCTGCCACCASGCTGAGCAGATGGTCCACTTGGTCACACCTCACACAGCTGTTCTCACCACCGCCATCYGTTACCAGCGAAAGGCTCTGGCATCCCCGGCAGCCTGAGACCCGGATGGCTGCACATTTTCACGGGAGCTCTGTCTGGGTTGCCACATCCATTCTGGCGAGTGCAGCGGGCATATGGCTTTCTGCTGGGCGGATACCACAGCTAAGCTCCTTCTGAGARGGTGATGACCACCAGCTGAACTCACCTCTTGAGCTGCTAGGGTGACGATGCCCTTCTTGCGCTCCCTTCTGCTCAAACGGCCAACGCGCCGTGCCCTGTTTGCCCGCTCCTTGGCAGCGCTCCTGGTGGCTCGCGCTCCCCAGGCTGCTTTCTCTAGGTGTGGGGGTGGCCGCRGTTGCTCTGGCAATGCCCCGGCCTCGTCAGCATCTCCTGCGAGAGCTGCCAGCTCCTGGYRGGCCTCTCCCCTGCCYTGGTGTTTCCCTGCCTCAGGAAACCCCCCTGTGCACCAAGATCTGCCGCTCTGCTGCGGATCGGACCGGCTCCAGAGCAGCTCCCCTCAGCGACTSACAACAGATTTAACCTATTCTGCTTCAGTTTGCATGTTAAATCTAAGTAGCGTCTTATCTGCATGAGACAGCTCTTAGCAGTCACATAGGTACCACCTCTACCTCTGACAGATCAGATCTCAGACATACTTACCTATGGTAGTACAARTTATTTAAATCTTTAAAGCAATCTTTTTGTCCCAATGTAATTTGCTGTGATGTTGGTCAACTCTAACTAATTTCCTTTCACASTTGTGTCTGTCACCAAGTTACTTGAAAACCTATCTTGAAACCCTTCTTGTCTTAGATCTGATATTTARTAAGGAAACCTTATGTTTATTAAGCTTTTATTCAAATGTAATGTATTAACATCAAAAATATCAATAAAAGGGTCAACAATATCAGCTGCAATATATGAACATACTAGGGAATTTGGTAAGAATGTACTGGGCATGAATGAGTAATAAGCAGACTCAATTTCAGCCCTTTCCATTCTCACTGGGGAAGTGGATTCTAGAAATATGATAAAAGGTAAATGAGGTGATGGAAATCTATCCCTTAATCAAAAACAACTAAAAAATAAGAAGACAAGTAAAATATAAAATATTTTATGTACTTTCATGAGACGGAAAGTTGAATTTTGTATAAATAATGGGAGTGTCTAGTTTCATTGCTAATTTCCCACCATCACATAATAATATGTACTAAAGAAAAAACATAGTGTAAAATAAAACTGTAAGAGCACCRTGCTGGCTTTTCAGTCTGAGAAACCTTCAATGAAATTTTTTAACTACAGAAGGGCTGTGTCTGAGTGTTTTTCTATTTTCCAGCTACACACAGAATGTTTCATTCCAGAGATCTGAAAAAAAGTATAGCAGAAACAAATCTATAATGTATTTTCCATTCCTACTTTCAAAGACTACACCTATCTACTAAGCCCCGTACGCTTGCCACACCTGGAACTGAAAATAATTCAATATATCCTCAAACCTATAAACAATTCTTTCAGATAGTGACTACTTAAAAAAACTACTGTGGGGAATAAAGAAATGTGAAGACAAGAGAGTGAACTGAGAAGAGGAAGAAAAAATCAGAATGAACAGAAAACCAGATAATGTCCCATGTTTATACAAACTGAARTTTTTAACCACCTTAGTAAGTGACAATAGGTTGTGCGTGGAATTAAACTCTTGCCTAAAGAATTCCACAAAAAAAATTATTTGGAGTCCACCTGCAGCTCGGTGGCAACTAGATATGTCCCATACTCACACACCTGGAGTGCTGAGAGCCTGGTTGCTTCCTCCCAAGTCACAGCAGCACTCTATCTCTGCATGCTGCTTACTGCTATGCCCCAGCACTGGCAGTGAAACCTGTCACCCTTCTTGTTGATATCTCTGGTGAGGGGCAGTGGTAACATGTCTTACTGGGGTCAGATACTTTATTGGAGGAATGAGAAGCGGCAGGGTTGATTGGGTCAACGTAGCCCAGAGCCACTGTGAGGACTCCAGAACATCATCTCTCAGACAGCTAGGAAGTGACAATTTCATTAAAATATTTTAGGGAKCCCAGTCCAAGTTTTATCTCCCCTGCTACAGATGCTCTAAGATTACCAGTGAGAATTGGCTGAGAAAGAGCAGATTCAAAAACCACAAGGACACCAGGATTTTCATCCGTCAGGGTAACAGGACTGCATCTGGAATGTATACACGCAAGCGGAAGTGGGCTACATGTCATTCAAAAGCAGGAATAGGGGGTCTGCAAGTCCTGCAGTTTTCCTTCTCAGGAAACTAGTGTTGATACATTTAGTCACAGAAAACTAGGTGAGGAAAACCCCTTGCATGTACTGAAGTCCTAATCTGCACTGCAAGCCAGCTGTTCGGTGCACTGCCCACAGCTACATTTAGTCCAGGGCTTTGTTCTATCAAGTCTTCCTGAGCCAATTAAACTTGACATTTTGCACACTCTCTAATTAAAATGCAAATGAAGGGATGAATTATGTAAAAAAAACAGATTATGCAGGTTAATTAAGAGGAAAACATACCTAGACCCCAAGTTTACTGTTAAGTGGATTTTAAACATAACCTGCTGACACAGCTGAGTATGGAGTCTGGATGCAGTATGGTGCTTCAGTGGAAAGGCCCTTTATCTATAACAAATGTGGAGAGGTCCCCAAGGAAGTACTTTTATAATTGTTCATCTGCATTTAGAAGTTTGAGATAAATTAGTGAAGATGTATGTTTTATTCCTGCCTTTAAAATTCTGCCTCACTTTTCTAACACACTCAAYACTATGCCTCAGACTGGTTGTTTACAAATTTGACCTGGAATAATACATTTATAGTAATTGTACTGCTTGTAGCTTCAGTGTATCCACCCCATCTGTAATTTTCAATGCTGGTAATCAGAGCTGAGTTACTGAGCACTTGAGAGGCTGATCTACTCCTCAGAGCACTTACCTGATCTCTCCTTCACAAGYGAAAATGAGAAAAAAACAGGCAAAAAGAAAGCAGATACAATAGAATGACCTTACCTATACATATACACTGATGGGAAAGAAGAGATGATGTGAAGGTGTGTGTTCAAAACTTGGAGATGAACAAAAATAAAATGCATGTGAAATAGAGCTTTGTCAGACCCTTTCCAAGGTAGTAGTTCCCTGTCTTTGAAGTAATCCATTTACAAGCACTGTGTCACGTTTAATTTTTAAATGTACATTTGGAATTATAATGATGTTCCCAATGTGCTTTTAGTAAGCAAATGCAATTAGACCTTTTAAARATGAGTTGCAACAAAACCAGACCTCCAGAATTCATACAAATGTACTTCCACTTTCTGTTTTCTGGGTATAAGAGGAAGACAAACTTAAAAGGGATTAGTCAAGGCAGGGAAAAGAGTGCAGCCTGCAGGGAACTTTGAGAAAGGAGTTCAGGAGGAAAGATCTGAGAAAATGTTCCAGCACTCCAGCCTGTGTGAATGTTAACTTTAATTGCAGAAACTCTGTTCATAGACTGTGTCAGCTGAAGAGTCATTTCATGTGCTTTYATGCATTATATAAAAAGAAGAGAGATAAGATCATTGTTAAAATACCTGATTTAGAACTTGATTCCTAGTTTTACTGCATATTTCCTGTGTAAGCTGGACAATCAATTCCAACCAGATTTTTAAAGCCAGTTAACACACAGCTRTATTAATGCACAGACAGGTGCTTTTGAAAACACAAAGGCACCATCTGCATCTTTAGGTTGCTAAATGCTTGAAAATCTGGCTCACTATATCACTGAGCTGCAGAACCATCTGTAAAATAGGAAATAATCAGGTTGCCTTTTTCCCAGCTTTTGTCCATTTAGATCTGTTTTTTCTTTAGAYCTGCCTTCTCAGTATATGTATGTCTCTAGTATGAGAGATGTTTTATTTTAGTTGGGGCATCTTGTCACTACAGAAAAAAAAATACATTCTCAGTGCGGATTCACAGAGCAAAAACTACTATTACCTCACCGCATCATACTAGTATATTGTATAAGMAATGCAAAAGCACTGCCAAGTGAAGCTTCTTGTATAACAAAAAAAGGAAAGAGAATAATATGAATCTAATACTTGTTATTGGAATTGCTGCTTCGGCCCAAACTTGGAAAACAAACAGAAAATTATTATGGCATGGGAGGATAAGGCCATAATTAATAGCAATTAGTTTTATCTTCTACACTATTTAGACAAGTACTTCAGTTCTTATTGAGCAAATAACTCCTTTAGCAAGGAAACAGGAAGAGTTCTTAAAAATTGGGAAAGTTATTTTCTAGTTTCCCAGCTGCTTATTTTAATAAGCAGAATTTAACTTTCTTTCAATAAATTTTACCATGCTACTTTTCCCCAATAGTGAGAACCTAGACCAACCGGCTGRCATGTTTTGTTACATTTGAAAATTACTCTCTCAACTATCATATAGTTTCTATGCATACCTAAATCCTCTTCACCGCATTCAGGCTAAAAATTTAAGAAACAATATCAGGGAATCTCCACGTGCATTGGTTTTCTGGAATAATTGCACAACACAAAATATATAGGAAGACTCATCTGATCAGGGAAGGAATTGAAAGCCCATAGTCCTTGAGAAAATTCTGACAAGCTGTTGATAAAATTCAGAAGGTGATGTATATTGTATCTGGAACTGTTTTGCATATTTGCCATCCTATGATTGTTGCTGATGCATTTTTACCCACTTCTTGTGTTTAGGGGCAGGGAGGGCATGAAAAAGATGGCTAAGTGCTACCAGCAAGATAATAGACCATACCTGAACAAAATAATAGGATGGCTGAAATTTGCAGGAAAATAGTTTTCCCCAGATCTTTGGAGATGGGAAAAGTACATGCTCAGAAGGATGATAAAGGGGACTGATGTATTAACAAAGCCCTTTATAGCAGAACCTATAGCATAATGCAGCTTGAATGGAGATATATTACCCATCTATTTCTACACTAAGGTGAATGTAAATATTAGTTGAGGAAAAGAACTACTTAAGCTAACGAACACATTGGATACAAAAGTAAATGCATAAACTGCTCCTCAAATTRGGGCATTTGTAGTTGTGAGAGGAGTCATGTTCCAGAACATCATGTTAATAGATTTTAGGATAGCCTTTGAGTGATGTTAAATGGAGATACCACTTGTCTCCATCAGCAGAAATCTGGATTCAGCGACCCACAAAGCTGAGCTATGTCCTAGGCCCTGTGTGTTGTGATATCTTGGACTCCATACCACATTCTGGCTAAATCCTGAAGAACACTCAGTAATGGTCAGAAAATTGCAATAGGAAATCATTTGACATTTCCTATTTTTGCTTAGATCTGTATTTTTTTACACTGTGTAGTGTGAAAAACAATTGGCTTTGGAAATTATTTTGCAAAGTCTGTTCCCATTTGTTTCAGCTACTACATGTTACTAGATGATTAGAGCTCCTGGAGGTTTGGAGCGTAAGAYGCAAAGCAGAGCTTTTAGCTGAACCTCAGCTGGCAGAATCCATCCAAAATTTGAAGTTATCAAACATGCTAAGCAGATCACTACCAGACACATGCGTAAATTCAAACAGTGTGCTTAAGCTCACGGGTAAGTCACTGGGCAATTCAGTGATACAAGCCACAAAACTTCTAGCAACCAGCTTTCTCAGTAGGCTGGGCTTTCTGAGCATCCATGAGTAGCTGTGTGAACAGTGCAGGAGCAAAAGCAAAGATTTGCAAGTTTTCTCATAGTGTAATAACATGGACTCTCAAGCACAGTACAACTCTCCTCTGCTTGTGCTGCCAGGAAAATGGTAGCATGAATTCTGTCAGTGAAAACCCAGCAGTGAAGCTGGAAGGCACTACCCCAGCAGGCTCGTGCAGTGTGAGGCACTCTTTATCAAACACCACCACATTCTGTTGGAGAAACATTTCATCTTCTCAGGTTTCAAAACATTTTCTAGTGTTAGCAGGCATATTATATCCAAACATAAATTGTGGAAACAGGGAGTTGGTTTTTCTGGTTTTACTGCTTGTTTGATTATTTATTTATTTCAAAGAAAAAAAACATGTGGATATTTTCTCAGGAGAAAGAAAGGACTTTGGTAARTTTCTTCACTAGACACTTCCCAGTAGATATGAACTACATTAATTTGAGCACCAAATTGTGTCTAGTTTGATGATGGGGGAAAAATCCCCTGCATCTGTTGATCACAGCCGAGGAGAGCACAAACAGCATTATAACACTAGGATTTCTTATAAAAATACTGCTTCCCAGCACCCAATTTCTGGATTCCAGATTTCTCCATTCCCAGTTAACTCCTCTCCCAGCTTCTTGGAAAGTGCACTGCTGGCAAGTATTATCAATTCATGTTGTAGTTCTCTTCGTGTCTAATGTGGTAGCATTAGACAAATGCAGCAGTTATGAGAAGGTGATGAAAGTAAGAATAGGTTCGTTGCATCTTGTTTCCACAAGTGTGAAAAAAACTTTACTGCAGTGCAGGAATGCCATATAGACTGCCTTAGAGATATCACTTCTTATTATGGAAGTGGCCTGTATCAGGCCTGTGTCAGGAATAGTGTGGCCAGTAGGCGGAGGGAGGTGATTGTGCCCCTGTACTCGGCACTGGTGAGGCCGCACCTCGAATACTGTGTTCACTTTTGGGCCCCTCACTACAARAAGGACATTGAGGTGCTGAAGCGTGTCCAGAGAAGGGCGACGAGGCTGGTGAAGGGCCTGGAGAACAGGTCTTATGAGGAGTGGCTGCGAGAGCTGGGGTTGTTTAGCCTGGAGAAGAGGAGGCTGAGGGGAGACCTTATCGCACTCTACAACTACCTGAAAGGAGGTTGTAGCCAGGTGGGTGTCGGTCTCTTCTCCCAAGTAACAAGTGATAGGACAAGAGGAAATGGCCTCAAGTTGCGCCAGGGGAGGTTTAGATTGGATATTAGGAAAAATTTCTTCACCRAAAGGGTAGTCAGGCATTGGAAGAGGCTGCCCAGGGAAGTGGTGGAGTCACCATCACGTTCAAAAAAYGTGTGGATGWGGYGCTTCRGGACATGGTTTAGTGGGCAYGGGTGCTGGRTTGACGGTTGGACTCGGTGATCTTAAAGGTCTTTTCCAACCTTAATGATTCTATGATTCTATGACTCTCAGTTCAAAAACATTCAAAGCTCAAAAACATTCAGAGCCTGGAAAGGAGAAATGTTGCTGAAAGCCAGACACTAAATTTCAGGAAAAGCCATGAGAGAATGAGATCTGGTCTACAAGTTCTTTCCAAAGAGACATTAAGTGAGAAAACAGTAACATTTGCATTAAGCAGACAATCCCTTTACACTAGTGATTTCTTCATATTCATTTCCAGTAATATATATATATTTATAATATATATTTGTTATATATATATAATCAAAGAAAATTAATAGCTCATATTTGTGGAGATTAATATTTGGCATCCCATGAGAGTTCAGTGCATTGACATTTTATTCCAGACATTACCAGTGACATGTCAGACATACTAGGAAACTATCTTTCCTCTGAAAAAGTATCTGTGGCTTTATTATTACTCTGGTTATAGCTGAAGCAACATGGCTTCTGATTATGAACAACAAGATGAGACTGCATTAGTAAATCCATTCAGAGCCAACCTGGGGCCTGACACTGTGCTGTAATTACACAGAAATGATCTCACTATTCTTCAGAAGTTTCTCTTCTTCCTGCTAATGTTCTTCCCAAGCATAATCAAATATTACATTCGCTTTGTCAAAAGCATGAGAAAAAAGATTTAACAGAAAAGAACAAGAWTCTATGTGATTAAATTTGGTACAAGGAGAGAAAATGGCTTTCATTCCAATAACAATCCTCCTTGCAGCAGGGATTCTCACGTCTGTGGAAATCTTCTGGCCTGGAATTTTAACCGTCATTAAGTGACTTATGTCCTCAGTGTCCGCAGATATTCACTGGCTGTTAGCACTTTAATAAAATTGCTAGCTTCAAAGGCCTGGTTTATTTCTCAGCTTCCTGCAGTCTGACAGCAGTGATGACATACTCCATGCACTTAACTCCAAGACCAAATATGAGTACACAGTGTGCACAGAAATACTGTACTAAAAGACTAGCAAAAGATAAGAAATACCAGAATTAAGGCTATGTGTTCAAGATTTTACTCAGGCTTCCCTCCTTCCCTGACACAAAGGTTACTGATGCAGTTAAGACTCCATCAGTATGTGATGAACTCTGAGTTAATGAATAATGGGTTCCATTTTGCTTTTGTCAKAGGACCCTGCCTTATTCAGGGCACAATAGGCTTCTGTGATTAATTGAGACTGCTCAATGAAGATTATTTTCTGTAAGTTCTTGGCATATGCAGCTCTGTACCTCTTCAAGTACTYAAGTCTGAGAACTTACACTTCTTGCCATAGTTTTGTTTTTTATATGACCAAATATAGAARCATCTCTAGATTTTTAAATAAGGAAATCAAAACTAAAAATTGTAATGGAAAGGCTTACTTTAGGAAAAACAAACAAACAAACAAATGAACAAACATAAAATACATCACAGTGAAAGGAAGTTCAAAGTCATGTTGAGAAGAAGAGAAGTTTGTGTTGCTGGTACCTAATGTTTTATGTATGCATCCATAGRTAAAGTTCAGTGATAGTGGAACCAGTCCTGAGAAGAACAGAAGTCGCATATAGGATGAACTGTAAGTAAATATTTTAGTGTATCGTCTCAGCCAATTTTGGATTGACAAAGTGATGTAACACAAGAGAGGATGTGAACACGAACAGCAGCACATGCTTAAAAAACCCTTCCCCATATCTTGCCATTTTTTAAAATTTGCTGTACACTCTTAAAGCCTGGCTTTCCTAATCAAAATGTAAGATTTAATAAAAGCTGCAGCTGAACAGAACAAAATTACAGCACTCTCTAATATCGCAAACATAATTAACTTTGAATTATGTGAATTAACCATGCCTGACAAATTATCATTCAGCTCTGAAATTAAATTCTTTCATACCATTAGATTTGTTTGTTAAGCTCAAGTAGGCAAAAGTAGTATTTAATAAAGTAATAACGACGCTTTGCYGAGAGTGTTTTTGAGATATATATGGATTTATCCAAAATAAATCATGGAAGTGCTATTATTAGCTCATTTTCAAATATTATATAATGCTGGATCTGCATAATAGTATTACAGAAAAGTTTTATGTCACTACAGGTTACTCTATGTCTATTAAAACTTTTTTTTCTGATTACCTCTTTATGTTGATCTGGTAATATCACTATTTAGCTATGCATGCAATGCACAGCATAAGTATGTTCGACACAACACAGCTATCCACTTTTAAAGTGCTTATAACCTGAAATAGCTGGGCAACTTTTTACTACTTCAGATTTATTTCTAACAGTATACTGCATTGAATTGCAGTCCTACAGTGGTTGGCTACATCTTTTTTCACCCTCCTCCTTCAGACTGAAAGTTGATTGATGATTATCATGTTCCTCCTTCTTTCTCACTAAACTAATATTCATGAGAGAGAAAYTTTGTAGTGTTTTGGAAACTTAGATGTCAGAAGGATGAAACCAGGACAAACAACAGGGTRAGAATTATAATATACCTTATCTTCTGAAGGCTTCTGATAAGCCTTTTAGGTTTACCTACTAAGSCTAACACCAGTTCAACCCAACAAGAAAAGTGTTTTTCTCTTAAGCTAAGGGGACATGAAAGGTAGCAATTGTTTCAGAGTAAGCTTTTCCATATTCATTCAGTAACAATCTTGGAGAAAGAATGGAGGTAGATGAGCAGAAAAAGTTAATTGGTGGTATTACAAATGTAATACCTCTTCACTCTGGAATAGTTTATGATACCAAACTCAAATGAGTAAATTTCCTATCCAGACAGACTAGTAATATCCACACAGAAATCTGGCAGCAAATGCTTGCAAAACAATTTCTGACAGCTACCCTACCAAAAAAAAWAAAAMWMCCCAAACCCTACAGYTTCRTATTTCAGAARCTTTTCATATTCTTGGATTTTATTCCATAAAATGCTTGGGAGAGTCACAATGATTAGCTTTATTACCCAAGAACTGTAGAATCACACCCCCCTCTTCCCCATATGTGATAACCAAGTCCTTTTAGCCCCTCATTTCTGACTAATCTCACTGCTTCCAATTTTGTAGTTAAGGGAGGCTTCCAGGAGAGARTCTGTCTGGAGCTGCATTGTTCACAGAAGAGCTTTGGGAAGGGTTTCTGATGTAAGTATTGATAAGCTCCTTTTTGGATCTTTTCTGCACTAACTGGCACTGGGGGTAAGGATAGGGACTAAAGAGTAAGGATAGGGACAAGCACTGGCTGTGTTTTCTCCATTGCTGACACGTTCAGGAATGAATGGAGAGGCACTCTTTGCACATTGCTACTGCTCAGTAGCATGGGAAGGAGTTACTTAAACCGTGCTGAGGCTGTGGACCCCACAGAATATCCCAGAGGGTGCTGCCATGGGAACATTCGTAATTTTTATCTGTCAAGTTGGGCAACATACAGGTAAAGTGACCTCTGTTACAGTACTTTATGTAGAATTGTAGATCTGTTACAGTTTTGACACCATTTGATCTACTTTTCCAAGCATTGTGTAGAAGGGCTGTCTTGATGGAGCAATAATGAAAAGCTGTCTGTGCCTTTCATTTAAGGGTTTTGGCTCAATGATTTTTTTCGGGGTGCAGTAATGAGCAGGGAAAGCTACTGTGCAGCGTAACAGTGAAAGAACTACACTTTTTGGAAGGATCTTTCAGATTTTCCTTTTTATTCTTGTCTAGTAGGTGATTACTTGAGATGATCAGCCTGAGGAAGCTGCCTTAATCAAGCAGGAGTCTAGGGGAAGAAAGAGGGGAGGAACTTCTGCTGATGACCGTCAAAAAAAATCCAAGTGTACTTTTGAAAAAAACCAACCAACTAACCAACCCTTAAGAAGCTGGGTTTTTTTCCCCCGTGCTGCCTGAAAACTTTAAGTTATTTATATTATGTATGCATATCTCTAAAAAAATCCCAGAGGCAAGGGAAACAGGTATGTTCTATTTCGTATTTGTTTGTAATCAATCTGGAAATAGTAACAGTGAAGTCTGAGATACATGGCAGAAGAATGACCTATTTCCAYCCATTCAGACTTCCATTTTCAGAATTTAGTGGGTTGGCTAAAGCAAGAAATATTCACCAATATTCTAAATTATGGAATATATTAGCCATAAATAATTGAAGCATAATATCAATGGGTTCAAATAGCAGGATTTTATGTAGGCAAACAGAATTATATACAGTTTACTTAGCAGATAATGATGTTGTGCCTTTTAAAGTTTCACACTTGTTGGTTCTTCCTGAAGTTAAGGACAGTTTATGTTCACAACAACATTTAAGGAAAAATAACATATGTAACTTGTTGCTGCTGTTGCTTCTCTTCAAGTAAAACCCACCTACACTAACACTCCCACTCCCATCTGAATTAAAAGAATAATTTAAGCTTTCTCTTAGAAGGGAAGGTAGGGAACTCTAATTTGGCATGATCGTCAGATAACACAGGACACARTTATCAATGGATTAGATTAGACTGGCCAGAACAGATTCTGAGCACTTTTGTGATTTGATTTACTCTATGCTTATGCCATCAAAGACATGTTGAAAGTATTTTGTCAAAGACAGATAACASTCCAGCCTGAAATAGAGCAACGGATTAAAGTTATTACTGATATAATCTTGTGCTTCAGGTAAGAAAGAGAAAAAAGGTGAATATCTAATTGCAGGAACACTCGRCAGTGTTAATGCTGAAGGAAAACACCAACAATGGAGTATTTCAGAGCACAACGGTCAATGAAGAAGTGTTTCTAAACTTCTAAATAAGATATCCCTTAATTAATCCTTAAGATGTCTTTTGAAAAAGTTAATTACTGAACTATATTAAATTGTAATATAAATTCACATAATGCACACTGATGTAATATCTTACTAATAACTAGACATATTTCTAGTATAAATATATATAATGTGGATTTTTCTTACTGAGTAACACAGGAATATAATTTCTTTTTCTCTGCCATTTAATTTACTTCTTTAATAAAATTTTTCTGTAGCTGGCTAAAGTCTATACCTTCATAAAGTTCTATAAAAGAGTATAGAGTTGCTGAGCTTTCATTTTCAGCAAGAAATGTTTTAAAATCCTTGCTACACTTGTTTCCCTAAAGCTACCTGCAGCCTTTCTCACATCTATTCCTTGGTACAGAACAGTCAAAAAATAGAATCGTACCTTGTCTTGCTTTTCTTTTTTTATTTTTGGATCACGTTGCCTMTGCAAATCTAAAACTGGAGCTGGCTGGGGAGATGCTTTTAGAAATTCCCTCTCTTATCTCATGAGGAACTTGTGAGTTTATCAGACAGGCATCAAGCAATTTAAATTGAATACACTGGCCTGAAATTAATTGTTCACAAGGAAGCCTTGTTTATCTTTGGACCTCTTTTTTTTTTTTTTCTCTTCAGGTTGTCTAAGAGGAACAGAGGTCATGAGAAACTCTCAGTTTCCTTAAACCTTTTTGTGGTAAAAGCACCAGCAGTTCTTGGGTAGGATAACTAATTCCTATACCTTCTTTTGAGACTGGTGTAGAAGTCGGAAAGACAGGAAGACTGGGTCTCCTGGCTATTCAGAATAGTAGGTGATTCCCYAGCACAAAATGTATTTCCAGTCTTTTGAAACACAGGTCTCAACTGGGGAATGAGCTGGTAAGTCACAGCATAGTTCACTATCACCTCCATTTGGGGGTAGGCGTGTTGGGGGGGATTGGACTGAGTTACATCCTCAGCTCCTTTCCAACATAAATTATTCTGATTCTATGTCTATGATTCCCACACTTTACAGAAATAGCCACATCTGCCAGCAGATTCCAGACCCAGATTTAGAGGYAGTATTTTATTTAGATGCCAAATTGGGTACTGCAAATGATTTTGCCTACTATTTTATGAGTCTTAAGAGGCAATGAGGGAAGTAAATTATAAGAAAAAATCTAAATGACAGATTCACCTACTACACGTGTAGCTCACCTAAAGCTCACTTAATCCAACACAGCTAATTTAGGTACTGCAATAATATAATTAATGGATATTTGGGTGATGTTGAAGTATCTGTCACTTTGTTGAGAGTGTAAGGAAACTTCTACAGATACTGAGATCCCAAGTAGATGGAGGAGTCAGTTAACTTAGGTCTTTTGTGCCCACTTTCTCAGAACAGTTTCACAGTTCAAGAACTTTGCTCGGAAGCTGGGGCCTGAATTTTAAGTTTAATTATTACTGAATAAGAGTCATCTTACTTTTTCCAGTAATCTGCTCTGTCCACSAGAATAGGATCTCTTGAATGAAAGCAATGCTTGTTTTTTTTTTTTTGAGATGGATCCTCTCTATAGGACAGGGATGCTGAAGTCAAACTTTAACTAGAAGCTGACAAAATTAACCCCTGCTCTGACTTACCTAGATGTCTCAGCCATAAGCAGGGTAACAGCTGCTYCCTGGTCTGTTTTTGTCCCTTGACAGTAAAATCTGTGAATAACCCGAGGAGCAGAGATAAACTATAACCAGCTCAAAAACACCAGATCAAGCACAGGTGCCATAAAACCATAGTTGCTCAYGTCTAATGCTCTTCTGGTCCCCTAGTATGTGTTGTCCACCAAGAGGGTGAACTACTCCGACTTGCACCATGATACACACACCCTTTGGAAACTGTCTTTCTGGTCTAGGAAAGTAGGCAAACTGGATTGCTGTTTGGGAGCTGTGTCGGGACAGTGATACATAAAATCCTCTTAGGCAGGATTTATGTTAGAAGAGATTACATCTTTTGTGCTCCCTACCATCATGCACAGATTCTTGGGGGATCACACAGACTTACTGACTTGGAAGCAGTCATAATGGAAAATATTGTCAAATGTCAGCTAATTATATTTTCCTCTCACCAGAGATTCAAATATTTAAAAATCAKATAAAAAATGAGGTGTGGCTCAACACTGGAACAAAGCAGACAGAAAGGGTGGGGRAGGGTGTCAACTCTGGCAAGGGAGGATTGGTGAAGAATTGACAAAATCAATTTTTAAAGGCTTAATTTTGACAAAACTGGAAAAYTATTTCTAATAGTATAGCAAAGACCAAATGTTTAAACATACTAAGGCTGTAAACAATCAATCAGGATCATAAAAAAATTATTAGCATAATTCTGAATAATTAGAAAGTTTCTAGTGAAAATTTAGAATCAACATGGTCTTGCAGAAGTGCTACAGATTTTCCTTTTTCTCACTAAATATGGTTCACCTGAAAGCTTTCAGTCTTGTAATTCATAGAATCATAGAATCATTAAGGTTGGAAAAGACCTCTAAGATKATCAAGTCCAACTGTCAACCCAACACCACCATGCCCACTAAACCATGTCCTGAAGCGCCGCATCCACACATTTTTTGAACGCCTCCAGTGATGGTGATKCCACCACTTCCCTGGGCAGCCTGTTCCAATGCTTGACAACCCTTTTGGTGAAGAAATTTTTCCTAATATCCAATCTAAACCYCCCCTGGCGCAACTTGAGGCCATTTCCTCTTGTCCTATYRCTTGTTACTTGGGAGAAGAGACCGACACCCAYCTGGCTACAGCCTCCTTTCAGGTAGTTGTAGAGAGCAATAAGGTCTCCCCTCAGCCTCCTCTTCTCCAGGCTAAACATCCCCAGTTCTCTCAGCCGCTYCTCRTAAGAYTTGTTCTCCAGACCCTTCACCAGCTTCGTCACCCTTTTCTAGACATGCAATTAATGGCATGCAAGTCTTGCTAAGCATACACAAGTTCAACTTGCATCTTACTGCTGAATGTCATTTTTGGAATATTTTCCTAGTTATATTCAGAGCAAAACAGTACACAAAAATGCTCAGATCAGAGTGCATTGACACAAATAAAGCAGTAGCAAATTGGAGTTAATAGTCTATTAAACAGCAGCTAAACCCCAGCCAAGACAAATTTGAGTATTCTGTTCTGAATAGAGCGTGTCACACATTTCTGGCTTTCTGTTCAATAATGGTTTATTTTTAAATGATCTTCCAAATAGTAGTGAGATTTATATATGTCAGACCACAAAACAGAACAAAACACCATGTGCATGTGCATGCTAATGAACTATAATTACATAATTATTAGTATTATGCAAAACAGAAAAGCAGATGTCTTTTTTTTTTTTTTTTTTTTCAATAAGAAGGCGTTTCTGAAAGCAACTATAAGCTAACCTTGTGTGAAATGGATAGAGGACATCTCATATATCACTGCTGCCTGTAGAGCATCAGTAAGGAATGCACTCCAACAAGACGTCAGGATTTTCTGTTAAGGTAAGAAAAAGAATACATGAGACTTAAAGGAGACTTATCTAACCCTACCTAGCTATGAAGTCTCAAATCCCAAAGTGCGGAAAGAAAAAGATTGGAATCGAGGCAGGAAGTTCAGCATTAACACATCATCACAACAAGCACAAATGATGTTGAAKAAGCTCCAAAAAGGCTGTAAAACCTAAGAAAAACTGCAGTGGCATATAACCTAATACATTTTCTCCCACAACAAGCAATAAAAGACACTTAGGGAAAGAGTGTAAGAATTGAGCATAGACTGAATGGTAGTGCTGACATTTTCTGGAAATCCCACTTTCTGGAAATCAGGTGTTTAGGAACTATTAGCTGGAGATTTCTCTTTTCCAAAGTCTCTCATTTCTGGTAAAAACTCCTCAAGCTTTCCTTCAGTCAAATTGCAGCTTGGGGAACACGTAAAGACCTACTTGTTTATACATCAATATGTGATCCCGAGCAAGCTTTGGTGATATGACCTATTTTTATTYTATGAAAAACTTTACTTATCTCTTTCCCACCCTCAATGTTTGTCAAAAACCCATTTTCAGTATTGTTATTACCATACAAATCTGGCCTTCAACACCGTGTTCCTCTCCTGTTTATCATGTCCCCACTCCACCTCCTCCCATTTCTCAAAACAGGACACCAGTTCTTCCTTCTCTCTTGCCTCTCTACCATCTTTTTGTATGACTTATACTCTGYCCCACATCCCAAATCATACCCTTTCAGAGATGGCTTAGGGGTGGTGACTGGAGCACACACATCCTGCTACTGTCAAACAGCTCATCTATAAACCTAAAGTTGATGATGCATGTCRCACTGAGCACCTACTGCACACTTTATGTTAGTTACTTTAGTTATGATAAATCAACTGATATCAAGTAACTTCATGGCGAATGGGAAGGAGAATAACTTGGACTACTTATATCTTACTGAGTTAAGGAAATATCATGAATGCAGAGAAACAAAGCAAGTTCAACAGAGCTTCTTTGSCTCCACAAATCAAGATTCCCAAGATTCGCTATTACTCTGCTGCCWGTAACTGGCAAACTCATCATTGCCTCTTGAGCTAGCTCACAGAGTGGAGAGCGACTGAGAATCGTTGCTCATTTTGCTTTAGTTCAATACATAGCCCTCCTCTTCTTTGGAGTCCACTTTCTTTTATGAGTGCAAATACGAAGGAATTTTTTCTTCTTTAAAAAGTCAGGGTGTTATACGCAGTTTTCTGAGTCAAATGCTGCCATTTTCATATTCTTTTAGTGCAGTGATTTGGTTTCTGCATGACACCATCCTGATGCCTSATTTTAAGCTCTATATCTGTTGCTCTGACACCCTAATCATACCCTGACATTCTGTCAYCCTGTCCCCTTATTGTTCCTATCCTCTGCTTCTTCCCAAAATTTATGCTCTTCCTCCACCCTGTCCCCCAAAMCCCAGGGTTTTTTCTGGCTGAGCATTTTCTGGTATTTTCATAACAATTTGTCAGGGAATACCTGACATGGAAAATGAAACTCTTCCAAAACTATTGTCAGCTTGGTAAACTCTTGCAGAACTATTGACAGCTTGGTCTTGAATACTGAGTCTTGAGCAATCTTAAACATAGGAAACCCTGCTTTTAGTGCATGTTACTTTATCTCCCATTTTGCTTATCATCTGTTAGAGAATTTATAGGGTTGGGTTTTTTCCTTAGATATAGTTATCTCAGATTTGCAATATAAGTAAATAAATAACTCAAACACACAGCTGGTATAAACCCAAAATATCTCACTGATGGTAGTGTAGCTATTCCCATTAGTACAAAGTGAGGCCCACATCACTGATTTTCTAATTGTTTTATAGACCTGAGAGATTAAATCCAAAAATCTATATAGTCTGAGGCTGCCATTTCAGTGTTCTCTCTCCATTTAACATATTGAAGTTTCCTAGTGAGTTTATTTGCAGATCATTTCAACTGTAAATAAGTAGAGGTTTCCCAGAGGACCTACTTGCACAGTATTTCAAATGCAAAACACATTAATTGGCTTATCAGTAATCTACTGTCTCATCTAATAAAGAAAAAAATCCAGTATCAAACATTTGCCTCATTCTGTAACAATCTGGAGTCTTAGTACCCAATAACAAACCGTGAATATTCATTTTTCCTCRAAAATAACATTTTGAACTAGTGAAACCATAAACTCACCCCAAAAGTCTTAGGAAATGCATGCTTCTCTCAAAAATTAATATATAAATATAAATACTGAAGTTTGAAGCTTGAATAATAGCAAGGGAACAAAGCAGGGACACGAATTTCCTCTTCTATCACTTCTGAAATCAGAGGTTATTTTGCTGATTTTTAAGAAACATTATAGCTTCAGAAATGTAACAAGGAAGGAGTACTCAAGAGAGAGCTGTCTGTTCTTCAGCACTTCTGGATCACATTTCAGATGAAAGGGTTTAATTGAGAATCACCTTTCAAGTATGACAAGTTCCATGATACAATTAGTTACATATTAAAATTCTACTTTTGGAATCATTACGGCCCCTTGATTCTTCATTATTTCAAACTTTCAAGATACTTAAGATTATGTGGAAAAAAATAACTACACCTGTTAAGTATTTAAAATATGTACTTCATATATGAACAATATTTAGCTGTCACAATTCTTACAAACCCTACTCCTTCCTACTTTTGAATTTCTCATAAATATGTCTTCATGTGCCTGGAATGAAAAATTAAATAAAAAGGAAGGAAATGGACATCCCAACCTTTTTTTTTTTTTCATTTGTCAACAAGTAAATGTCAGACTCCAGATGACTGGGCTAATATTTATGCACATTTCCCAACCATTTAAAAAGTTGAGATCTCAAAGTATTTTCATGATTTTTGATATAAAGGTCAAGACTAGATTAACATAATGCTTCACTCATGTCAAAAATCTAAAAGTGATGTTCATGTCTTGCTTGTTTTTCCCCTAATTAACACATAATTTTTTTTTAAAGTTTTGACTAAATTTTAAAAGCAAATTGGCCTGTTGGTTGAGTGATTAGTTACATTAGAAGATAAAAACTGTATACCCTTAGTAAAGATACAATCACATTTTAAATGTAAATGGTATGTGGGTTTTTTTTCCCCCACTTAAATTACTTCTTTCAGATGAAGTCCAGCTCTATTTTCAAACCAGAAGGCATCATTTCCTAATGATAACTTTCTGCATTCGGTTACATTCAGTATGCATCCATGAACAMCTATTGTCAATTTGGATACTTTAAGATATCTTGCCTGGTTTCCAGCTGCCACTCCAGAGGTGCCTGGTTCTCACAGGAGGCCTGTGTGACCTCTGCTGGTCTCACACCAATGCCTCAGGTATCCTAGAGTGTCTGCAGTAGCTCTTTCTTTGAGCCACTGAATCCAGCCTCTCATGTCAGAGAGTATGAATTCACTCTAAGTTACCTCTCAGTGCAACGGAGTGTATCTTCACATAGTTAATAAGCAGAATCCTTTGCCTTTTACTTCCCTTTATTTAAACTCATCAGATGAGAGATTATGAAAATTTCTCTATTATAGCTACTGCTTTTTATGTTATCTCTGAACAGTGATTTCTGCTATTGTATTATCTTTACGGAGATATCCCAGATTCTTAAAAGGTATTTGGACAATGATTAAGTACTTCTGGTAATCCAAGTTTCAGTGAATAGTACTAAACAYGCAGTTGCAAATAATCATATATCGGTGACTTATAATATTGCATTTTTCAGTACTTTTCTTGCACACTATTCATGCTTCACAATTTTTTGTTGACTTGGTGAGCTACCGTCTCACAGTGAGCTAATATTTTGACTGTGTGATGTACAATGATGTTGAGGTATCTGCCCAAGCAATAAGCTGTAGCTTCTAAGACACACACAGTTCAGAGGATTTTTTCTCATGTACCCAGTTCTGTCTTCTAGGCTGATCCAGCAGGAGATTCTCTTAACAATCTTTTCCAGTTTTTTGGGTTTTTTTGGGGAGGGTTTCTTTGTTGTGGGTTTTTTTTTTTTTTTTTCTCCCAATCTTAGCTTTATGTCTTACCCAGTTTCTAATCTATGACAGTATTTTAATTTTCATTCTATAACTAATGAATTTTTCATTAACCTCAATAACCATGAAATTCTGATCGTATTCTGTTAAGCAGTGTCTAATTCTACAAGAAGCCCCATTAACTCATATAAGATCAGCTGTAAAGCAAAGTTATTATTCAAAGTAAGTTGGGGTAGCAAAATCTGTCTTTAAATATATACCAGAACCACATTCATGGTTGTTTTACTGTAGCACAGCAGATTAACAGTTTCAAATACATAACTCCCAGCCTTTCCATCACATCTACCCAGGTTTAGGGTTTTTTGGGGGAGCGCAAACTGTGAGAGAAAAGTGGAAAATTTAATATTCAATCTGTGATTTTCCTTATTTGACAAACCATTAAATAAAAATAAAATAATAAAAAAAGAAAAAAAGATATGTCTGTACACTGCGGAAAGTTCATACAGAAAGATCAGGTATAACTACCCATATAACTGCATGTAAATCCAGTAGGTACTGTCTATAAAGTATTAGGCTCAATAAAATTGTTGTTAAACATTACCCATGAGCTTTTTGCTTACAGTGCTCAGCATACTGACAAGACTAATGTAGTTCTTCAGTAACAAAGACAGAGATTTAAAGGAACTGAAACGCTTAGAAGTCCAGGTAAGCCTGAAATGTCTTCCTTTATGGAAAGGAAAAAGTGCATTTGTAACTGATGTACCACAAAAATATTGTGATCACTTGCAAGTACCTGAACAAAACACAACATAATGAGAGCCAAAATCGAATTGCTTTTCCTCCTGCAAATGCATCTCTTCCAAATATTGATAAAGTTTCATTTTTTTCCACTTCTTCTTTTGTCCAGACATGCAGAAATCAGGAGCTATATAAAAGTGTATTGTCTGATCTGTCTGCTACTGCTGCAAGTGAAAAAAAAAGCTGGGTTCAGAGTTAAGTCCCACTTGTTGGCACCTAACTGAAGTTAGGATAGCTATGGAGAGGTGCCATAGCACACAGGAGATGTGAAGATGTTACCTACTTTAAATGTCAGCCTGTCTGGCAACATTCATTTATATTCTTTTATCCTTTCCACAGTCATGAGACACATTTCCATCTGAAAAAACGGCGTGAGGATTAAACAAAAATAATACACTGCTAAGTGACCTTTTTGCAGTGACCATTTTTTTTCAGGAACTATATGAACAACATTGTTCGTCACCTCTAGTAACCAAACAAATAAGGTCAGATTCAGACTGCTTAAATTCTGCTTACATCCCTATATGCATACAGCTAATTTTACTCTCTAGGGAAGTCACTCGTCTCTTTGATGATGTGCATCCATACAGTCCGTCTGGAGTAGATTCTGCAGGGAGCTGTTCTTTAGACCATGTCAGACTTTAAATTAAAGAAAGTTATTGTTTGACTCCCAAAAGATACTGGTAATGAGCGGGGAGCTGCCCTTGAGCCAACCAAATCATAGACTTGTAGATGTGGAAGTTTAAGTGGAATTTAGTCTGTGTGAACTTGACTGCTATAACAGCCACAAGGACAAGATCCATTAAGGATAATAATATTATGCAAAGATACATCTTCTGTGGTTACCTAAAGAAAACTTCATCCAAAATATATTACTGATTTGTCCCAGAAAAACAATACATATGCTGGGGTGGCAAGACTGAATTAAATATTTATACAAGATCAGTCAAAGAAACTAAAACTGACCAACAATAAACAAATAAAACAAGAGGTCTTGCTGTTTATAGCACTCTGGGTAGAAATTGGAGGTAAGTTTCAAGGGATGAAATCATCCACAAGTCCAGGTGCCACCCTAAAACCGAGGAAAGGTGTAATTTCTTCCTCTCTCTGGGGACACAGCAGTAAATTTAATTTTAAAGTGACATTAGTATCCTAACATGGAAGAATGCATTCACTTTTCATCAGTACCTTTGCTTTCTAAACCTGCCCCTTCTTTCCTCATTTTCTTAGGCATATCACATCATTGCCCATCTATATCTRACTGAAATGTAAAGAAATAGAAAGTATTCTTTCCTAGTACTTGTAAAAGCAGGTAATAGCCATGGATGTCAGGCAGATCTCCCTGGGTAGTGGAATACACATCCCTCAGGCAGTTGTGATGACACTAGCACCAGAATGCAATTGCGTATTAGGTATGCTAATCTACACGGTGCTCATCACAGGACATGGATATTTGAGGGCAGAAACAAAAGCCGTTGTCTGTCTAACTCACTTTTTCACAGATCAGAAAAGCTTTCCCTAGTATTTCTTCATTAAGAAGCTAACTTCTGTAAAATTCTAGTAAATTTTGTAGAAAGCATTTAAGGTTTATAGAGTCCTAAGATGACATACAGCAACTTACAGCCTTCAATGTGAAGTGATTAATCACACGTGGAAATGCGAGTTTCTGTTTTCATCTAACCTCTATTCTTGGTTATCTATGTTTTTTGCTATTAAAATTTAAGTCATATGCTAGCCAGCTTTTCAAATATTTCCTTTAAGAGGAATGGTGCAATTCATACAAAAAAAATCAGTACTGACCCACTGATATCTGTGTGCTGCCCTAACAATCAATCCCATGCACTTACGTCTTCATTTATAAGAAATCTCTGGATTTTCATTCGTTTGGGRGACGAGTGAAATGTGGGCTTTTTACCTTTTACAATAATGTCCACAACTCTTTACATGGTACAGCCATTCTTCTCATTTATTCAAGCAGAAAAGCTTTTATCTAAGAAAATGTGTGTACTGAACAAGAATAGAAGGACTAAAGGTGTAAGCTACAGGASAAGTCTTTCTTCTCTCGCCTTGAAGCTTGAAGTTTCACCACTGTTCAGCTCCCAGCCCTTTTCCAGTKTACAGAAAGGGATTGCCAGCTACCACTAAAGGTTATTTAACTGTGTTCTGGCTTTCCTCTTTTACCGAGTGATACGTTTTTCTGATTATAGAATTTTTCCTATTAAGTCCTATAACTGCAGACTTAATAGAAGTCTGAGCCAAACAACATTTGGTATTAGTGCAAGGCTAGTCGTCCAGGAAAATAAAACTAAAAATTCTTGGGTTTGTACAACATAATTAAATGCCAAGACTTAAGTATATTTTTTAAAAGATAAAGTTGAGGTGCATTGTGTTAAATAACTGTGTTTGATGTGGAAAGCTAAAAGGAGTCAGAAATACTTTACAATTGCTCTTAATAACTTGATTTAACTGATGACTGTATCACAAGCTGTATCACCTGAGCCAAAGCATAATTCGTGACTAAGAATTTTGTCAGGAGCCAACAGAAAGATGCACATGCACACAATGGCATACCTTACAGGTTTCAGACAAATTCACAGAACTCAAAGATGTTGCAAAGAAGTAAATGCCCAGGGACCCTCCTGGGATTCTCCTYCATGGCAGTAGAAGACAGGCAATGAAAACAGCCTGGTTTACACATATCATTCTTATGCAGAGCTTATTTGCCTTCCATGGGGAGAGACTTCACAGTTCAAATGTTCTCTGCCTCAGTAGAAGGCCTTAAAACCCAAAATAACGACAAGAGTAGTAAGAAAAAGAACAAAATCTGAGAGATACAAATTGGATGCGAAATCCACTAAGTCTCATATCAATATGTTAAAGACAGGAGAAAAATATCCATTCTCTAATTAGGTAAAATATGGAATAACCTTGCAGCATTCAACATGACTGATATTACTGGGAATTATTAAACTTCCTTGTATAAATAAATTGTATTTAAAGAAGTTTCAAGTGAGCAGTGGAGAATGGAGCTCTGTCAAGAAAGGTATTTTTTTCTACACTATGGCTAACTCAGGAGAACAGGACAATTAATGTTTATGGATCCATATCCTAACTGATAAAGCATGTGTGAAACTGCCAGATCAAAGCAGAAATGAGGTCTGGGAAGAAGTTACCTCTCATAGGGAACTTCAGCCCAGGGATATGTACTGGATGTTTCAGGCTGCCACCATCAAAACATCCATGAACTTTCTAAATATTATACGACACAATTTCTTAACTAAAAATGAAGGAAGAAACCTGCATAAATATTCATCTGTCTTCCAGCTGTCAGTCTCAGATGAACTAACAGAATGGTCAATCTGAAAGTCATTAATAAAGAATTAAAGATAGAAATATAATTAATGCATTTGCAAAATAGATCCTGTCAAACTAAGCTCATGACATTTCTTGATTAAACATTTTTCTCACACACAGGTAATAGTTAAATGTGAATTACCATATGACATTTTGATAGATAAAGCATAAAGATGTGCAACTTCAACATGGCACAAGAGGATCCTATCTGGACGGTCCCTTGCAAGCAATTTCAGTGATTTATCATGACATAATTTACTAGAGACGGGTCTACTGAAGTCCAACATATTTATTTGCCATAGTATGAAACAAGAGCATGTGGCACATTTGAATTGGCACATGAGCTGGAAGCAAGCAAATAACGTACTTAGGTTGGCCACATCTAGAGGCAAAGTAGACACTAGTTAATTCATTGTTGAAAATAGTATCAGAAGCCCAGTAGGAGATTAGTCATGGCTCAGTTGAATATTTTGCCTTAAATGTAGCACTACTGGCTAAGAAGGGGACATGAGGTGGAAGTTCAGTAACCACAGGCAACACAGGATTTGCATACAAGGTCCTGGCCAGATCCAGACAGATGAGCGATGGGTGGCTGAGGTAGTAGCTGAAAGCCAAAGCTCACCTCAAGTTCTTACATGGCTATCACAAGGCCACTCTTGTACATGTTTATCACAAGGTTCCTTATCTCAGTTTCATCTACACTGCAGAAAAGCTTTGAACTGGTTCTTCTTCTACAACCCAGAACACATGACAACTGGGAACAAAGAATGTAAGACACACATTCTTTGTAGATGGAAAGGAAGTAGTAGTCTCTTTTGCTCAAATGAAATTTGTCAATCTGAGGATTAGCCAAAAAGGCTAACCTTGGGGTGGCAGTGTTACAACTTTTTTTTTTTTTTTTTACTGTGCAATTGTGTTAATCAGCTATAATGAAGAATATTGGAGAGAATGCGAACAGTTATGAGAGTTATTAAAGAATTTGAAAATGTAATTTGAAGACTCAAGGAGATCAAGCAGATTACTTTATATGAGAGAAATCAGGGAGTATTTGTACAGTCTTTACATATGGGAAACAACATATTCAGTTTAGTAAAAAAACCCCAGGGACTGGAAATGGAAGTGAAATAAATTCCAAGCAAAAACACATGCATACTTTTACCTCCTTTTGGAAGAGTGAGACCATTTGGACAGTTTATCATGTTTTGCAATGAGTTCCCCTTTACTTGCAATTTTAAGATCGTGTGTGTTTTATTTTGAATTCCATTTTTCTTAAAAAAGGAATTTATTTTTAAGGACGCCTTGCCATCTGTTTTATTGAAAAGGAAAAGAGATGACTGCAGTGGTACCTCTTGACTTTTAGGGTCAAAAATCTTTAAAAATCATATTAGACTGCATTAAGCASGTCTAGGAAGATTTATGAAAATATACGGATAAAATACAGTACTGTTACAAAAATATGAAAACCACTCCCCTGAAAAGTCTCCTCATGGAAGATATTGATTTAGTGCCTTGTCAGCTTCCCAGAAAGGAAGAGGGGGATGCTTAATAGGTAGCATCCCCAAATATCCTCAGAAACAAGTATGTGCATATGTGTGTGCTCACCATTGCAAAACTTCAGAAGTCAAAAAGATCAAATTACTTAGTATTTCTAGATTGACATCCAGCATCCCAAAGAATCACTGCAAGAATTGAATGAGTACATTTGACATTTTCTTTTCTACTACATGACTACATCTGAGAAATTGTACAGGTATGGTGCCTTTGAGTTTAATTCAGTGACAAGACAGATTACAAGAAATTATAATCAAATTTTTATTTAGTGTTAAGAAAGAATTTCAACTACTTTGGAAGACTATTCTTACAAGTAGAAGGAAAACAGGTCAGTTTTCAATAATGTGACTTATTAATACGTCTTAATTTTTTTATTCATGTAATTTGAGTATAATTTGTATTTATGAAAAGTTGCTACATAAGCAAACCATTTTAACTTTAAAAACTTGTAATAACTTCTTAAAAGAATGCTGGTTTTAACTTGTCTTGAAGGAACATTAATATTCATGGGTTTGAATTTGACTGAAAGGCTTGATTTGATTTAAGGGTTTGTTTGGATTTTTTCCCCCCAGCATCATTCAGGACTATGCTAACTGTTAAAAACTGAGCTGTGAATTAATGACCACATTAAACACATCTGGCTCTATTTTCACCTCTAACATGTCTGTAATAAAACTGCTCTTTCAACAAATAAAAGTGGTGAGATTCATTGCTGTGTTGTTTTTAAAACCACTGCCTCTGACCTCTGAAGCACAAGCATTCCAGAGGACGAAAAATGACATCATTTTAGCAATAGAATTCTTTTTATACCTTTCCCTAAAAATATGTTAGAAAGTAAAATTACATCACTCATTCTTTTGCATAGCCATAATTCACAGCCTTTTTCAGAAGTCAGAATGTGCCCTCACCCTGTAACAGGAGAATTACAGACTAATTAAAATGAATACACAATTCTGAAAAAGGGGNGGAAGAGAAGATTAACACCTTGCAAGAGTGGAACTTGAATTTCAAATGCAACTAATAAAATATGGCAAGACAGCAAAAATTAGGTTCTTTTGCAGTCAGTACTTCAATTGGGTGTACTTTTTTAGTGAGTCTTAGAAAGGCCAGACTTAATTTGTATGAGAGTTGTAAATGAGGGATGAAGGCTACTGAAGTGGGTACATGAAGAAACAAAGCAGTATGGTGCACTTCAGTTAATCAGGATGCACTTAACAGGGAAATTTGCTTAATTGAGATGTTTCCCAAGGAAGCAATTTAAGACTAATGATACCTAATAGCAATAACTGCTGTTTAATGGGGATGGTAATTCCGCTTAATAGGGATACCATCAGATAATTATGGCCAGGTCTAAGCTACTGACTTCTGTTGGCAAAGCTCTACCTGTCAGGCAGCATCTGAAAAGATGTAGTCCTTGATCAACAACAACAGGGAAGCAGAAACACCAAATACAAACTTTCGTTTTGCAAATCTGTGCTTTTACAGGATATCCTATGTTGATCAATAGGAAGCTGTTGCCCCACTGATTTAAAAAACAAAAAAAATGTTTTCTGGTATTTTTGCACATTGTCTTTAATTTTTTTATATATTTTTAGTTTATATCTGGCTAAAATGATCTYAAGGTCTTTTTGTGTTCATCTCTCAACACTTTGTACCCAGTTTATTAGCTGGATTTATGCACACAACATGGTAGGATATGAACCSAAGTCCAAACTTCAAGCAAAAATAATTTCTAGAATTAAAGCATTCTAACCTTTTGTTCCAAGTTTATGCAGGTATTTAGTTATTTTCTTCTTTTTTTTTTCCTTTGGTGTTTTTTTTTATGTTTGTTTGTTTGTTTGTTTGGGGTTTTTTGTTTTCCTTTTTTTTGTTTGTTTGTTTTCTTTTTTTTTTGGTGTTGCAAAGTTACTCCATGCTGGAGATGGCTTTTAGCTCACTTTTTCAGCCAAAATCAATGATGATGCTCTGATGCACAGGTTACCCAAACACTGGGGTCTCCAAATTCTGTTCCTTAYAGTCAAAGAGTGATTGACCAACAGTGTGGCAGGCTCACTGCAGCCTCCTGGAGAGCAACATTAGTCATGAGGATCCTCCCTATACAGGATGCTGTTACTGTGCCACTATACCCTCATTAATAAGCTCTGCTGTAATTTATTTTAGCTCGTAGACACRCTCCTCAGGTATCATTACATGCAAAAGAGTTTCCCTTTGCTAACACTGCTTGGGCAACACAACCTTCATAAATTCCCCTTTCATTCTGTGCTCCTACACTTGCTAGTGTTGTTCGTCAGCCTCCCAGGATGATAGATCAACAGGCACAGACAGCAGGAAGTAGAAGCTATATGCTTAATAGCCGCAGATCAGCATCTTTATGGCAGTAAACTCCTGAAAGCATGAAAAAGGTTCACTGAAAAATAGCAACGAGAAACACAGGAAGAAATCTGTAAAGCTTGACAAATATTTGTTATTTACTTTGAGGTCACTAAAGATTATCTAAAAACTTTTTGGGATATTTTTCATAACTGCAGTCTCCTCTGAGGTGGGTATAATTTGTCTAAGAGATAAAGAAAAAGTGGAAGRGTGGCTCTGTATGCTGGAGGAATGCAGTCTTCCAGCAAGTTATATTATTATAGAGAAGGACAAACAGGTATAGTTCACTACCTCAGGCTCAAAGAGTCACAAGAGCACAAGAGAAGAAAATAATTTGAAAGTGCTGTGAAACACTGACTCAAGAAAACAGGGTGAACAATTGACAACTAGCAGTTTATACAGCAAATTTAGATGTTTGTTCTCATCAACCTGTACACAAAGAGGCTATGATTTATACAGGCCATTGAATGAACAGTGTAATAGGTTGTATTTCAGTCCTTGCATTGCTGGCAAATKGTTCACACAGTAACTGTTTCTAATATTTCTGCTCTAATATGTAGGAACACCGTACTGGCTCTCTAATTGAATGATAGCCAGAGTAGCTTTCCAGAGATACACCCACAGTAACTTTYAACATAGCTTCCCAAATCCTTCAAATAATATGTATACAATCAAATATTTCTATGTCAATACATACGTGTATACATCTGTGTGTGTTTTGTATGGATGATGTGTTCTCCAAAGAGCAATCAAAAAAAGGAGAACAAAACAAAAYAAAACAAAGCAAATCAATATGAGGGGGTCACAAATGACGTTAAATAGGTCTTGACATAAATGTCAGGAAGAACTCAGTGGTGTTCTTCTGAATTCAGCCAGAGTATACCACACATCTCTCTTTACAAAAATGACTGGTTTAGCATCCAACTGAACTCAGCTGTGTTGTGTTGTCCTTTAATTGAACACTACCCGGAAATTTTGGCTTTTCATGGCAATGAGAGAAGCTCRCTGGTAGTCAGTATCTTCCAGTCAGTAAATTTTAAAGAACGCATTTGTAGCTAACTATTCCAAAATATATTTTTAAAAAAGATCAAATTTTGGAGCATGAAAGCATGATTTATTGTGTTACAGCAAATCAGCTAAATAAAATC
The DNA here is from genome assembly GCA_030449065.1 of Oceanodroma leucorhoa. Lineage (NCBI taxonomy): Eukaryota > Metazoa > Chordata > Aves > Procellariiformes > Oceanodroma > Oceanodroma leucorhoa. Next base: position 23,391,861 of record JASVER010000001.1, on the reverse strand, counting down.
CCTGCTATTACTGAGGGGGAAAAAAAAAAGTTCTTCCTATCTACAAACGAACAGAAACACTTCTGCTGYTGTTTTCCCAATTACACTGTATGCCCTGTGGCCTGCCACGGATATGACCTCAGTTGAAACTCTGTTGAGACTTCATATTCACTTCTCTTACACAAACAAAGAAGGTTTTTCCACATTACTGCTGACAGAAGTTTTGCGCTCAGGAGTCAGCACTATTCTCCATAATATGGTGTGAAAAATAAGAAATTATGTTTAACATAAATTGTAGGAGACAGAGATGATAAGACATAGTAAAGGACACTCAAACAGGAAAAGAAAAATTAACAAAGGATAGGAGTCCTGATTTCCAAGCTATTTACACATATATTCTGTGCACTTAACTTTTTAAATAAGGAGACCATGMTGTAGATAGCCATGAAAAAGTATAGAGGTTTCTGCTGCCTCAGGGAACAAGAAAAAAAAATATAGATAAACAAGAAGATGCAAAAAATCTTCCCTCATTTTCTAGATATAACATCTGTTATCTTGTGCCTTTTCATAAATTTTAAGGAACAAGTTTATTAAACTAGTCACGTAATTGTTTTTTAAGGCAGTTTTTTCAAGACAGTCTCATCCAACATTTAACTGGAATTCTTTACAGGAATATTTCTCTAACAATCCACATTCTAGAATTGCCTGCAGAATGCCTTRCCCCAGAAGAGACTTCTAGTTCACAGCTCTCAACGTGTTCCCAACAGCAGGTTGGGATCTCCAGGTCTTGCACACCAAGATCAGATATCGGTGGAGAAGAAGTGATCCCCAGCACAGTATCTTGTATTCAAGAAGCAGAATGTCCCAGCTTCTAGCTCTGTAGCCAGTGGGAGCTTGTTTTGATACAAAAATCTCTGCTGACCACAAATCATGGGTAGCCTTAACTCTCAATAAGAGGTAAGGTTTCACTTTAACTACTAGAACACTGAATAGGAGGGGGCTGGAGTGCATGCCTTGTGAGGGGTGTGTTTGTTCAGCCTCGAGAAGAGATGGCTTCGGTGGGACCTAGCAGCAGCCTTCCCGTACCTACGGGAGGCAACAGAGAAGAGAGAGCCAGGTTATTGATAAAGATTGACAGAAGAGAACAAAAGACAGTGATCATAAAAAGAAACAGAGTATGTTCACACTGTATATGTAAAAAAGAGAAAAATAACTTTTCACCAGCAGATTAATCAAGCATTGCCACAGGTTGTCCATACAGCCTGCAAAATCTCCATCCTTAGAGATTTTCAAGACCCAAAGCCCTAGTGTCTGAAATCAGTGTTCACCTTGCTGTGAGCAGGAGCTTGCAGTAGAAACTTCCAGAAGTCCCTTCCAACCCACATGATGATTATGTGAATTTCTGGTTTGCTCAAACACAACAGTTTCTTGTTCCTCACACATCTATCTTTTGTGCTTTTGGCTAGAAAATAAGCAAGTTAGAGTAAAAGTGAATTAGGAAAGTAATATGAGAACAATGGACATAAATACAAAAGATGAGAGAAAGGGAACAGTTTATTAGGAGAATTGGAAAAAACTTTTCTGCTAAGGATAGGASGAAGGAAATAGTGCCTTTAGGTCCTAAGCACCACTTTTAGAAAAGAAAAAAAGGAAAAAGAAAAAGAAAAATGTGCAGTGGAAAGAGTAAAGTGAAAATTACATTAACAAATTAGCTAGTAGTCTAGCTAGCAGAAGTAATACAGGAAAGMATAGCTATGATTTAATTGTGGGAATGGACTCGAAACAACATTATTTTTTAATGTTTTGGAGGAGGATGACAGCTGATCAAGGTCATTTTAGATGGGAAAGGGACAATACACTTGTATGAGCCTTGTATATCATCTCTAGTGCCCAGCAGTCACTAGGTCAAGTAACTGAAAGAAGATGTAGAGCCTTCAGTTCCATCCAATATTGTCTGATAAACAGCAAACGTCATCATTCATAACAGCCAGGAGGAACAAATAATTTTGGTTGCTATAGGAATCTAAAGTCTCAAGAATTAATGAACAAACAATAAAAAAAGGAAAATGGGTGTTAGAACGAGTACATCCAGGAAAAAATTGTGTGTGTGGGGATCAATTAATGACATAGACAACTAGTCAGCACAAAGTGCTTTGGACCAGATTTTCCCCACCCACCACATAATAAATTTGAAGTGCCCTAAGATCAGTGGAGAATTTATTATGAACAGGAAAATCTCTATGAAAAGAGCTCTGCAATCTCCTGCATCAGTCAGTTCCTAGGAAAAGGATCTGGAAAATACTCCAACAGGAAGAAGAGGGCAAGGCAGAATTATTCAGTATAATGACCCTCCATTCACTGCATGTTCTCGGAGTTCCCTTTTGCAACTAAACAAGGTGGGCTCTGGCTTCCAAGGTCAGAACCTTTTCCTGTAGTTTACAATATGATCCCYGATGAGCAAAAATCTCTCTTTTCCTCCAGCTACTGTGACTGAGATGTACAATTTAATATTTTTTTTCGCATCATATCACAACACACTTTTTAATATCTTGTGCCTGAATTGGTCCCACATATRTGCAGCTGCTTTAGTGTTAGAGTTTGGATCCAGCATGCATTTTTGAAGCAAATTTCTTGATCATCCCTACTTCCTATGCTTCCTCTGGTTCCACAATGTGAACYAATCTTGGAGTGCATGAACTTGATACACTTCTGATGAGAGGTAAATGGGRAGATGTGCTTCAGAGGTGCATCTAGTGTACTCCCACTGCTACTTCAGTCTACTGGATCAGATTGGAGCTAATCTGAAAATAAAATTAAAAAATTAAAAAAAAAAGAAAAAAAACCCCAAAACCTCACACTGATAAAAAGCCAAGCCCACATTGCATATACTGTACATGTAAAGTCTTCAGTAACACTGATTTCACTCTGTAGAATTGCTCCCATTGATCTGTCCTACATGGCAACGCACATGTAGCAAATTAGTCCAGAATTAGGCATGCTTTGAAGCTATTAGATTGCCATATAATATATTAGAACTAAAAAGAAGCTGAAGTCCTAGCCATAAAACTTAAATCAAGGAAGATAGAATAAAAGATTCTTTACTATTTTACAATACTGGATTTAGCAATTGAGCCATCAAAAAAAAAGCGATTCCTGGGAGATCAAAAAGAACCAATCATCATAAATTACTAACTTTTGGAAAATCTAAGGACATGAGCTTATATACCAGATCACCTCCAGGAACATTATAGGGGTAGGTATAATACTGTTTCAATGCATATAAATATATTATCAAGCATAACAYGCAAAACGCAGAAAATCCCAGCAGTCATCAGTTCTCATTTGTGTGTAATTACCTGTAAAATATCTAGATAAGTTTGAACACTCAAGCCACTGGTGTTCTTCATGACCAACAGCTTCTAATAAACATACATGATCAGTAAGTTCTGTTTTCTTAACAGTRAGCTTGTAGAATTATCTGCAGAGACAAAAGCAGTAATAGGAAGAGAATGAAGTATGCCCTGTGGGGTATTACTAGGCAGTACATTCATTAGGCAGTTCTTATGGTGTCATAACTGCTTTAGTCACAAGAACCAAACATAAAATCCCAGACTTTCTAATACTCCAATAGGGACTACTTTGCTTTTTGTAACATACAGTTCTTCTTTTCAGAAAAACATACCAGTAGCTATTTCGTTGCTAATGCAACTGATTTTACTTTGGAACATGCTCAGAATATTACAGGTTTATATATTTTATTATAGCTTTTTACACATTAGATCAGCATGATAAGACATTTAAATCATTCACCTAATTAAAGCTATGTTAAAAAACATCTCTTGGCAACATAAGGGAACAAAATTTTGAAAGGCATTATGAAACTGCAATGCTGTAACAGTTTGGAGCTGTTTTGCATATAGTGTTGTGTGAAATTAAACTGCTCCCATATTTTACAAAGACAATACAAAAAATATCTCAGCCTGCAAGGGTAAACAGGAAAACATAGCTGACTCACAAAGCAAGTAGATTCCTACCTTGTCTTGGCAACAGGCAAGTAGTGACTGAGGGAATAATGAATATAAGGAGTGCCCCGATCTAGCYGTAAGAACATATAATGGACCAAGCTTGCATAGATGATATCAGCTAACACTCATTTGTTTTCCTAGTAAAGCTATAGTCGAGAAGAAACAGTTATGGATGTGCTTAATCACACACTGTAGACTTGGAACTGACTACTACACCAGACATTTCCAATATTCCTTTAAGGTGCATATCCATATCTTATTCAGTTCCCAGTTAAAACAAAACAAACAAAAAAGACTGATCAATTTAAATGGATGAGAAGTGTGTAGACTTTGGAAACAGATAAAATAAAAATCAATATATAAAATRTAAATATATAAAATATATGTTTAAAAAACTTATAAACAGTATCTACTCATCCTGAAGTTTAGTGCAGGGTTTTCCCTAGCATACAACAGTCAGACATCCTGATCCTAACACTTACTTTAGAAGCTCAGTAGGAACCAAATAACCTAAGTAACCAACATTTCAGTTCCCAAATTAACATCTGATTGCTTATTAATTACTAGTGAAAACAAACATCTCTAGCCTATCTGTGGCCACATCCCTATACAGCTTTTGGAATCAGTGCATAAAATCTACAAGCCCTGGACCTCCACATGTGTTCCTAGTTATGTAAGATGATGTAAACCTTAACTTTAGTTAGCTGAGTACTTTCAAGTCAGATAGGAACAAGTTTTAAATCAGATAACAAATGGCAAGCTTCTTAGCATCATTAATCCTAAAATACAATGATAGATTCACCAGAAGTTTTCCCTCCAGATCTATAAAATACACCATTTTAGGTCAATTATTAGTTTAGTGGACTGCTTACCTTACAAGTAAAGCTGAAAGAGCGTTCAGATGTACCCAGAAAGGAACAGCTACCTAAGCCAATTTTTCGCAGAAGACATCTTCCTTCTGCCTCTATGTAGAATAAACACTAGCTGACTGTTTCTGATTTCTTTGTARCTTTTCTCTCTGCCTTCCTTGCTAGCCCCAGCTCCCATTGTCTTGGATTTTAAGTGCCCTACAGCACTACCTTGCATTGCAATTTCAAAAGGAAGTTATAAATATATCCAAATACTACCTGTTCTTAAATATATAAGGTATCTTTTGGCTGAGTTKTCTTGCTCTGTAAAGTCTTGTGTAAAGACTTACAGAGCATTAGCAAGGATAGCTTTGTCCTGTTGTGAGGGATGGCAAAGATGCACTGTAAAGCRTGTCTACCACAGTCGCACGTATTTTGACCACCCGGAACAAAACTTCAGTGCACTGCTAATAACAAGGAAATTCAACAGCAAATTGCTGTGTTCAGATTGGACACGTGTATCACAGATGAGTACATCAATGAGACCAAATTCAACAAAAGCTTTTCAAGCCCATGAGAATGACTCCAAACACAGAATTATAGTTCAGCAAAATGGTGAGGCCAAGACTATTGTATTCTGTGACCTTTAACAAACAGGTAGGTGAAATGACGGTTCATCACAAATCTTTATGGTGACTATTTAGCAATGTTTCTAGCTATTACCCTGTGGTCTCAGTATGTCTTGATCAAATGACATATATATGACATGACTGATGCCTGTAACAAAATTCAATGCTTGACATAAAATATTGAAACTAGAGAAGCAGGAGACAGAACTTCAACCCATTTTTAAGTGGGTTAGTGAATGAGTGGGTTTTTTTCTTATTTCTCTTTATGACGAAATCATTCTCTTTCAAAAATGAAATTAGGGGTGGCGGGGGGATGAGGAAGACAGGATGTGGTAGATTAGGTTTTAAGACTTGTTCCGTCATGGACCAAGACTTAATTCCAATTCTGCCATTGAGGCTACTGTTTCTTATAGGTTCAGAAGACATAGAGATCCCTGTAGTTCCAGGTACATAAAATACACCAATATTTCAGCCAACTGATCCGAGGTGTAAAGTAAGGGTGAGAAACCTATCAGCAAAGTAGTAAATTTATAGTTTAAACTACTCAGTATTTTGAGAACTGGCATTTTCTCCATTGCTCTGTCCTTGAAGAGGTGGGAATTGGTTTGTGGATTGGTGTCTGCAAAAATTGTGCTAACACCACTTTACAGTTTGCTAAGAATTTTAGGGCTTTGGTTTGAGAATAATTGTCTCCAGGACTTTGGTCCAGATTTTGCCCCTACAGAGTATGTTCTAAGTACATGGATGGCAAATAGTCTTGAAAATGTGTGATATATGTTCTTTGTCGTAAAGTTGTCATGTCTGTCAGCACTTTCAACCATGTCAGTCAGATAATTACGGATAGATTGCTCTATGGAGTGTTTTTTTTTTTGGCCTTGTATCTATCTATGTGTTTGTTCCTRGACTTGCTAATAACCTTTTACTTTTAGTGGATGCGGAGCAGATCACAAATCTAGCAAAACTTGGTAAGGTCAGTAAAGCCCCAAGGACTCTGAATGATCTGTTCTTTTGTATATATATATATTTGTTACCAAATACCTTTTCTAGTGCTCAAGAGTTTTATCTAAATTGTAAGACTGGTAAGTTAAACTTTTGGAGGGTTTATAGTTAATTAAGAATAAGGTCTTTCACATTGGGGCTAGACAATTAATTAAACAATGCTCTGAGAAAAGACAAGCTGGGCTTAGGAGTAGCAYCCCAGTTCCTGGGAATGCAACAGTGTCTCTGATAAAAGCAGTAGTTTAAATGCTGCAGAGACTGAGATTTAGAAGTACCAAAGTATTTGGGGGTGTTTTGATTCAGGATATCAATTCTTTATTTTTGTTCATAATGGCAGTCCAAAGGCCTGCTATTGTAATCTCATTTAGTAGGCTGTTGATCTAATTGAAAAATGGACAATAAATCTGTTATTTTAGCTTTGGTGGTGGATTTGCATTTGTTGGTTGAATATCTCTTTATAAAATGATCCCTGAAGATAGGCAGGGCTGTGTGTTCAGAAAATGCTGCAGAGTAGATTGATCCTTGAATTGAGAATCACCGTACTGGTGGCACATGGCTCCTTTGCAGAAGTTTACATGCGTCTGTATTGACTTCTGAGATCCAACAGCATTAGTCTCTGATCCCCCTTCTAGTCCCATTCCTTCAAATGGGCACCTCCTTGAGTCTGGGAGTCTGGATAGTAATATACCCCAAGATGATAAACCTTGATTTCCCTGATTTTATGCACTAGGCAGCTTTTCAAGTATATAAAGAAAAATAACACCAAAAAGCTACCAAGATTGCAGATCATAACATTATCCAACGTGCGTGACTTCTTTCTTTCTTTCAGATCAATTGCTTCTGTTGCATTTTTTTATCATTTCAAGTCAGAGTTGGGCTATTTTGTTTGGATGGTTTGCATTTTTGTTTTTCTTTCAGGAGAGGGAGAGCAGGCTTCATTGTTTTGAGTGATTCTGCATCAATTGGAAGCAGAGTTTAAAACAAATAAAGTGATATTAAGCACATTTTGTTAACCCTGGAATTTACCATATTCATTAGAATATAGAAGACTAATAGTTGGAAATTACACAGCTTGAAAAATCCCTATACAGAAATAGTAATATTAGAATTTACAATAGCTTTGAATAAACACATACAGAAACTTTTTGTAGTCCATGTTGCAGGATGGAACAGTTGATGCCTAATTCCAGAGCTTTCTCCAATAATCATGTTTTCTTTGGGCTGCAAAAGATGCATCATGCAGACAATTGCCCCCAGGAGACATTGTTAACGCAATATTCTCAACGGTTGTGTGAATCAGAAACTGTCTTGGTTGTGTTGCTTATTTTTCCCCTGTTTCTATATATTGAGCAGACTGGGTGTTCATCAGAGACATAGGTGCCTTGTTGAGGTCTTAACAGATTTTAGCTGTGCTTGACATGGATTTATGCTTCCATTCTTTTGTTCCAAGGGTGGCATCTGACATTAATTCTTTGCTGGTTGAACTTCATGGGCCAGACTTTTTAAGGGCTTTTTTTGGAAAGCATCAGAGGGAAAAGGTGCTGTAATTCAGTTGTCATTGAGCAGATATTTTTTATGAAAGGCTATTTTGAGGAACAGAGAATTATGAAACCTTGCTCAAACTTTACTCTTATTATGAGTATTTTTTCTAACATTCAGCAAACTCATTGAAAACTGAATTGTTTCACTATGTTTCACTAGTCATATTCTAGCTGATCAACTTTACACAAACTCTCCCTTTTGAACATGGGAAATGTTTCTTGAATATCTTTGGGATTACTGGCATTATTTATCATCCTACCCTTCTTGTCTGTCCTATACTTCTCCCAGAAATCTGCTTTCATATGGATTTAAGATCTTTAACATGCAAGCACAATATAGATCGACTTATCAGTTCTTCTAATATTGCAGAAGTGGAATGATGTATTTAAAAAAATATCCCTACATGTGTGTAATAATCCCTTCTCAGTGGAGAGGTTCAGTATGTTATAGGGCAGTATTCATCACTCAAGGTCCATGCACTACCTGTGTCTTGAAAAAAGCATGAAATTACACGTCTCTGTGATTTTCTGATTTTGAATGTTTTCTTGAATACTTCCTAAGGCAAGGTGATTGCAGATTGCCACTCTTTGTTTCAAACTTCTGTTTTATGATTGTAAGAGAGATCTGAACAGTTTCAACTCTGTTGAGTTGAATATATATCAAAGTATATACTTTGATAAGTAATAGTTAAATATTAAAATAGGAATTATATTTTTGTAATATATATATTTTAGATATATAGAATAGAATAGAATAGAATAGAATATTTCAGTTGGAAGGGACCTACAATGATCAACTAGTCCAACTGCCTATACACATATAAACATATGTCTATATGTTTATTTACGTATGTACCTGCACATAAACACTGTTTTCAGCCAGGTTTACCCACGGCCATTCATTCCTCATTAAATGATACAGTCAATTTCTTTTTCTTATGTTAATTTACTATGAATAAAATAATAGCCAAGTTCTGTGGCTATTCTCTCTAGTTCTCTCTRTTTTCAGGGTTTGTCCAATTGACTTCAGCGACTATTTCTCTTCAATAAGTCACTTTAAAACCAATAATAAGTAAGACATTTCTTCACCCACACTCTAACTAATGCAATATAGTCACTCACCAATTCATTTTGTGCATTTGGAGCATTTTCGTGATTTTTGTCCCTTAGGTGCCTAGCAAACGGTTAGATACAGTCAATATTTGGRGAGATTAARAAGAAGAGAATCTGGATTTAGTAARTCTCTAGCAAAATGCTGGGAGGTRAATGCYTTSTCTTGAATTTAAGATTTAATYCAATTGAKAGTCARCTTGAAGCCAGAACAACAAATTCCCTGGAAATGATTTAAAGCATTTTGTACAGTGTTGAAAGGAGAAACTCTCAGTGATGTGAAAAGAGAACTGAGAGACCATAAGAAATATAGTAATACATATTTTGTGCTTGATTTTGCCAGAACGTTAATTCCAAGAAGACAGAAGAAATAGAGAGAGGTGGGTTGTTAATAAGAGCTTAAACAGTATGGCCTGGTTTAAGCTATTTAAAATGYAGAAGTTAGTAACCAAAGTGGACTTGGTTAATTTTATCTAAAAGAAAAATAACTGCAGCAATATTGCAAGATATCCTTGTTGCATGTGAAAATTATGATATAGAAAATAATAGGACTACCCAAGGTGAAAAAAAGACATTATTGTCAGTGGACATTTTTGTATATGAATGTGAAATTGATAATTAAGGTCACAGTACAAATGAATTASAAAAAGGACAGGTGATGGAATTAAGACAAATGGATCAAAAAGAAAAATGTAGTTATTACATGAGATAAAGAGATAARCAAAAATAGAATTTGGAATGGTATCAGAATACCAAGAAAAAGAAAAATTAACAGTTGTGTTTTTAGACATTGATCAAGACTTAATATTGGCATGTGTTCTGAATGAAATTAGCAATAAATGGGAGAAGGAATAGAATCTCAAAACACTACATTACATTTGAACAAAAATAAAATTGCGCAACAATGTATTATAAGCCAAATTAGAAATGTGTCCTCTATTCAATACCTTCATATTCAACATGCAGTTTTCAACTATTTATAGGCTTTGCAGAGTTTAACTATTCTTGCTCCAATTTCCCATGCCGGGTGTCTGCCTTGAGGCAACTTTACTTCATGAGGTTTCCTTAAATACAATCTGGCCATTTCTGAGAATGAGAAAATATGTTGTTTTGCTATTGATAACAACTTCTTACAGCTATTTCATTGAAAAAGTTTAACTTTTCAAGCTCTGGTCTTCCATGCTATGCACTGAAATTTTGCAGAGCTGTTTTTCTGCAAGTGATATGGTCATTTTCTTTTTTTTTTCCATGAAAAAAAGATCACATTTGGAATTGTCACAAGGTTTTGGGAAGACACACAGACTTATAAGGGAACTCTGGTAGGGATAATTTAGTTGAAAAACTCTAAATGCTGACTGGAATTTCTGACTACATCAAAGCTGGGTGAAAAGGAATATCTGAAATTAAATAAGACTTGATGAGCCAGAAAACTTAAAATGAGAACCTTTAAAAGAAGGACCTGAAAGGGRGAACACACTGAAGGGGAAAGGAGCATGTAAAAGAAGGAGCTGAAAGGGGGAACACACCGAGGGGGAAAGGAGACAGAGATAAAAGCTGAGAGAAGAAAGTAATGTCAGGATGGGTACAGGGKTTAGATAGTGGGACTATTGGGCAGAGAGGTTCAGGGTACCAAAGGTAGGAAGAGGGCACCTGTTAAGTACAGGAGAGAAGAAAAATGAAAGAGAAGTAGCCAGACCCACAGGCTAGTGTATGAGTTACCTATCCATAACTGAGGGGAATAAAAGAGACCTGTACATCCTTTTAATCAGCCTCCCTATATTTTTGTCATGTGTTTTTCTCTGGATGGTTTTCTTTCCTGCCTGCACTATAGAGGTTTTACACCTAAATGGAGTGTTGGAGAAAGATGACAAAAGCAACAGAAAAGGAAAAAAATGAAGTAATGCTATAGAAGAAAAATGGAAAGRGTAACAAAGGAAGGCAGCAAATGAAGAACCAGATGAGAAGGAAAGGGAATGGACAGAGGAAGGGAAAGAGGGATTGAAAYAGGGGAAATCTGAGGGAAAAAAATGAAAAGACCAGTCATTAGACTAACATAATACTTTATGTTGGAAAGGAATTTTGGAGATCATCTAGTCTAATCTTTGCTGAAAACAAGGACAACTTTGAAGTTATAACAGATTACTCAGTGCTGTGTCCAGTTAAGTTTTTAAAATCTCCAGCAATGAAGGTCCAAAATCTCTCTGGGAGCCTGTTACTGGGCTTAACCATGCTCATTGTGAAAATATCTTTTTCCTTATATCCAGCAAGAATTTCCTTTGGGGAGATTGCTTCTTGTCCTTGCACGGAGGAAGGACCTCTGAGACGGGTGTGGCTTTCTTTTCTCTGTAAATCCCCKCTAGGCAGATGGCAGTTATCCTCTTTCCTCTTCTTTCCTCTAACAACATGTGCTCCAGCCCCTTAATCATCTYGGGAGCCTTTTGCTGCATTTGCATTATCTCCCTCATACTGCTGGGACCAACGCTGGACATCATAGTACTCCAGACAAARCCTCATAAATTCCAAGTAGAGGATAATAATATATCATAGAATAATTTATTACTGTGCTTATCTCCATGAAAAAAGTGTTAGACATGAAGTTCTGGAGCACTACCAACATCACTGGAACTCACAATCAAAAWTAGTAAGTAATGACAATGAACAGACCCTAAAATTGAAAGTCCATCCAAACAAGAATGACAAAATCTGTTGTTGAAAATGTCAGAAACAGTCTGTGAATGATTCATAAACCACATACAAAAAAGTTTTAAACTAATCTAACTTTTGGTTTGGTGAATCCCATTTAACTAACTGTGAGGAAAAAGAAAGAAGTTAATTTGTCTTCTAGACTCCAAACTGAGTCTGCAGAATCTATGTAATAAGAAACATAGGCAAAATGGAAAAATAAATTAGCAAGGGGCAATGGRGAGGAACAGTGCTTCCCTCTCTTCCTTTGAAACACATATTAGAGTAGTTTTGAGCTGCAAATTACTGGGTCAGAAATTAACTTGGAGCCCCACAATGCTGTTTCTTAAAAAATCACTTTTTACGTTGGGATTATAATTCAAGCAACCCTTACTAGTACTGATATAAAAATAAATCTTGTCAAAATAAATGGCAGAGCTGAAGTTCACCTGCTGAGCAGAGGCTAAGCAAGCCATAYGTTTAGACGTATCTCCACAACCATAGTGGATGTTTAAAGTCTATGAGAGCTATGTATTTAGAAAAGAATGGACCTAAATTTCACAGAATGTTCAAAAAGAAAAATTACATGGTACTACCAGCACACATYGCAACAGGCCAGCTGGCCTTTGTCTCTTCCTTTCCTACTTCTGTCTCATTGTCCCTTGATGGTAGTAGCATCACATTTCAAAGGAATGATTTTCATTCAAGGCTTTGAAAAAGTGAATAGATCTCCCCTGGCCATGACATACCAACAGAATTCTAATTTCCAGAAATGCATCTCCAAATACATCTTTTTTACATATTTGTATATTTACTAGAATCTAATACTTCTTGAGAGACAAGTGACAACAAGCATTGAAGCTGAAAGTGATGTGACAAACATGGCAGCACACTGTGGTGAAACAATTCAAGCTTGTAATTAATTTCTATCTTTAAATTCCCATCAGTAATACTTAGTTGGAATACTCTGACAGGGTGGAGCTATCAAGAGAGAGATTTGCTGTTGCAAAGGTTGCAATACTGTTTGCATATTTACTRTGGGGGCCATCAGATAATGATTCAGAACAATAAGCAAGGAAAACCTTTACAGACMTGTGCATTTAATGAAATCTTGACAGTATTAGTATTCCTTATGAAATGTATTTGATATTACAGGGACAGAAATCACCTTYGTGTTTCAATGGAAAGCAGGAAAATCACCTTGTAACATTCAATTCAGAAGTATAGAAAGAATTCATAAATAGGTCACTGTAAAAGTTGTTCTAGGGATTTCCTTCATGAATCTCATCAGGCTGCAACAAGGCCTAAGTGAAAGGATTCTGAAAAAGGAGGCAAATATACCRGCAGACACAGAATTTCAATTTAATATCTATTCCACAAGAGGCCAGCCATGAATGATTCCCAATACGATTTTCTTTTGAATACAATCCTTCTCCCAATCCTTTACTACAATAGGGAAGAGCGTCAAATCGACATCTTGCTCCAGGTGTCAAATATCCCACGGCAATGCGAAGTAAGAGAGACTAATCAAGTAAAAAATTACATTCTATTTTTCTATTAGAAATGTTTGGGCTAGAATCTCTTATTTGTTTTAAATGGTATAATCAGTGAAGTGAAGGAACTTTGTATGTATACATGTATATATACATGTCTCTGTGTGTTTAGATATTTATATACATATACATATAAATATGTATAGAATCTACTTTTCTTTTTTAAAAAAAAAACAAACAAGTACCCATTTAGAGGCTCATTTTATTGCCCAACACGGAAGACGTGAGGAAATATTTGAAGTTTCCATTAACTTTTTTTTTTTTTTTGCATAAGAATGTGGACATCAGAGCCCATATATGTCCAAAGAACAGCTGGAATAAATAGAGTGCAGTCACAAAGATGATCATAAAGTCCTTTGAGCTTCTTTGATCTTAAAGCATCTTTGTGTTGCATGTTTTCCAATCTCTCTGTTCCAATAGGGGTTTCAGAATTACATTAATGATAGATCCCTATCAAACACAAGAGATGTTACAGTAGCCAAAAATTAATAAGATAAGGACAATCCAGCTCTGTGTCTGTGGTCTTCCTGTGGAGGGAAGCCAGTGGAGACTTTCTCGAGTATTTGGTGTGAACTGTTGTGCACATAGGTCTTATGCTGCACACAATATAGCTCGATGGAGCCTAAAAACCCAAGAAGTGTCCACCTTAGAAAAAAATGAGGCTTTTGCTAGTACTGCTTATTTTTCTCCATTGTGTATAAAGAGAGTCTGAACAACAAGCTCTGATCTAGACACTGGTAAAAGTAGGTTACGTTAATTTTACAGTTTAAGCCTCATACCACAAATGCAGGATCTCCCCTACTCTGTCACACARTACCTTCCTTACTCTTACCCATTTACATTTTAGAATAGCTAAGGTTACTTGCTTCTACTGCTCTGTTGGAAGGTTGCTTCAGAAAGGCATTATCCATTACTTCCTCTCTCTATTCTCGACCAATGCATAGCTGTTTATGCAATATATTCTTGAGCACCATCTACTGGTACTTCTTTCACATCCGAAATATCTACATCTATACAGACATAAAGCATGCTTGTAATATTTCCTCTGGACTGAATAATCTGGTGTTGAGTCACCTTGGTGCAATGGAGTACTGTGGTGTTTATGCAAGCTACCTGGTCCAATTCTGAAAAGAGTCCTAATCTTGGCTGGAGAAGGGGGAGAGATAATATTTCTTAATACACAACTGTTACAAGAAGAGAAAARCTGAAAATTAGCATCTCTCTACTCATCTCCTGGCATGTATTAGAATTCGTCTACTATTTCACACTACCTCTGTAGCCAAAAAGGAACTGCAATTTAAGGGTCATATTATTAAGGACATCTAAGGTTTCATTTCAAATAGGCATAGTTTATTTCAGGGAAACAAATATTAAATACTTTGCCAACTGTGAAGGAAATTATTATGCCAGCTTTATAGCAAGAGAAGTGATATGCCTGTAAAAATTGCTGATCTCAACCTGTTGACAAGTCTAGTTAAAATGTGCTCTTAGTATAACAGTCAGTGCTGCCCCAGAAGACCTCCATTTGTAATTTATGCATTCTTATTTCAGAAGGGGAGAGAGTCTATGTTGAGAAAGGAATAACACACTTTTTAAAATTCTGTCTCAGAGCTGCTAGCAAGAACTTTGATTTATTAAAGTTGAAATAAATTCAAGCACCTAATTTGGAGTCCTCAGCATTTGTACAACTTGTTACTCCCATTTCAGATGCCTGTGACATTGAAACTAAGCTGGCTATTTTCTCATCCCTGCAGCTCTGTTCTCACACTGGAAGTGTAAGACTACAAAGCCAGGATGACTATTTATGTTTAAATCTTTGGATAACTGCCCCTGCCATATTTCTATGTGGGTAAGTAAAATATGTCCCATTGCTACAGAAAAGCTTATGATCTATGGTTTAAGAAGAGGCTTCTTCATTTCTTGTTCGGTACAATGGCATCTGAATCCTAAGATCACTTGTTAAATGTGATAATAATGTTCTTACTGATAGTAAAAACATTTTCTTACAGGATCCAGTATGACATTCGAATGACTTGCTGCAGCCCCAGTAGCTGAGAATCTAAGGTTTGAACCAAAACTCCACCTCTCTCAGTACTTAACAGGAGACTCTTGAAGAATTAAAACAGGATGTGAATGGAATGCTACAGCTTAAGAGTTTTCGAGAACTGGAAGCTGCATCTGGACCTCTGCTCTTTGTATTTCCTATGGAAATATTTTCCATAAATTTGCCTAGTTTCTTTCTGAATCCATTTACACTTTTGGCCTCCACAACTTTTCTTGGTAACAAAATACAAAGTGCAGTTACATATGGGTAAAAAATCTACTAAAATTCATTTAATATTCATTTATTTTAAATCTCCTGCTTGATAATTTCTTCTGATTCCTTTTCCACTCTTCTATTATGAAGCCCTGAATAAAAACTTCATAGTTGCTCTTTCCAGACCACTCATAATTTCTCTGATTTGTATGATATACCCATTCCACGTCATTCCACATAAGGAAAACATTACAAATCTGATGATTCTTGTGCCCCTTCCTGCAGAACCTCTGGTGGAACCTTTCCTGCCTGTGTTATATCCTGAGTATCCTGAGCTTTCTTCGCATGGAGTCCTGCTTGATGCATGCTTTTGCATGTCTCTGACTTCCTGTGGGCTGCTGTGTGATTACAGAAACATTGCRATTCTCCTTTTTGTACCTATATTTGGGTATCATACATTCACATGCACTGTTGTATAATAAACCTGAACAGATCAACAGCAGTGCAGTTTACACACGTGAATATTAGAAAGTTGAGTTTCTTTTTTCCTATCTTCTCCCGTTCCTCTTAATCTGACTTCTGTTGTCCAAAGCTTTTCTATCATTGATATGTTTCTGCTCCTGTTGCTGGTAGTGTGAGTTATACAAAGGTCCAGGTTACCTGCAGACTGAATTTCAAGTATCATTACATTTAAAAGGCTGCAGACTACATCTGCAAATATACACTTGCTAAGAGTTTGTCCTGGTTTCATCACACCTACATTTCTGTCACTACGTCTCTGTTGTAGTCCTATGATCTTTTGAACTCTCGCTAGCTAAAATTTAACAAAGCCAAAATTCATCTTTTATTCATCTTTTTGTGGATCATAAAATCAGTGCCATTCTTCAACATGGGTGGGGATAGAATTTGTTCAGCTGAAGTCCAAGCAAAACTGAGTGTCAGCTGCAAATAAGTCTGCCCCTACAGAAAAAAATATGTGTGTTTTAAAGAGGAAAATCAGGATAAGTACTCAACAACCTCACTCAGGTATAGCACTCCACAGAGCGCCCACAGCTACCAGAAAGTGCCAGACATTCATTGCCACTTGATTGAAAACTAATTTATCTTTAACCGGGTGTCCTGCTTGTTCTGAGGCCACTGACAGCTGTGAGTCACATTAAGCAGAGCAGAACATGGATGTTTTGATTTATTTGTTGTGGCTGAATATTTTCAGCAAGCTGGAAAAAAAAATGTAAAAGTAAGTTTTATATGCTTAACTAATTTGTAACACTGATTGATAGCCATGCAACCAGGATCTCCTAAATGTGAAATGAAGTGTCTCAGTGGAGTTTTAACCTGTAAATAAAATGAAAAGCAATTAATGAATTAAATTTGTATTCTGTCCTGTGAGAGTGAATCACGTTTGTTAAATTCCATGTGTATACTCTTGTTCAAATGCAAATCAAAATAGGTTAATTTACTTTGATCAAGAATTTATTTTTGCCTGTATTTTTATACTATATTTTGAAAAAAAATGTCCAAAACCCAAATGTTTTAAATAACATTGAAGGACATTTATATGGAGTCATATACAGTACTTAAATACTTCTGTTAATTATCTCTTAATTACAGACTTAAGATATTTATTTTTGTTTGTTGTTGGAGAATTAGGATACTTATCCTCTGTGAAACCCGCCAGGTTTATACTGGTAACATCTTTCTGAAATTTTACAAAATACCCCCCAAACRAGAAATGCATATTTTATTTCAGCTGTGATTGTTAGTAGATTTTTGTCAGTTGTGGTGGATGTTTAATTGTCCCATGACTAAATAAATGGTTCCTGAGTTCTGTGCACAGATCTGCGCACAGACCTACCATAGACTTTATGCTAGCAACTCTTTGAGGCAAAACACTTACTGAACATTGTTCAGCAACACGTCACATCACAAGCATAACTTTGGTAACTATAATTACCCTCACAATTCTGTTAGTTTGGTTTTGCTCTGAAATGAGTTAGGAATGCTTCCAGAGCCAGTGACAATAGAGAAAAGACCTAAGAATCAGGTTTTTATTGTTTCTCTCCTGTTAGCTACTGCTCCCATTTTATAAACATTACCTGAGGGAAGTCTGGAGTCAGGTTTAGTGGGTCCTAACATACCAAGAGAGAGGAGAAGTGAAAATGTGGTTAATTGTCAGACATTCTGTGTCTGATCTGGGACCACAAGAATGATCACATAGTCATGCAGACATGTTTATATTCAAACACATGGAAGCTGAATAAATAACCTGCTTTTCAGGGAAGAGAATTCCATTTTTGATGCAGGGACTATATTGTCATATAACTCGAACTGCATGTAGTGCAGCAGGTGATGCTACTTGGGGTACTACCTTTCTCTTGTCCTATCCTGATAAAACCCACTCTTAGCATGAGTACAGCTCAATTCTTGCTGACGAAAATAGTGGTCAACATATCCACTATTTTCATCAGCATGAATTGATCTGTACTCTTCCTATCAATGACCATCATCCCTCGTGGTGTTTTCTGCAGGGTTTTACAGGATCTCTGGCAGGCTGCCCCTCACAAGACACTCCAGCAACTGCTATGGTGGCATATGTCCTTTGTTTTTTGCATCTGTTGTAATAGATAGGGAGATACCAAGTCATTTGCAAAGGGTCTCTTTCAGCTTTTGGGATGAGAAAGTGTTTCTCGATAACTGATTGCACAAAGTCTGGTGAGAGTTAGTACATCACTAGGAGGAGGACTGAAGAGTAGATGAAATGGTCGCAGAATAAGGTGAGGGGAAAAATACTCAGCTTCATTTCTCTTCAAGTGGCATGTTTACCTGTTTCCTAGTGATTTGTGGCTGGCGGCAACAACTTCTTGAGGCAGTTGGCAGCTAGCAGAAGCTTGAGAAGCCTTCCACAGTCCCTGGCACTGATCAGGCCATTGACTAGGGTTTGGGCACGATAAAGCAGAGAGGCGGTCTGAATCAGCAGCGAGACGTTCAGCGGGGCTGGGCWTCCCTGCTCTTTGTGTGCTGCAGCAGATGGTGGAGGTCTGGCCATTTCCCTCCTCAAACTCTCCTGGAGCAGCCACGGCAGATGTGGGAGACTCTTTCATTCATGATGCAGTCAATAATGGCTGATGTATCTCTTAGGATGTGTGATCAAAGGCTCATCTGCCCAGGCACGAAGGAGCAGAGAGGCACAGCGCCAGATGGGGGAAACCCAGTAACCCAGTCAGGGACACGAGCCCCCGCCCGGCCGCCCCATGGCATCCCAGGAGGACATCAGCCCCATGGACTGGGGGTGACACCCACCACTGTGAGTCAGTTGGAGAGCTTGTCCTGAGATCACCTACAGGTTGAGGCATCACTGCTGGGGGCTGTGGACTCATTATGGGATGCTTGGGAAGATTGCACAAGGCTCACTACAGGGTGTTCAGGGAGGAATTAAAGGTGGGGAAAGGGAGGGATAGGAAAAATCAAGTGTGGGACAATAGAGGGAACGGGTTGGGTGTGAAGAGCTGGCAGGTTGGTACACTTCTCTGGCCATGCCCTGTGCCTGGTGCCGGCAGTCGGTCCTCGCTTCTCTTTAAACTTTATTTTTACCTATTTTCCTGGGTGAGGGGCTCTGTGTGCATGTGTGTAGGTGTGCGTGGGGGTCTGAGTGCAGCCACCGGAGCAGGACCAGGGGTCACAGCGACTGTGCGCCAGCATGTGGAGTGACTGGGGAGCGTGCACATTGTGGGCCAGCCTACGATTGTGTGTGAATCTCCTCTGGGAGAGAGACAACTGGAGCAGCTGGCTACCAGGGCATCCTGGCCAACTGCCAACGAGAGAGAGACCCCTTTTAGTGTGTGTGTGTCTTGTGTGCGTCTTTGTGGGAGGCAACGGGTGAGGATCCAGGGCAGCTGCTGGATGATCCGTATGCCTAAGCTGGGTCACATGCAGTGCGTGTGCAGGCGCGTGTGAGGGTCTGCAACAGCGGCAGGAGGGAGCTGTGGCCTCAGGGGCCGGCATGCCCAGATGCCAGCATCTGGGGAGACTGGGATCCAGGGACAGCTACTGGGCAGACTGAGTATATATGCTCTGTATACATGTGTGTTTATGTGTGTGTRCCTGCAGGGAATACATGCTCAGMCACGCTATTGGTTGGAGCTGGAGGCTTGGAGCTGCAGCAGCCTATCTGCTGTCGGGGTCTTGGATTTGGCAACCCCTAACAGTATCTGTAGGAATGCACAGTCCCAAATGCGAAACAGCAGTGCCAGGCCCAGCTTCAGAAAGGGACAGGGAGTTCTGAGTACATCCACCAAATACTTTTCACCATGAAATAATGGAGACTCCTTCAGCCTGAGCAATTAACTGCACCTACTGAGCCTGGAGGTCTGTGAAGATATCCTTAGGGACACGTCTTCAGCCCAGCTGAAGTTCTGCTGCTTACCTTATCTATTTCTAAAAATCAATATTCTTGTCAAGGGAAGGCCAGAAGCTATGGAATAAAATGAAATAGGATGTCTCCTTTTCCAATACTTTCTCCATTAGCAAGGGGAGCTTCTTTGAACTCCAGTCTGCTCACCAGTAACAAGATAAGAACTCCATTCTCCAGTAGATTATTCCAAATCTTTATGCTCTTTGGGGAAGAAAGGAATTGTTCTGGACTAGTGAGACATCCTTACTTGACTGCAGATTTCCAATCTGTAATAAATTCACACAGTCTAAGTTAAACTAAAATAAAAACTAAAAAAAAAAAAAAAAAAAAATTAGAAAAGTGGAAATTCCATGAAAATTTTATTGTACATACATTGCTTGAACATCCATTTCTGTTAGCTCTGGTGAAAAACAAGTTCCAAAAAAACCTTTACTTCATGGCATAAAGTCTTTGTATGTTGCTACAAATCTAGGAACTTCAGTGACACAGCCATTGGGACAGTTCATCGAGGAGATCTAAAGCAACTGGAACTTGAAATTAGAGGCAGTCCATGTGCTGGTTCTTCTTTAGCCTTTCCAACAGCTGGCTGCCTCAATAAGGCATTGAAGAAATTACAGATCATTAGGGAATTATCCGCCRTTTTCTCTTTCTTCAGGCATGCTCTAAGAGAGTGATCATGTAAGCAGGCCCAGTCCAATGAAGTATCAGAATATGTTAAATGATTTTCCTACAGTCATGAAAACAGGCTGCAGGTTGCATAAACATGGCCTAACATAGTAGAAAATACGTCTTCTCTTGTCTAGTAGACTCTGAGACAACCTATTTCTCCATGATAAAAAAAGTAAAGCATACGTATCCCAAACAGTACGACATACCCCTCTGTACCGCTCTGTGCACAATGTACACCTCCACAGAACAAGAGCAGAATTACCGAGACTTATGGTAAAGATGTGACAGCCAGTGCCAAGTAACACTGCCTTCTTTGGGAACTGACTAGTGTCAGCTTACACAGTGCTACATTAATCGTTCCCTACCCAACGTCTGGGACTTGATTGGATTCTGTAGGTTTTCATGGCAGTCATAGTATCCATTTGCAATGCACGTTTAAATATCAATGACAGCAGTACTCTCATTTTTCATTTTTTTCATCACTTGACTTCCAATAAGTTCAAATACGTATTGTCTTGAATATGGTGAGAAGTCCAAGACAGAAGTACTGTAATTTTCTCTTTACTGTTGTATTCTTATTGTCTTTGCAGCACCTCAGCATTGTGAAAGTGGAGTATTTTACATGTCTTACAGTAACTGTTAACCCACCTTGAAACTACTAATAGGATTTTTTTTTTCATTTTTCTCTTTTGTTATGTATCAGTATCACTGATCTCAGCACGGCTTGGAGAATTGCTTCCTGCTGTTCAAAACAGGACAAACATAAGCCATTCCTTCTTATAAGTCTTTTATGATTTAATTACATTGAGGAAAAATGTGCATTTTAAGAACAGCCTCTAGATTTCTCAAAACAAAGTAATTTTAATTTATTATACCTTTAAACAAATATGAATGTTTATAGTAACATTTATTCTTGAAAATTTTAAGCAATAGTTATTATATACAAAGCATCAAATCCTGTGAGAGGCACCATACGTTTTTCAAATTTGTTGAAGCTACAGAAATAACAGCCTTTTTCCTATCTGTATAGATGCAATCTGTTTGTTTTCTCTACATTGTATACAGAAGATAATGCAAGCCAGTTGTCTGAAAAATTTATGGCAATTAGTCTAACTGCTATCTAGGAGAGATCCATACAAATGGTGTAAGGAAGGCTCARAGTAAAATTACTGATTATTTCTTTTATTGCACTATGAAAGAGACAGGCCAGCACTTTATCTGTGAAGATTTTGATTTTATGACATTTCTGATGTGCAAGTAGGTTGTAAAGGCTATATGTGGAGACAAAAACACATTGAAAGGGTTTTTTTCCTTTTTCAAAGGAACTTCACCTAACAATTCCATGCACTGTGCTGCTTGTGTAGATGTAGGAAATCAAGAATTCAAGGCATTCCCATATGGTACAAGGAAATGTACATTCTTATTACTTTGTGCCTTGCCAAGGTAATTACACACCATGAATTGAGTTTCAAGGTTGGTCACCTCCTGCAATTCTATTAGAAGCGTTGGGGTATTTGTCATCTATTTTTTAAACCTCACTCCTACAGTCTAATAATTATATGAGAATCTCTGTTTTGATTTTGAAACATATGGCTTTTAGCTCACCAGACTGTAGCAAAAAGTCTGAGCAGTCAATCTCATTTTGGAACAGCAAATACTCATTCGATGAAAAGACTCCAAACTTACCAGTGCGTCTGCCTTTAAACGCTGTTATCTGGGGGGCAAAATTTTTTTATTTAAAAAAAAAAAAACACCCAATGTTATTTTATTGTTTGACTGACAACAGTGAGTTTTGCATACATCAGGGAGCCCATGGAATACTTGCATAGGTAAATGTTAACTAACGCAGGCACGCCGTGACTGTAGTAGGACGAAGTAGACTATGACATGTACATCTCATGGCTCTATCCTTTGCTTCTTGGAAATTCTTGCCATTCATAGAGCAGCAGCTAACTACAGAGCCCAGGCAAGCAGTTCAGAGGTGTTTAAAAAATGTCCATCCAGAGAAGACTGAACACGACAGCTGTCTTTGTATAAAAAGATAGAAATAAATAATTCCTTTATCCACTGGACATAGAAGTAATGGCCTGAATTTTCAAAAAAGGGATATTTAACTTGTACACAAACAGGATGTAAAGAAATGGATGCAGCACTTTATGTTGCTGTCCTCAGTTTTTTGATTTCACCTCTCTTCTAGGGAATATTGCGCCACATCAGGRGAGGCAGATTGGAAGTGTGAGACCCGCTCAGACCCCCTGACGTAGTCTAGCACGTTGGTTCAAACTACCTCCTACAACAGCCCAACTTTACACCACCAGTTTTTAGGAGGTACTTAATCCAGTCAGAGTCTCTGCTCCGATGCAGTTGCACTGATTTAATCAAAAGAGTTTCTAAGTCAGTTTAGGGTTTTGGTGGATAAATCCTGGCAGATTTAGTTGCCCCTGAGAGTCTGTTCTGTTCTGTTGTTGGGAATGTATCAGCTGCATAAAAAGACATTACTGGAGTTTCTGCTTTAACCTCCCAGTTCCCACCTATGTCTATCAGGCTGAACTGCTACAAGTCTGTCTTAAGTGATAACACCTTCAACTGCTGCAAGTAATCTGCCCAGGCTCCGAGTCTTGTTAATAATTACACTAATGGTAGCAGCAGCTCCAGACAGACATGCTCAGGTTGTATTTTCAGGCTTTGCTTTGCTACATGGAAAGGCAGAAGGATTTTTCTTTTTGTAGCAAGAGACTGCTGACGCTCTTATGCTATCCTGCTGCTGCAAGAGCTTCGGGCTCGGGAACCCAGCTCTGAGGATGGCCCTCTCTCAGCCTGTGCACTCGACGCAAGCCTCATGCCYTCATGCATGTGATCT
Source organism: Oceanodroma leucorhoa (assembly GCA_030449065.1). Lineage (NCBI taxonomy): Eukaryota > Metazoa > Chordata > Aves > Procellariiformes > Oceanodroma > Oceanodroma leucorhoa. Next base: position 23,368,298 of record JASVER010000001.1, on the reverse strand, counting down.
TGCCTCAGACTCTCTCAGACTGGGGGTCTTTCTCACGTGTTTTCAGTACAGTGGTGCAGTGCCTCTGCAGCTCTGTGACCCCTATAGCATGTGCAAATGCCATTAAATCTGGTGATCGGCTGTGCCTGGAATGGGAGTGTGGTGGAATAGGAGAGAATTCACTGCTCTCTATTGCTCCTGAGCCCTATAACTTCTTCAGGGGTTTCACACTAGAAGGGACCCAAGGGACATCCTCCAGATGGCACATTGTAGTGTGCGTCCTCACTGTTGTGTAACTTGGCGTGCTAGATCCATCATGTACTTTAATGCATGCCTCGTCGCACATGGAGAATGAGGAAAATTGAGATCCGGTAAGCATTTCGTAGTCTTATGCTGAAAACTGAGACACAAAGACAGTCTTCAACACCCTTCTCAATATGTAAGAGTTCCCTTCAGTACTGCTGTGAAAAAATACATAGAGAACTATCAATGATGGCATTTTCCTCTATCTTCTTAGGCAGCCTTCAGAAATCAGAATGCACTGATTTTTTAAACTTCAAAGTAACTCCAATTCTTTTAAGATACATGTAAAAACAAGAACTGTAAAGGTATTGCCTTCATTAAAAGGCATCTGTTTTTCAGCTACAGTGCACTTGTTTTTTCTTWATTTCAAATGTTCATGAGAATGCATTTGCACAGTGCTTCCTAACAAATGGCCCTTTCCCTCTTTGAGTTGAAGTGTTGTGTGTTTTGGGGGATGGGGAAGGGACTCAACGGTTTGATTAAATTTTTAATTATTGTAGAAATCATTGTTTTTGTACAAGCTTCCCCATGACCCACCCTTGGGCATTATTTGTTCCTCTTTAAAAGTACCCTGCAAATGCAGCTTTGGGGATTTATTGTATTTTTATGCCAGCTCTTTAAGCAACTCTACAATTATTACATTCTGGTGTGTGAGTGATTCAGTATTATCTCTTAGGCTTTTATGATCTTGTTCCCCAATCAGTGCTTTTGTGTAACAAGCTAGTGAAATTAGAAATATGATTAGAAAAATGTGACTACATTATCTAAAACTTATACACACTTTTGTATTGCTTTAGCTTTTTAAGTCCCGAGAGAACTGACAACGATTAGGATCTATTTCTAGTGAAGGTACAGTTGGGAATAAGGGTAGTTTGAATAAGCGAATCAACCTTATTATGACAGAAGCTCCAAGAGAGATGTGCATTAGAGTATACTGGATTCCACTTTTGAAACCACRGGAAACCTTTGCATAAGTACTCATATTTTTGCCTGGACTAAGCAAATAGAGTACTACAAATAAAACAAAAAAATCTGAAAGCCAATAGTCTTTCCTATCTCCGTTTTTACTGCAATATCTTACAGATAGTATTAGACAGTCAAAACAATGTTTTTTCTTTGTGAGCATAGCCCAGATTGGTATAAACCTTTAGCAATATGGTTATTCTCTTGTAAATATTCAAACCCCCACATTTAAAAATAACGTCCTTTTTGYAAAGGTTTCAAAAAATACAGTCCTTTTTACTGTGGACTAAAGTGAAAAMAACATGAAAGAAACAGGATGCAATTTTTACTCTGCGTATTTTATTGTTACCAGCAGGCCAGGCCTCGGGGGAACACAAACGGGACCATATTCACATGTTTACATAACACTGTTCACATACTTTTAAAATGCTGGAATTATTTTAGCTGGTGTAAATTAACTTTAGCATGGATGAGTGAGAAAAGGAAAAAGGAAAAAAAAAAATCAGTAAAAGCAGGATTCTAAAGGGTCCAGTGAGCAAGGCTGCTGGGATTAATGACTGAGCAAAATAATTTGGAAAGGAGTAAGCATGACATGGCACGGACATTAAGTCAGAAGTGGGAGCTCTGAGGAGAAAAAGAGGTATGTGGTTTGCAACAGGACAAGACTGGCCAAACTGGGTCAGGCCAAAGGTCCACCTAAATTTCTGGCCTGGCACTGGCTAATATTGTCTCTAAGAAAACAATATAATAATGAAGGCAAGAAAAGAACAATCTCACTGCTGGCACACCATACCAGTTTCCAAGCAATCAACATTTTATCACCGATATATCTTTATCATGATGTTTTATAGCCACCAGTATATATAGTGATGTAAATCATATATATACCTTCCATGTAGCTCTGAAATCTCTTTCCAAAACTAATTATCCTTTTGGCCCTCACAACATCCCAGAGMAGTATATTTATTATTTCCTTCTCCACGCTGAAAAGGATTTCATTAACTTCCATCATACTCCTCCTCAACTGCCTCTTTCGTGAACTGAAGAGGTGTCACCTGTTGACCCTCTTCTTTTCTGCTAGCCGTTTGTACCTCCCCTTGCGCTTCTCTGTTCCTTCCTTAGTTCTGCCATATTCATCTACAGCTGTAAAGACCAGAACTGCAGCATTCAAAAGGGGCCTGCCCTGCAGTGCAGTAGCACCTTGATGATTTCTACTTTCTAAACAGGTAGGCAGCTARCGTCAGATAAATGAAAGATGACTGTGTAGATATTTGGGGAAATGACAGCTGAAGAAGAAGGAGGGATGATTAAGCAGATGTGGCACATGGTATAGAAAAACAAGGAAAACCGGAGATTCTTCTCCATGTTCAGTTATGAACATGTAAAGCATTTCATCATATCTAAAAATGTAATTTAACAAATCATTTTATAACATTTTACTCTGTATTGTACAGACATTTAAAAATTATTACCAAGCCAGATGCTTGTTTCTAATAGAGGTAACTTGAAAGATGTGTGGAGGATTGTGAGAGGGCTTGTATAGAAGGAAGCAAGCACACTGATACACTGAGGACTCTTCTAATGAGAAAAAATCCTCATATAATTTTATTTAATACAATCTGAAAGCTAACTTCAATTTCTGCCAGTGGTAGGAAACTAAACCTGTCACTCACCTGCAAGGACACTTATGCATAGGTGTATAAGCCACAGACTCAAATCCAGATCAGGGTGACAATAACTCAGTGATGAACTGACACTGTAGCCATTTTGTAGCCCACGTGAAATAAATTAAGGGAGTCTCTCATTCCTAACTCACAGGTGCCTGAACCTAACATTTCTTTGTTACAGATAGCGCAGCTGGTAGCTGGCACGGGATGGGATACTGGTTTCTGTAACCAGCGGGTAAACTCACAGATATGCAGGGGTGATACTTAATTCTTGGCAGCCATGGTATGGAAAGGATTCAAGCTGACCCACTCTGCAGTATTTTCAGAGAAAAAACAAGGCAGCTAGTAGGCGTTTTGTGAAAAATAGCATTGCATTGTCCCATGGTGTGGTGCCTCTAGTTTAGTCAGCACCTTCGGGAAGTACTAAATAGCACTTTAAAAATGCACTAATTATTTAACTACTCCTTCAAATCTGTATTTTAAACATGACTAGGTTTCACTGCAGCAGAGAAAGTTTCACAGTATTGGTGACAATCTTTTCTCATTCTTCTCCTAGAAGGCAAAATGTACAAATATGAACAATTATATTCACATTTTTCAAGAACCTTAACAATTTTTTATTAATTAATTTTAAAAATGGATCTTTATGCATACTGTGTCATTGTTAATACCACACATGGCATACAGCAATGGCCAATTTGTCTGCAGTACGAGTCTTGCTCTTGTAGCAACATCTTAAACGAACACCTTCAATTCCTAGTAAATATGACTCAAGCATATTGTAGGTGGAGAAAAAGTATACTCTACTGCAATACAAGCTATGGCTTTTGATACAACTAATACATACTGCACCATATATAGTACCATCCTTTACGCTTTAAATCTTTAGTAGTATATAACATTTTGTTTGGCTTACCTCTGTACATTAGCTCACTGGTTTAACCACGCTTGTTCAAGGGAGAAGAGTCATTAATATTTCATATTCCTGTGCAGTTCCTTTTCCACAATGTACGATGACTTTTTTCTTTTTTTTTTCTTTTTTTTTTTCTTTGTAATGGAAAGACAGCCATGTGAAGTATACTCTTAATTCTACCAGCCTGAACAATCTCATATATACTGTTTCATGTATCCTACAGGTACTTAAATGATTTCTGAAGTTTTCCTATAGTTTTTAAGGAACTGTGTTAGAGCACTCAAAAACTTACATAGTAAAATAAATGAGGGCTACATTAGGCAGCTCATCTGTTCTCTAAATATTCTTATGTCCACGAATCCCGTTCTTTTCTGGGCTGCCACTGTGAAGTGCTGTCTSTCTGCAGACAAAGGCCATGTATATGAAATTATGTGACTTTACTCTCCTAAGGCTGCCTGTGGTAGCTGAGAACCATTTTGCTATCGGTATTTTTCGTAACGCACCTACACTTTTCTTTCCTAGGTTATTTATTACTTCTTTTTTCTTTTAAAAAAGATAAAGGAGGTCCTGCCTCCTTTTAAAAACCTTCTACTCCCAGGATATCTGTATTTCCCTTAAGTATTCCTAACACTTGCCACAAAGTGCTTATTAAATTCATAAAGGAAAGAAATATAGTTATATAAGAATATGTGAACATAATAAAAGAAGCAGCTGTTTTAAAATGCATCTCATAAACGCAGCTCTAGTGAGAGGGGGAGGAGGGAAGAATGAGAGGAATCAGTCTATCAGCCCTGGGGAAAAAGTGGACTAAATTAAAAAGACAATTAAGAAATGCTGAACCTCAGCCGTGTCAATGAGCTTCTATGGTAGATAAAAGTGTGATGAAGAAGAACATACTCATGCCTATTATTTTAGAACAATGAAGTGTGTCGTGCTTGTAATGCTGTTGTTTTAAGCATATCTCATAGTGTTTCCATTATTGTGTGTGAGSTCAGCAAACATAGACGATAGACAAGGCGTTTTTGGCAGAAGGACAAAGGACACTTTGCTTCAGCTAGTAACAAATTGCTTTCATTAAGAACAAATGGTCTTGGAGCATTTTTCTGCTGTATGGTCTCCACAAGATGTCAAGCACAAATGCTAACCCAATGTTTTCTCTGAACAATGGAGTAAAACCTAGATGGAGGCAAGTGTCGTTTACTTTGAACGGTTTGTATGTGGCTCACTTTAAGACACGTTTAGTCGTTGTGTGGATGGGCAAAAGAATTTGCCTCTTATAAATAACTCCATCCTGTAAATAACTAAGTATGATTAGACTGCAACTTTTACAATAACTGGTTTGGACTTGAATTAAGGCTGACCATCTTAATAGGTAACATAATTAGAATGGTGATTTGGTCAGAATACAACATCATTTAGCAGTATCCTGATTCTCTTTCTTAATGTGCTTTAAATGATGCCTTTAGTGATGTTATAGAGATGTTGTACAGCAGCACTTGGCTGTCCTGAGGCAAAGTGTCTGTCAGCATTCCTGGTGAATCTATATTTTCAAAAGTAGAATAGTGGATAATGTAGCTTGATATTCTTTTAAAATATATTGCCTTCCCCTCCTCATGAAAGAAGCACTCACTGATATGCAAACTCAGTTTCTGGTAGATAAAATAAGGTCAATAGGCTGTTACTGACCAGTTAGAAAATAAAAACTTTATTTTCTTTGTGGCTTGTCTCCCTCCTTATCTCTAGTTATTTTTTTTTTTAATTTGAGGTAAAGATCCTCATGCTTAGAAATGAGGAAAGACTGTCACATTGTAACATGAAATGTGGTTTTGGGATGTTTCAATTTAGAAATGACTGGAATATGGTATTTAAGATTTGAAAAATTGGTTTTGATTATGTGTTCTATCCTCTGTTTAGAATATTATTTCGTGAAGTATATTACCACATTACTTCTTGACTATGCATTTGTAAATCTTTATTTTGAAAGTTCAATATCTTGCTGTATAAAATCACTTTAGATTTCCATTCCAGATGCAAATGTTGTCTGATAAATCTAATAAAAATCGGTCAGGCAAAGGTATTTAAAACTCTCATTGGTTCTGCAACACAGGTCTAATACAAACACCACAAGAAAAAAAAAAAAAAAGAGATGGGGTATTAGAGACGGAAAAAACAGGCAGCTGGATTCAGCAGCATCGAAGATTACATATTCTCTTTCTGCCAACACTAGATCTGTAGAGCAAGTTAGGAAGAAAAGAGATGGTATGTTATGCACCAAAGTGTGCCTTCTGTGCTTCCACTCACAACATAACTAATGTACATTGAATAGCCTAGGGTTAAGTCTGGAGGTTTTTCAAGTGAATGTTACTCTCATATTTATTGTTTCCCACATTCCTCTGTAATAGCATATTTCATAATTGCATTATTAATGACCCAGGGAAAAACAAAAATAATCAATCATGTTGTCAGGAGAAAAGGAAACAAAGTACTTAACTTTATGAAGAGTAAGGAAAAAAATATTTTTTTAAATAATAATACATTCAATCTCCATTGCAACTGCTATGTAAAAAAAGAGAAGGGAGCCTGACTTTTTTTTTTTTTTTTTCATTTTTTGATGGCAATGAGTGATGCTATATCTCATCTGTTGAAAGGTAGAAGCTGAATCTTGTTTTAAAACATAGAGCTCAACAGAAATTTATAAGAAAATACAGTGATAGTACATGAAGGCAGAACATGCAAACAGGAATGAAATTTCAACCCCTACAAGCTTCAAAAGATAGTTCAATCATTCTAGATGCTGTGAAAAGACACTGAATGACATATATCCCTAAGATAACAGGGACTGGTTATCATAAATTAAAAAAAAAAAAAACAATCCTACCCTGGAGATGAAGTATAATGTCTTATTTTCCAAGCGTCTGGAGAATAGGCTTTCACTGTATTTTATAAAAAGCTACAGGTGGATGTCTCAGGAAGTCACAGAGAAAGTCCCAACTTGGACATACCAATCATTCTGCAATCTGAACTTGAAACAGAAGGGCACATTGTTTTGGACAGAAAAGGGGAAAGCATTTCTTTCCATTTGTTTTCACTAGAGGAGAGCTGGGAAGTCTCCAGGATTACGTAACAGCTTGACATGGGTAGTGACAGTTGTGTGGTATAGCAACTTGAGGATATGTAGCTGCATGCAAACACCTTTTGAATTGCAGCTGATTTTTATGAGGCCACTTAATGTCTCAGAGTACACAAGGTCAGCAATCAGCCAACATGACTGATATCATGTTCCTTGGGGACAAAGAAGTCTTTGAAGTCATCAAAATAAATGCCTGTCTTTCATATGAAGGTGCCTTAGGAGAACAAAGTGGCTGAAATACTGGGGAGATGTTTCTTTTTCCTGCAGGGAGCAGGAGCTGGAGCAGAATAATTTCCCCAGGAGAACTACTGGTTCCTGTGCTTAAGGGTGGAGAAATACTCCTGTACTTGAAGAGCAGAAAGAGAGAATCAGAAAGACAAATTCTTGGAATGAAAGGAAACTTTTAGGACTGACAGAAAAGTCAGACCACAAGAGCTGTGGGATGTGGGGTGCTGGCTCAAGAATGGTTCAGAAGATGAGCCTGAACTACTGGAGTGGAAATCCAAAGTCCTAAAGGCTGAAAGGAAACACGTACAAGCTCCCCTTCATAAAAACAAACCAACCAACCTGTTTGGCGTTGACCTCCAAGGCAGGGTTTTGCACAGAAACAGTTTTTAGTGTGTCATTTGTGCTGGTATGCGAAATAGGCAATAATTGTGTTAAAAATCCTATGCAAAATCTATCACACATATCTGAAGGACTGACATTTAAAATGCCTGTGGTATTGAAGCTGTGAAAAAGTTTTGTATTTTTGGTGTGTTTTTTTTTTTAAACACTTGAGAATCTAGGGGTGATTGAATTTATTTCAGCCAGAGATAGCTAGGCTGTGAAAGTCAAGCTCTCTTTACAATCTTGACAATACACCCTAAATTAGAGGTGACGTCTGGAGCCTGCTTGGGCTCAGAAAGCCAAAAAGTCAGAGTTCTCCATTGGGATAAAATCCTAAGCACCTGGTGACTTTCCAGTTAAGGGGAGTTTGGCCTTTGTCCCATGTTTTTAATACAGAGTGCATTCATTTTCCTTGCTAGTCCATCCAAGTGTTTCCTGCTGCCAAAGAATGTAGTCCTTGTTGAATGTAGTCACTTCATGGGAACTGACCTCAATTCAGCTACTTAGAACATTAGCTGCTAAAAAAATGGAAAAATAGTTGGAATATCTTTCCCCTGTAGCATTCCATGCCATAAACAGTAATTTCTGGTATTAAAGGCTGATGACAGGTATGGTATCAGCCCATTACTGTCTTCATAAGGTGTGGAATCTAGCCAGAAGAAATCGAAGAAATAGAAAATAACTGATATTGACTTGCTATTACTTCATTAAGGGATGACTGGAGATGGGTTAGATGTTTGTTTAGATCATTTATTTCTGAGCAATATGTGAGCAATGCATTGAAAGTTCACTATGAATTTGTGATAGGGGAAYGTGTCATTTGCATCGTGGTAATAATATTCCACTGCATTTCTTCCTATCTGGAAAAGATTTGTACAACTCCTGGAATATGTGTTTAATCAGTCATCCATTAAACACTATTTCAAGCTAAAGAGTGCGAACTCTCTAGAAAGAACCCCACTGAGCACGAAAGGTAATAATACTCCTCTGCACTTCTCATAGGAAACTATGCTCTGAATACCTTGAAAAAATTCAAAACATGATGATGGAGGTACTAGTCTGGGTTCTTACAGTCAGCATAGTTGGAATTTTCTTCCTGTATCTCTTAGCCTTTTGCATTTGGCTGCCCTGTAGAATTCATCTAGGCTTCCTGGACTTCTCTTTCTAAACAGAGAGTTGAAGATATCCATGGCTGTCTCTCAACATTTTTTAGTTGGTCTGTTTCTCAAGGTGAATTGCACTGATCTTCATTTATAATCATCATCTTTAATCTTGCTGAATGTTCAAAATATAAARCAGTGACTCCAAAGCAGTGATGATGTTTCAATGCTCATTTTATTCAGAAACTCACTTGTGGCAACTTAAAATGCCATTTTTAACTATCTAACTGGGTATCAAAATATGCAAAAATGATTGAACTGTCAATTATTCTTGCTGTGCGTATAATAAAACATACCTTTTTTTTTTTTTAGAGTAAACTTAGATTGTAGAGATTAAAAAGGCAGCATGGAAAGGTATAACTGTGTCTGTGTTCCTGAAAAACACGGTGTCTGTGTATCTGTATTCCTGAAAATATAGCAAGGTATTTCTGCTCATCCTGAAAATATTTAAGATTATCATCCAGAACACTGTCATGCTATGATTCCCTGGGAAGGAAAATGAAATACAGCTATGAGACAGATTATGTCAAAAGTACAGAATTATCACACTACTGCACAATAACTCGTATGTGGAAGCCAAGATCAATGCCTGATAAACTTGATTATTATCATAATATTCAAGTGAAACATGGCACTGTCTGAAATCAGAGAATACAGATACCAATCAGAAGAAGGAAGTTTGAGCTCAAAAGGTTTTCTATGCTCCTGCCTGAAACATGATAAAACATAAAAAAAATAATTGTTATGTTTTTAAGAATCCTGAAAGACTTCCCATTGCAAAGTGAGGAAGAACCAGTGAAAATAGATGTCAGGGGAGACCCTACCTTGCCCTGGCAGCAGAGATGAGCAGCATTCTCTGACAAGTAAGTAGCATTCAAATTCCCAAATCTGTGTGTGGCCATAAATGACAAGTATAATCTTGCCACAGACTGGCTTTCCCCCTCCAACTTGCTGACAACACTTTTGACTTATTAAGGAAGAAGTTAGTTTAGGCAGTGTAAAATTCTTAGAGAATGAAACTTCAGATTTCTCTCAATATAATGGTTTCACTAAGGATATGTCAAGGATGAATATGACTCACCTAGAACTAAGTAAACTAAGGATTATTACTGGTTATTCAATGGCATTTAGTCAAAATTGGTTAGTAGTAAGTAGCTTTTTCAAAGCTTTTAGAAACATTATTTTTGTGCAGATCTTGAAATCCTGGATTTTGGGTTGTAATAATGGCCCAAATTCCAGGCAATAATTTCTTTCAACTAAATTACAGTAATTGAAAAATTATAATATTAAAGAAAACAATGTCAGTATCAGCACTCTTCTGCTAACCCTGATCTAAGATTTTAAAGGAACAAGAGGTGGAATAAATGAAAACTGGAAAGCTTTTACCAGTATAGTGGTGACTGAGTGAAGAATGTGTGCTGCATATTTGCATAGTACATAAATAAAATGAAAGGCAGAAAATACTTCTTCAGATAGTGTCAGTTTAGTTTTGCTTATTGCTGCTGCCTTCATAGTGCTTATTCTGCTGTACACAGAACACCTATTTCTGAGAGTTTTTTACYTGATAGAAATAAAAGCTTAGGCAGCCAGAAGAAAATGGAGGTTTTTTTCTCATTATGTGATATATATGCAAACATAGCTATACAGTGCAAATGATGAAATCCTCTTGCTGAATCCATCTGTTTATGTCCCACAAAGGGCATCTTTTTATGTCCAAGTCCATCTACATATCTGCACCCAGTTCCACTGGTGTGCATGACCCTCTGGGTGAGCTGTGCAGTGCAGGTACCTGCRTGCTTGCCTCTACCTTTTCCCTGCCAGCCAGAGCAATTCTCATCTGAAAACTGCTGGACTCTGATAGCAGAGCTACTGTGCCTGTGTGAAAAGATTATGCAACATTAGCTGGAGTGGGATAAATGGATCCATGTACATCCAGCACTGCTTTGTCACAGGCAGTGCTAAGAAATTGCTTGGCACAGATGAAAAGTGCTGCTGAAGGCAGCGTTGCACAGGGCAGTGATTATCTGAGAGATGTAGATGCAGCACAGTTGTTATTAGAGCAGATAGGAGTGCTACCTATGTGCTGCATAAATATGAAAAACTGTTTTCTATTCTCCAGCAGATTTCCTCTACTGTCAGATTCCTCTGGGAAAAGGGATAGATAAAAACAGACCTTCACATTCCAAAAAGTTAAGAAAAACAATGCTTGATAAAAAAGCCTGTGGTTTGCTATACCTGAGAGATTAGTAACCTGAAAGAGATTTCAAAGTAACCACGCCAAAGAGGACACTTTCTTCATCAGGCTTATTTCATATGGTATGTCACTGGACTGTGTGACAGATATGAGGTACAATTCACTCAGACTTTTTCTGGAGTCTTCTGGTGTACTCTTTCCAGAAGTCTCTAAAATTAAGTTTTATTATTAATTGAAGCAAACCAACTTTTAATCAAAAAATATAAGTAAGCAACAAGGTATAATACACATTAATTTAAACAAACAAACAAACAAAAGACCAGAAAACAAATCTTGCCTTCCTAACCACAGTTAGATTCCTCTGCAGAGGCACTCCTGTTCTCCAGACTTATTTTTCAGTCAAGCAGTATTCAGTTGTCACTTGAATTAAGCTTTACACTGTGCCCTGCAGAAAGGCTGTGCTGACCTCCTAGAAAAGTCTCATTCTTTCCATCACCTCTGAAGACTGCTATGGAGACAGTCTCTGGAGCTAATACATCCCTTGTGCCTCGCACCACCTCTCTATTTCCAGTCCTGCAGTCTCTCTGCTTTCCATGTTAATCTTTCTCTGCCTGCCCTCCTACATGCCAGATATTTCTCCAAAATGGAGCAGGATCTGTTGTTCCCAGGGAAGGAGCAATTATCCCAAGAGGGTGTGATTGGGCCAGAATGCAGTTGGCAATGAAGTGCAGGAAGCCACAATAAACTGTAAACAAATCCATTAAACAAATATGCTATCTATCACAGATGGCAAAACCTGTTATCACCCAGTTGGTTTCCAGTATACTGGCATGCCTTACACAGTCRTTTAATTTTACACAATTATTTCATACTCTATTTAGTATTAGCATTATTACTTTGTTTTCCATGACCATGTTACCAGAGAGCCATGGATCTGAGGCTTCTGGTTTTGCCATGCCAAATAGCAAGATTGGACAGGCAGGCATCATGCTTATGTCTCAGGTCATATTCTAAAGACTGTAAGAAATCTGGGCTCTTTTTGAACTGTACTTTTCCCTTGTGAAGAGTCTTGAGTACAGTCCTTCACACACAGACATCTGTAGAAGCATATGATAACCATCATTTCAGAAGAAATACAGAAAGCAAACTGAGGAAATCTAATGTGCTTCAATTATTATTTAAAGAAAACAGGGCAGATCACTGAATCAGTACTTGTCTAAGAAAACTTCAGGTTTTTACATTTTTTAATGGTTATGAACAAATTATTATTGATCCAAAGAGGTAACCCATTTCAACACATGCTTTGCAAGAAAGAAGAAACCAGTTCATTAACATTATAAAGTAAGCAGCTATTGGTAGCAGTCATAAATGTTAAAATAATCTATACATTATAGTAGCTTTATAAAAATCGAGTCAGCAGCCCTGACAACAGAGCTTTGGATGCCTTTTGCACCAGGGAGAAACTGTCTCTAACTGAAGAAAATTCTGAGTCTTATTGATATTTTATCTTTGATCTCTATAATCTACCGTACATCAGATAATTTGAACATGACCAAACCATTTGCTTGAAAAACTAAGATATTTCACTTGAGGGTTCTGTGACATGGAAGACAGTGTCTCAATCTGGATTTTTTGCTTCAGTAAGGTCAATCAACTGGTTTAGTAAAATAGAACAGTCTTGAAAGATTGATCAAAAACAACAGAAATTTTCTAAAGATTTAGAAAAAAAATTCCTCCACCCTTACTTTTCATTTTTCTCCTCTTCTTCACTTGGATCCAACTCAGACGCAGAACAACGTGCAGAAATGTCAGAGACTGCTGCCAAGGGATTTTGAAGTCTTTTAACCACCACAAATCAGATAAAGTTTAAGTAAGCATCCTAAAAATGGCATTCCTCCATATTTGAATTGCAAAAGGTTCTCTTGTTAGCAATTTATATTCCCTTTGTTTTTAATATTATAATAATTAACAATAAAAAGGTAAAATAAGCTTGATCCAATTATTAACACTATTACATTTTCCTCTCATATTCCTAACAAGATCTTTTTAGTCCAGATCTTTGTAACAGAAATCTTTAAAGACTCACTCATGCTAGATTACTGTAGCCAGTGAGGAGCATAATAAGAAATGAACAGACAGACTTCATAAGTCACATCTTTCATTGAATTTGTCACACACACAAAAGCTCTGTAGTGGACAACTGAGTTAATAAAGAAATTATTCCCTCACTTCTGTTCCATAGCTGCTATTAGATCAATGGAAGTCTTGCAGATTGGCAGCACACTGGGGATCTGCTTGCTTGCAAGGTTTTTTTAATTAGTTTGTAGATTTTTTTCTGTGGGGTCCTGTATGGGGCATGATCCACTTACCAGTCCCATTTGAGTGTTTTCACTCAACACTCTGCCCACCTGTGATATTATGATATGGGTGTTGGTCTTGATATCTCCAATAGCATACTGTAGTTTTACAGATTTTTGGTCTTTCTTCCTGTGAAATGATAAGTTCGAAGCTGATCAATACATTTTTTTAATTCAGTTGTTAGAGAGGATTAAACTAAATTTGACTCTCTTGCCAACATTCATTTTCTGTCATTATCATTCCACCTCTAACATGCTCTTCTTCCCTCCACCTGCTTCCCCTCACTGCACCGACACTGGAGAATAATCAGAACCTTTGAAGCACTGCAGTGAATGGCTCACCGCACAGTCAAGAATTGAATAATTTCTCCCAGTGTCATTTCTGTATCTCAAGAGCCTGTTTTCCCTCCAATACGGGATTAAATAGAGAGTTTGGATTAAAACTAAATGCTGAATCTTTCCAAAGGCCATTTGATAAARCTAACATTTTAAGAGTGAAAAGAATATAGCTATGCTTTTAGGAGAAAAATAGTATTTAAAATCTAGGAAATTAATTCAAATGTATTGAACTGAAAAGTTTCGTAGAACAAACATCAACTAAAAAAATTCGTCCATTCCACTTTTCCAGCAGCTTGCTGCTGACAACAGAWATGTCACTGAATGCCTTTGTCCTTGGAGTTCATAGGTTTACAAGGATATTACATCACCTAGCAACAGAAACATCTATTTAGGATACAAGGATCAAATGCATTCTTTTAATGTGTTGTAGATCCCCCAGGATATACACAAATAAACTGCCATAGAAATCCACGTGGTTTGCAAGGCAGTCTGTTTGTTTGTCCTTGATGTATCAGTGCTTTTCGTTTGGAAGACTTTGACCCTTTGCTAGCAAAACTGATCATAGTCTCCTTCTTATTTCATTTATGTGTTTATTTATTTATTTATTTTCAGGCTGAAAATCTATGCTTAGAAATTTACTTACTGTTTTTSGTAGGATGGAAAGTCCGGCACTCACTTTACAGATCCTGCCAGCTGGCTCATTGTCTCTTCTCCAAAACGAGATTTTGTTGGATTTTGGAAGTTTATATACCAATAACTAGAGTGGGACAAACAGCAAGTTTACTGGCTTGTAGGGAACTTTCTTTTTTAATTTTAAAAAGTATTGAAATTCTCAGTAAACAGAAGTTCTCAGCCCAGCACCTCCTCAAACACATTGTCATGTTGTGGGTTTTTCAATCAATACCAGTGATGGCACTTCACTGAATAGCTGTAAGACATTCTCAGGGCCCCTGCAATCAGGCCCTTCATCTTCAGCTGCCCCGTGGCCATGGATCTTGTAACTTTATAGGCTCAGGTCAGACTCACCAGGAATGAAAAGAGTCCTTCACAGGACCAGTCAGAGCAATGAAATGGTTATGCAGAGCAGTATTGATAAATCTGAACTGATTGTAGAAATCCATGGAAAACCCCTTTCTGGATATTAAAAGGAGAAATTCAATACTTTCTCCTCTTTCACCTCTGCCATCTTTTGTAGTCTGCAGCCAGCTCTAACTTACAGAATACCACGATGATACAAGATAAATTCCACTCTTCTAACACCCTCTGAGTAACATGCTAGACTATTATTAATCTCATTGAGCTGGGGGGGCGGGGGGCAGAGAGGGGGACAGGGGCAGAGCAACCTGCCTTGTCCTTAACATTTTATGACTTAGAAGTGAGTTTTGACTTTTCTGTGTGATTCTCTAAGTGTGTCTCTGTGTTTTGTGCTTGAGTTTCCAGTCTGGAAAAATAAAAATAGTATTACTAAATTTGCTTCTTTACTTTAAGGGCAGATCTTCAACGGGGTTAAACATCTTTGGAAATCTTCCCTTAAGACTCTGAAGTTTTAAGATCAAAATCTTTTCCCAGAGGCTAGCCTAAATTTCTTTTTACTCATTCCTAATTGATAGCTCTATCATCAAAAGCTAAAGTGTAGATAAAGCCAAAACTGGACTGAAGCACGATTTGAAAAGCTATGCATTTKCATAGTGACCTGTCGAGTCATCAAGTGAGTGCAAACAGTATTAGGTATCCTAAACCATTCTAGTCCTCCTAGAAATCCACATGGACATGCAATTGTAGCATCAACAAAATTCAGTGGGCAGAGGACCTCACACTATGGGATTCTGGTCTCTAGTGCAGCCTCTAGTGGAGCTTCTGTTCAGCACRAAGAAAACCAGGATCTAGCCTAAAAATTTCCTGTAGTTTATTCCATCATTTGTATTACTTTGAAAAATGATGAGTGTATCTATGGCATAACCAAACATTTTAAACAGAAAGCTATCATAAAGGAGCAAAAGTCTAGTTGGTCAGGTATTGACAGACTTAGTCTCTCAGATGTCAAAAGTTTTAGTCAGCCTGGGAAGTCTGATTATTCTACCCTGCTCACATCATGTAATAATAAAAATAATAATATTGTAAATTTAGCTTATATCCAGGATTACAATATAATGTAGCCACATAGTTGGTAAATACATCAAAAAATAAGACTAGTTTTCCAAGCCAAGCACACAAATGTTACTACAGGCTAACATACTTGCAAGTTGTTATACAGAAGTCCCTTGGAGACTACTAGCTGTTATATCAAGGAATTCTCAAAGACTGATTATGAATGCACAAAAGCAATATAAATTCAGTGAAACAATCAGAAGACATTAAAGAAAGGCAGTTTTATGTCTAGGTCAGGCCTGTTCTTCATATGATATAAGTCAAGGCACATCCCTGTCACATCATATTTTTTTGCTGTGGGATGATGTGAGGGAAACAAGGGGCCCACTTAGCTCTTTGTGTAGCTCATTTAAWATAACCCAGATTAATGGGGACCTGTCTATTTTACCCTTGTAGGGGATGATAAATACTAAGAACTATTATTGAAGCCATTCAGCTGCCCATTAATAATACATTAGTAAATACCATATGATCAGATTTCATTGAAGTATGTTTTTTTACACCAGCTTGCAGCTGAGCCAAGTGTTAGCTTAAATACCAGCAATATTTCATTCATGAAGGGTGAGGGTCCTGCTAGTTTCTACAGGTACACAGGATGCAGAAAGGAGAAAAAACAGGTCCTCAAATACCTGAAATACTGTTATATCAACGGTGATGAAGCACGGAGAATATTTTCCAAACAGGCAGAGAACAAAATATCATAGGAAGTACAATGGTTCTTCTCTTGATTTTCTCCAAAGCCTAATGGCCCAACATTTCACTCTGCTTAAACAGCCCAGTTCAATCCTGCATCATGACAGAAAGAATTCTTCAAATTTCAGGGGTTTCTTTCCTTTCCTTTCTAGAGCAAGATTAAAGAATAATAATTTAAACCCTTTGGCAATGAGTAGTATTTTTGTTCTCCCTCCCTCAAGGGCTGTCAAATTGCCTTGGAAATCTTAACAAGACTACGTCCTTCCTTGGAGTTGCTTCTCTTCTAGAAGGATCTGTGGTCTTTTTATAATTTCTTAGGAGATTAAGACTTTTCTTTTCTGAAAATGGCCAAGATTCTGTTTTGTGAGTAATGACTGTGCTTCCTTAGGTCTAAATTTACTGTCTAAATTTACTGTTTATGAGCAATAGTCAGTTGTCAAGTTCTTGCATATTTTTTTTTATCAGTGACTGGAGGTAACATCCTTCTTCATGCAATAATAGTGAGCAAACCTGAAAGGAAGCTATTTCTTACTCTCAGTTTCCAAAGGAATGAGGCTCAAGCTTTTTTTTTTTTGTTTTGTTTAAAAAGAATATTCTTCTAGTCAGATTAGTATCTATATATACCTAATTTTTCTTGATTAGAGTGGCATATCTTTCTAGGTCATCCCACACCAAGACAAGTCCTGTAGTAGCTATTCAGTAATTTGTTTTATTTGTGTAATTAATTCAGTGTCTGAAATCGGGATCCCTTAAAAAAAAAAAAAAAAAATAAAAAAAAAACACCTGGAATTTCCAAATAATGCTTTTGCTTGTCTCTTTTCTGCTGAGTATAAAAGTCCATTATGTTGTTCTAATTTTCTTCTGCTAAGAAATCTTCTGGTTTTACATATATATACACATACATATGTCTGTGTGTCTGTGCATGTATGCATGTGTGTATAACAGGCAACACAATTTTTCATCCMTGGGATTTTTAGAGAGTCTCAAAGGGTATTTTTTTAATAACTGCTGATATAAAGTCCATGACTTTCAGAATTTTAGATAACTTTCAGAGAGACTCTATTAAGGATACAAAAATGTAATAAATGTTACATTTGTTTTCATGAAGTAACACATTAGAAAATTAGGTATATAAAATTAGATCAATAAAATTTTATGGAAGCATAACTGCCCTGACACAAAAACACACTGCAGATTTAAAATTCTCTCCAAAGTAATTTTTTCTTGTCAGTCTGCTTTTTCAGTTTAATCCTATGGCCTACACTAAAGAGAGGAAAATCCAGCCAGTGGTCATCTAACTTGACATTAAGTGACACTCCACATTATCTGACCTCCATGTAAATAAAATGCTTCCAGTCTCAGGCTCTTAGCTTAGTTTTCTTAGCTCATAGAGCAAAATTTTATTCAAAACTTGCATGTTTTTTAGCATAACTACAAAGTGCTAAAAGTTTCTCTGCCTTATTGTTCCTATGAAACTAAATGGACAGAGATATTTATATTGTCTTGAATCTTGTCTCAGTTAGTACCCTAAGAGGAAAATTCCCCTTGGATGCTATAAACAAATTCTTGACAGAAAGATCCCTAAGAGCCKTCCCACCTACCTCAAGGAGTAAGGGATTGTAAAGCAATAAAGAGTAAGGCAAACCTTAGCACTGGAAGTAATCCTGAAATAGAGGGTTCTTCCTCTAAAGTGAGAAAAAATTCATGTACTTCAGCTGCAGGTTGCAGGGCAGGAGAACATAATTTGTTTATTCTCTTTAACCYGACCCTGGGAGGAGTGAACACATTGTGTGAAGTGTGGAATTTACTCTGCTCTAAAACAAAAGGAAATGGGAAAACAGACTGTGATGATCTCTGTTAAATTTGGGGTGGTACTTGGTCAGAGAAGTTACACTCTGCTTCATTGCATTTATAGAACTTGTACTAAACTCAACTTCTGTCTTGGGGAGCAAAGATATAATTATTTCTCACTAATCAAAACAATGTCAAAATATCACTTATGTGTGTCTTCACACTCAGAAACAAGGCTTCATTATGAAGGCAAACAGGAATAGATATTTAAAACTGCATACACAAAACCACTGTGTTTTCAAATTTCTATGTTGGAAAATCAAAAGAAGTACATCAAATAACAAAACACTTAACACAATAATTGATAATTTACCTAGAAAAAAAATCCCTTGTAGTTATGATAAAACACAATATGCCGGATTGTTTTCCAAACATGAAATTAACTATTAATCTGTTGTAATTGTTTATACACTATAACACATCAGCAAAATAAATAGAAAACTTTACAAAGTTTACAGATGTTGCATAAATCACAAGGTTGGGTGATATAAGATAAGGGGAATAAACTTTGAGAGATTGCAGAACACAGGGAAATATGTTCTCCTAACTGGGATTTTAGGATATCAGAGGTACCTAATTAGTTTTTCTCCTGGAAGAAACCCTGTGAAATGTTCTAAATAAAAAAAAAATACTTTTYTGAGTTGATCTTGAAGTATACCACATCCTTTTTGGAGTTGTCCTTATGTGATTTTGTATAGTGCCTCAAAGAGCACTGTTATTTATACTTATCTTGAGATAGCTGTAATTTTGCTAAAGAGTTAACCCCAAGTTTTACTTCTTTAAATCTCCCTGAAGCCAGGATAGAGGATCCATTTTTCATTTGATACTTCTTAATGAAATGATAACTTAGCAACCATAATTGTTTCTAAAGCACTACTCATCATAAGTGACAGGGTGTTAGTGTGTCGGCATAAACTCCTGGAGTAATTCACATTGATTGATTAGAAACTATTATTTTATCCATTGTCCTTAAATATTCTTTCATTCCAGAGTAAACAACAGTAGCTAATAGACATGGTATCTCACTGCTCTGTGATCGAAGACTAGCTTTTAGGACAAGAAGTAAATGGAGGTCTAATCTTTCTAGTGCCTTTTAGAGGTACTTAATAGTGGTCTACAAAGAGCATTGAATGAAAAGAATTAGTAATGGAAGAAACCTACTAAGTCATTTGTCCACTCCTCTGCCAAAGCAAGATTGCTTGTCTATGATATACTATGTTTTTAAGTGTGATGTCCAGTTCAATCCTAAATTATTCAGCTAATCTGTTACTGTTTCCATTCTATCCTTAGACATACCAGATCTATTTTATAATGTAGGTCAGATTTTACTTTGCTTTATTTCATTTCATTCCTATAATAAGGTGCTTTGCAACAACTTACACAGTCTTCTGTCCCCTTGTACATGTACTTCTCAGATGCTTGCTGAGTTAGCCAAGCTACACCAGTGTGATCATTTTTCTTTGTCATTCAGGCTGTGAAATAACTCTGCCTTGCATACAAAATCCCAGGCTTTTACACCATATTACACTTGAAGACCAAATCTAATTTACTGCCTACCAAATTCATCAAATGTTATTACGTTCTTACATATTTCTAATGGTATTGTGCTTTTCTATGCAGCATTATTTTCATATATGTTATCCAAGTCATATTTGCAAACCTATGCATTTAATTCAAGGAAACTTGCCCCAAGGGAACAACCTGCCCTTCATGTAGACTGCAGTTCTRCTTCACTTTTTTGAACTATGCACTCTAAGCAACAGAATCTTCTTGGCTCCATAAGTGATATATTAATAAATTTTGCTATAATCCTCGCTATTATGTCTCTCCCTTTGAATATCTGTATATTTTATTGTCCCTCTCTTCACTTGTTTCCTTCTGCGTTGAATCTGTTAGACTGAGTAATTTTATTTTCGGCACATATTTCTTCTTTAAAATTTCTGATAATCTAACTCTGATTTGGAGGAAGCAGTGGAGAGAGAGCTCATTTGTGCTCTAGTTTAGGAGAACCCATTGCAAATCCTATCTTGTGGTATCATTAGAGCTGCCCACACAAATGTAATTGAAAAGAACTGTCCAAGGAAATGACATTGACCACAATGGTTACTGGAAGTGGGGTAAGAGAAGAACTTTTATCCTTCCTAAACCATTCTGGACAGTGCTGTGGGGTGATATGACTTGAAGGACTTTAACCCTTTATCATGACAGTGGATCTGAGAAGTCTGTTGAGGAGAGGGATGAAAGGCAAGAGGGATGGGAGAAAGCATGGTGGACTTCTTCCAGGTGTCATTGTGCCCTGAGGAGGTGCTACCTTATTGTTAAATGGGAGAAAGTCCTGTTTAAAATGCCAGTACAAGAAAGGAAGCATTCTGAAAACAAACAAACAAAAAAATTGATTCCATTAATAAACTATAGCATTCCCAATTGCCAGAATCAATATTGCTTAACAGGTACATCCTAGTGAAACTAGGGACAACCGGGGGATCGGACCCAGCCAGCATGGGTTCATGAAGGGCAGGTCCTGCTTGACCAACCTGATCTCCTTCTACGACCGGGTGACCCGCCTAGTGGATGAGGGGAAGGCTGTGGATGTGGTCTACCTGGACTTCAGCAAAGCCTTTGACACCGTCTCCCACAGCATTCTCCTGGAGAAGCTGGCGGCTCATGGCTTGGACGGGTGTACTCTTAGCTGGGTAAAAAACTGGCTGGACGGCCGAGCCCAGAGAGTTGTGGTGAATGGAGTCAAATCCGGTTGGCGGCCGGTCACGAGCGGTGTGCCCCAGGGCTCAGTTTTGGGGCCAGTCTTGTTCAACATCTTTATCAATGATCTGGACGAGGGGATCGAGTGCACCCTCAGTAAGTTCGCAGATGACACCAAGCTGGGCGGGAGTGTTGATCTGCCTGAGGGTAGGAAGGCTCTGCAGAGGGATCTGGACAGGCTGGATCGATGGGCCRAGGCCAATTGCATGAGGTTCAACAAGGCCAAGTGCCGGGTCCTGCACTTTGGTCACGACAACCCCAGGCAACGCTACAGGCTTGGGGAAGAGTGGCTGGAAAGCTGCCCGGCGGAAAAGGACCTGGGGGTGCTGGTCGAYGGCCGGCTGAACATGAGCSGGCAGTGTGCCCAGGTGGCCAAGAAGGCCAACGGCATCCTGGCCTGTATCAGGAATAGTGTGGCCAGCAGGAATAGGGAGGTGATCGTGCCCCTGTACTCAGCACTGGTGAGGCCGCACCTCGAATACTGCGTTCAGTATTCGAGAAGGACAAGGGATATGGATAAAAGGACATTACAAGAAGGACATTGAGGTGCTGGAGCGTGTACAGAGACGGGCGACGAGGCTGGTGAAGGGTCTAGAGAACAGGTCTTATGAGGAGCGGCTGAGGGAGCTGGGGTTGTTTAGCCTAGAGAAGAGGAGGCTGAGGGGAGACCTTATCGCTCTCTACAGCTATCTGAAAGGAGGCTGTAGACAGATGGGTGTTGGTCTCTTCTCCCAAGTAACAAGCGATAGGACGAGAGGAAATGGCCTCAAGTTGCGCCAGGGGAAGTTTAGATTGGATATTAGGAAAAATTTCTTCACTGAAAGGGTAGTCAGGCATTGGAAGAGGCTGCCCAGGGAAGTGGTGGAGTCACCATCCCTGGAGGTGTTCAAAAAACGTGTGGATGAGGTGCTTCAGGACATGGTTTAGTGGGCATTTGTACTGGGTTGATGGTTGGACTCGATGATCTTAGAGGTCTTTTCCAACCTTAATGATTCTATGATTCTATGATTCTATGAAAACTAATAGCTACGTATTTTTCTCTTCTAGGATAACTCTTTGCAGTGTTTATTAAAGCGCAAACTCTTTTCTCAGAATTGAGAATATCACCAGCAATCATGATGTGCAGCATATGTGGAATATTATGGAAGATCAAAGCACACAAAAAGCACAGAAATCTTTCTTTAAAAGCCCACTTCACTTATAGGCATTTTATAAATAGAATATTCAGCCCTCTTCCTTTTATATAGTAAAAATGCAGAGTTCTAGGTAGCACTTACACACAGCAGTAGGAAACCTGTTTAATAAAGTCAATTTACCTTGTTGATTCAGAGATTTCAGCTATTCTCCAAGTTCTCCGTTTAAGAGTTTTTTCACATCAGCTCTTAACATGCTCTTAACAACTACCATAACAACTACTGTTTGTTGAGCTGTAGACTGAACATAACCTCCAGTCAGTGCAATGAACAGTCCTATACTGCATCTGTCCTATAACTGTACTTGCTGGCTAGAGCTAATTTATCAGAAGTCACATAGAAGAGTTTATTGTGTAATAGTTGAAACCAGCGGATTTACATTGATTTACATCATCTGAAGGTCTTATCCAATGCCTCAATAAGTAAGCAGGGGACAGAAAAAAGAAGATGAAAACAGGAAATGGTTATTATCCATCTTTCATTATGTGGCACCGATAGCAATAAATGTAGTAAAACAGTAGTTGGCTATTTGACAGCACTCAGCTGCAGCACTCTGCCAGCCTTTAAGAAAGATAGGAAAAAACTACCATAGTGACCTTAAGGAAGGTGAGTGTAAGTGCAGAAACAGTATTTCTTTGGGAATAACTGGACTGTGGAGAATGCTGTTTTCCTACTGCTTTGGCATTGAAAGTCCATCTTCTTCTAGTCCAGTAGAAGATTTTACGGACTGTAATTAATCATCCCTGTAGCCAAGTCACTGATGTTGATCTTTGATTTTTTCTTGCTCAGGAGAGAGCACATACAACTTTTTCCATATCCCTGGTATTACTATATTTCCTGGGTATATACATTCAGCAGCCACAAATGTTTTATTTTCTTCCTATAATAGCCAGTTTCTRGGAAGTTGCTATTTTATGCTTTCTTTTGGTTTTTAAATAATCCCGTGATGGTTCTGACCATTACCAGATTGCAGAAATCAGACTAAATAACCACATGTTCAAGTAAAGCAAGTATAGTTTTTAGCATATGCATCTGGTGAATAGCTTTCAAAATAGTACAGTTATGGGAATTTCTAAATTATTAAGTAAACCAGAATAGAATAAAGAAAACAAAAGAGAATA
Organism: Oceanodroma leucorhoa; assembly: GCA_030449065.1. NCBI lineage: Eukaryota > Metazoa > Chordata > Aves > Procellariiformes > Oceanodroma > Oceanodroma leucorhoa. The sequence goes on along the minus strand of JASVER010000001.1, from coordinate 23,344,918 downwards.
AATCAAAACCAGAAAACAAGCTTACTTTGAATTATGACTATCACAAAGAAACCTGACTATAATCTCTTTTGAGGAGTCTGAACTTCAATCACTGTGTGGTGGTGTAGCAGAAAAGGAGAACAAACAGCAAGGATCTGTCTCTATCATTTGTAAAGTAATATATTTGTTCCCTTTCTGAACAAAATAGTCATGGTCACAGAGATCTGTTTTCATTAATTATTAATCTGCGATGYCATTCTACTTTCACAGCTACGTTAAGAACCCAAGCCTTGGTGGCAGCAAGATATTCTAGCAGAGAGTTGCTATCCACAGACTCCTGAAATTGTATCTAGGAGTATCTGCGTGTTTGAGAAGAATGGAGGAGAATACATTGCAACCAGACTTACAGCACCTTACAATACCTACCTTCTGAGAAAACTGACAATCCCAGCAAATATCCCCAACACAAGTTTTGTTTTGTTTCATTTTGCTTCTTTTCTGTGTGGTCCAATACCTTTCCAGCAGGAATAATTTAATGCTGAGAAGCGTACCACAAAGAGAAGTGTGGCAGAAGTTCTCTTTCTAATTCAGTCCTTTCCCTTATATGATGCCAAGCACTTCTGAAATCTAAACAACAATTAGCTCAGCTGGTAGCAAACGTACAAAGACGAGGAAGTGTTCTCTGTAGCAGATAAGAAATAGAAAACATTAGACAGGCGATGGATACAGTAGGATTCAGTGACAGGGCAACGTGCATTGAAGAATGTGATTGGGCAGCAAAGAGGAATGAAACACCATGTAAAAACAGCAGCACTGTAAAGAGGAATGAGGCAGAACATAACGTTATTAAGCTAATGGTTTGAAGGGATACAATACTGAATTCACTGTGGATGGAGGCAGTACAATATGCACAGTATAAATAGGACATTATAATAAAGACAGAGGAAAAAAGTTAGAATGCATTTCCCTGAAGGATTAGGTTATTTGTTCGGAGTAATGTGTTGCAGTTTTTTGGACTACATTCTCAAGCATAGAAATGTCATTTATCTCAAGAGTTATCTGCTACATACATAATTCATACATCCATCTATTTATGCACATAGGTATATATACATACAGTGACTTTAGTAATTTTTGGCACCAGAATGAAGAGACCATGACTATGTTTTTAGCACACAGATACAATGAAGATTATTTTCTGGAAATAATAAATTCTCAAAAAGGCTGAACACAGTTCCCAGAGAAAGACACTCTGCATGTTTGAATTAATGTTCCTGAGTGTTACCTTGTTAGTGCTAAACATGTAGTTTAAATAAAGAAATCACATTCCAGAGTCCAAATACAATTTGCCAGCTTTGCTTCTGGGAAGTGTGAAAGCAGCAAAAGTGAGAGTCATTTATTCACCGTGTGTTCATCAACTCACCTCTTTATCACACAGAGGTGCAGAAGATGCAAAGTTTAGTAAGTTTTCAGGCATCAAGCTGGTAGAAGTGAAGACAGGGCATTTTTTATCAACCTTATAAACATCATTTCACTGATTTTCATATGCCCTAGACCTTAACAAGATCACTAGCAATGTCATTGATATCATCCCATTACATCTCATTTTCCCAGTCAAATCAGTGTAGTTAATATCTTAATACTTACAGGGGTTAATTGCAAAGTATCGCAGTTGAGTGTTTTGGGGTGATTTTCTTTAAAGGATTAAGAAGAGAGAGAGAGAGGAGATCATAAGAGAGAGAGTGTCATTCAGAAAGGATACTGAATATCAGACAGGTTTTCAAAGCTTTCTCACCATGTAAACTAGGCTGCACTAGTTCTTAAACCAGCTGTTAATACCATTCACCTGTGCATGTATACCTAGAGAGGTATTTACAGTGTGTATCTACAGGTATTTTTTTTTGAGTCCTGATTACTGGCTGACACTTCTACATATTATCTTAATGAAAAAATATAATTTTGATCTTTTATAAATGTGGGTTTCTTTGTACTTGGGGAAAAAATCAAAACCAAAACAAAACCAAAATAAATTAAAGACTTCTTGGTTTGCAGTAGTTCTGCTTTTTTTATACTATATTCAGGTGAATTAAAAAAGAAAAGTGTATATACAAGACTCACAAAACCTTACAGAAGCATGAAGAATGCCTTCTTGAAAATTTAACATTGCTGTGATATGAAAGAATACCTTGCTACAAGTAGAGGAAATACTATTTTTCCCCATCCAGAGTACCAATAATAAAACAGATTTTCATCAGACAAATAGTGTGCATCATATTTATACACTCTTCTTGTGGTGTCACACTCTTTCTCTCCAGACAGTGCAACACAGAATGAGAGCTTGCACACCCCTGCACTCAGACCTGATCTGCAGTAACTTGAGTGTTTCCATAAGAGACGATGAAATCTGAAAGCGGTTCATTACCTCACAATAATGTGAAGGTTAATGGGTGTCATCACTCTACCTGTATGATGTTCAGGTTTACAGATCAATCTGAATGCAAACCTGACATCATAGTCAATAGGAAGTGCCCTTTCTTGTCCCACCTACCTGGTTATATTGTCCACATGATTGCCTCTTTTACACTGCTAGCACTTTTACATGATTCCTAGTTCTTATGATTAATGCGACAACTTCTTTTTCTGATGGGAATACAGACTTCTACATCAGTTCTTAGTTGGTCATCTTTGCTGCCTGCTTTCAAATGAATGTCGAGGATGAACAGGCGGTGCTGAGCAGTGCCTCAGTGGGAGTCAGACACAATGGGGAGACAAAAAAAAGACAACAGGAGTCCACAGGCAGGTTCATTCTGCAGTTGGGGAACCGAGGGGCAGCTCTTGGACTCCCACACAAGCAATCTCATCGTCTTCGTTGGGCTTCCTTGTGGAGGATAATCGGGAACTGAAATCTATCACACAGAAAAAAAACTGTAACATGTGCAATTTGAATCCTTAATGAGACTACAGGGCAACAAAGCTGTACTGATTTGCTGTATAGGTGTGCTGACTGGACTGTATAGTACCCTCCCCTGGCCACATCCAAAGTGTCCAAAATCACATTTGCCCAGGTACTCCAGAGTAGCTTCCAACAGAAAACATTGTCCTACTTGAGTTATTGTTCATCTCTGCCTTCCTCCAGCATCTAAAAGGGGAGGGTAAATCATGTTTAGGCTCTATACCTGCCAAACAATACTACCGCTCTGGGAAGCAGCCTGTCTCATCTCCTAATAATGAATATAGAGCCCAGAGCTCCCAGCCAGGGAGCAGCAGTATCAGTGCCATCCCCTGATGCTCTTCCTAGTGTGATGGACAGTGCAGTACCTACTAAGTCTTGTGGCTGCATGCCAGTATTCAACCACAAGAAGTTTATATTCTGTTAGAATAAAGCTCTGACCAGAAAAAATAACTGCGTGCRTTCTGCAAAATGCCAGAATGCAGGTGATGATAATGACATTTTTCAGTACGTTGAAAAAAATAGAATTTTCAAGAAAGTGAGGAGGTTACCCTCTTGATGAAGTCCTTTCTGCAGTGTGTCTAGCAAGCAACTGTGTCGATAGTCCTCGATCCTGACAGCCCATGAGGCAGCTACCCCAACCATGCAGAGCTTTCTGCCCCCGACAGCAGAGAAGTCTAACAGCATCCTGGGCTGTATTACAAGGACCATAGCCAGTAGACTGAGGGAAGCAATTGTAACCTTTTACTCAGTGCTTGTTGGGCCACATCTAGAATACTATATCAAGTTTTAGGCTTTCTAATGCAGGAAAGACATTGATAAACTGGGTCAGTTCAGGGTGTCCAACAGCAGCCTTCCAATACCTGTGAGGAAAGTATCAAGAAGATGGAGGCAGCTCTTCACTGCAGTGCATGGTAGGAAGATAGGGGACAACGAATTGAAAGAAGAGACATTTAGAGGAGAAGAGAAAAAAAAAAAAAGAAGAAAAGAACCAAACCAGTTGTGCAAAGGAACAGATTCACCAAGGTGGGAAATCTCCATCCTTGGAGGTTTTCAAGACCCAACAGGGCAAAGCCCTGAGCAACCTGTTCTCACCTCACAGCTGACCCTGCTGTGAGCAAGAAGTTGGATCAGAGACCTCCTGAGGTCCCTCCCAACCTTCATTGTCCTTTGATTCCTATGATTTTGATTGTATCTCCATAATTTTATTATGCCAAGTATAAGATCAGTAAATGGAACTGTACTTTTCATACATGGGATTTGAATAAATTAAAAATAGATCCTAAGAGTTAAAAAAAAAACAGAACAGGAAGTCCAGAGGTAGTTCTAGTGGGGAGAGATCAAAGTTCATACGTGAAAATCTGAGATCAGATGAGATATGAAGACTTCTTTCACTGTTGAGATGCATGACTTGTTTACAAGTCATTTATAGGAGGACTCAATTATGTCTTCTGGAAGTTCACTCCTCCACTCTGCATTTATTTGTGATTATTTGGGGTTGATGTATGTAACCTTACAGGGTGCAAGCCAATGACTCCTTCTCCTTTGTCTTCAGTGAAAAATTGCATTTCTGGAAAAAGGCAAAGAAGTAAAAAGACAAAATTATATTAGAGAAGCAGGTTTATTTTCCATGTACCTATTATTAAACATTAACTTTTCATGGCTTAGAAGCTTTACCCTAAAGTATAGTAAATATAATCAAGCTCTAATTAAATGTTAATGTAGAGTCAGTGTGTTAAAAATTCATTAGGATTGAGCAGATGCTGTGTTTCAGTCAGCATGGTCTAATTGACAGGATCAGATCCCAGCTGTGGAAATCCTCTCACTTGACACCCTGGCAGAACAACTCTTGTTGGCTGTATGTTTAGAACCACTTGTATGGGTGGCAGCACACTAGTTTAGGGCACAGAGGCAAAGGTAGAACTATCTCCAATCTATAGGCTATGTCTAGCCCACACTGTAGTAGTTGGACCATGCTATGAGCAGCTGAGGTAATAGTGCAAAAAGCAGTTGATGATCTGTACCTACTGACACACAACACTAACACTTGTATTGCATTTTTAAGAAGTCATATTTCAATTTTACATTTTAACAATCAATTTAAAGTTCAAATTTTGAAAATATAAAAACTGTACTCTAGCCCTGTTTGACATAATGATCATTATTTCCAATAATATTTTTACGAAAAAAGTGATTTCTCATTAAAAATGTAATTTTGAAACTGTTAATAAAAAATAGCACCAGAAAAAAAGGTCAGATTTTGTCTTTAATAAAAAGTACTGATGAAATGCCAAAAAGAAAAAGTACAAAATGAAGTTTGCACAAAAGCTTTTATTGTTGTATTTGTCAGTTCTAGAAGAACACCAAATAAAATGATGTTATTTCTTGCTAACAGAAACTTATTAAATTGTTACCTCCTTTATTATTGCTCATTTACCTGTTATCTGAGTCTGGTTTTAGTTTACAATTTAGGTTAGATATGTAACTGAATGCCTTACTAGCCAATGTAACCGTGTAGTCATAAAGGTTCTTCTATGACAGCTTTTCCTGTTCTTCTAATTGTAACATCTGGACTTGGTGTCTCCAGCTAAATTAGATACTTGCTGGGGCACAGACTTTTCCTTTTCTTGAGCTTCACAGGGAAAAATGCAGAATGTGGGAAGATGGAGGCACTATGTGGCATTGCACTGGATGAAACCATGTATATTCTTTACTTTAGAGGACGTACACATTCCTCCCCTTTCTGTCTACTAAGCATATCATTCCCACAAGCCCCCCCAAACCAACACATATCTGTTCTCCCTTACACTCGCGCTCTCCAGAACGCATGCAATCTTGGTGCTCAGACGAGGAYGGGGCTTAGAACTGTGACTGACCTTTTTGTGCATGCTATAAAGATGAAGGAAATTTCCTTACTCCTGGCCATGAAAAGCCTGGCCATGCACAAGACAAAGTACAGCTCTGCTGCAGCCATCACAGCCTGAATAATTAATTATGTTGGTCGGAATAACCCTGACAGCCATTTTGCTTGACTCATGACCTTGTGCTGTGTCTGCACAAATGCCAGTGTTACAGCCAAGTCTCTCTTTAAAGTTTTATGGTTCTGCAACAGTGCTGAGTTGGGACGAGGTCCCTACTGCAAATGTATGCTGTGTGGACATTTTTTCTACTGTTTAGGTTTGGTTCTACAATGTAAAGAAAGGCAAAACCCAGCAGAAATTATGAAATAACAATGTCTGCCATTATGGCTTTTGCCATTACTGCTGCTGCACAGAATTGCTGCAGATGTTTTCACAATCATTGTGCCTGTCTAAAAAAATGCTGAAAGTCATTATTTCTCTTCACAAAATGAGTCAAGCAAGGGATTGTTTCCACAGACGTTTTAAAAGAGTCTTGTCTCTGAGGGAATCTTAGTATATACTGAACCTTGATTAAACATTAAGAAGCTTTTTCTGGGAGACCACTCACTATTTCTCCAAATTGCACTTCTCTCCTTTATGCACATATTCCTGAATTTTATCTGACACAGTGTGAAATTCTGTCTGAGACAGACTGTTTTGTCTTTTGATTTTTCCTCTGAGGTTTTAAGTTTTGTTACGAATAGAAATTGATTTTCCAGATATTGTCAAATACCGATACAATGGCAAGAGGAGGAAGTTCTGGACAAGGTTTTCTTGCTGATTCTATTAGTACATTGGATGCAGTTTTCCTCAGTCCTGACATTTAAGATTCCCTGCACCAGTCATTCATTACATGAGTGGGCTTATGGTACAATAGTACATGTATGTTTGGCATATGGTGATCAGTTTCCCTGGGTGGTTGGTTTACTTGCCAGGGAAGGACCAAGGAATGGGACTATTTCTCCTGAGGCACCTCCAAGTGTACTATGCTGTTCTGCAAATATGTGAGCTAGAGGCAGAAGGAAAATGTGTGTATCGCAGCCAGAGACACAGAGTGACAGAGTGAGACTTCGTAAGTGTCAGAAAGATACTGGGTCTCGTCCCCTTCAAAATTTTTGTGCAGGGTAAAATTGAAGGTGAAAAAAAAATAGGAGCCATTAAGTACATAAAAGGTTTTAACAAAACTGGGGTCTTAGAGAAATCCACATGGTCTTATAGTGGTGAAATGTGTGACGGTGTGCTTCCCCTGCCCCCAACCTGACCTTTTCTGGTAACCCTGCTCAAGCGATAACCACCTGCAGCAACCGTGACGGATGTGCCTGGTGATGATGGCTGCATCCAGCTCAAAGTGGATTCAGGGGAGACAGACAACAACACAATAGGCAATGTGTCCATGTAACCACAGTGCTGGTCAATGTCTGACTCAGACCAAATTTGGAAGAAACTAATGTCTACAGTTGGTAAGTAAATACGACTATGAGTCAATCATCTTACCCCCATAAATAGTGGGCAGCCCAAGAGCCCTTTGAGCTCTCCTACACGGCAGTGGGCTGCACGTCGGGATCTCCCCTTGAGTAGGGACGCCTCTCAGGGTTACTCCTCGAGGCTGAGAGATTCCTTGCTGCAACAGATCCTTGGTAAGTGACTAATAGCATGCTAAACTTGGAAATCTTAGCTAAGTGATAGAAAGGATTGATTGTGCATATATAATCCTTTAGACATAAACCGTTGACCAAGTCTGGGACTAGGACTGGATCCAGCCGCACCTAGACTCCTCTCTGAGAAGGAGTTTAGAAAGCAAGGGGTCCTTGCTGAACCTCATGACCCAACAGGAGGGTCTCCCTGACAGTTTCATCTGACCCTGTCTTCTATGCAGTAAATAATCAAGTGTACATTGCCATGGAATCTTGTTAACTCACTGCTGCATTTACTATCAAACTTTGTTAAATCGCTGTCTTACATCAATAAACATATTGCTACTTCTCTCTTATGAGTGAAGTGCATTCCTCCCTCTTACTCCATCCACGACAAAATGCCTTTGGAGGGATTTTCTGAAGGTCTGCATTTGTGAGAAAACACTTGGTGTTTCTAGTATATGTATATAAAATGGACTATACTCTGGTTCTGTCAATGCAAACTCAATGCAAACACCACCACCCCTCAAAACAAACAAACAAACAAACAAAGCCCAAACCCATTGGGGGCAGACAATGTCTCCTTCCCTTTTGTATTGTAGAGTACTTGACTTCTAGATGAATCTGTAAAAAGTCCCTTCTTCCATGTTCTTTAAATGTGAACACTGCAGGGTAGCTAATAATCTTACTGTTTCTTTGCTTCTTTTTCTTCTGTAAGGAGATTCTTCTGACCAAATGCACAGGCTCTGTGCCTGCAAATCCCAGATGCAAGAAAAGTTAGTTTTAGAATCAAATCCTGATGAAAAGAGAACCTTATCCAGCATCCACATTTTCCTGGACACAGAAACATCCCTGAGTTTCTGGGCCTGATTTTTGTAGGAAGCATCATTATTGCCAAAAGAGAGAAACAGATCTGACAAAGGCAGCTATACCTAAGTCATAGGGCTTTAGCTATCACCTAGCAGGCCCCATTTTTAAAAGTTTGTAGAGTTTAAGACTGGTTTCTAAACACAATGGCACCCAAGGATTCAGTGAGGTGTTGAGTTAACCTTGAAACCCACAGTTAATTTTTGCAACACCAGTGCCTCCCAGTTAAAATTCCAGTCTAGAGGTGATATGCTGGGAATATTTTATATTCTATCATCACATCTTTCACTTAAATGATATTACCAATTTTGTGTATATTAAGGATATATCAGAATTGCAGTTTTATTTAATCGTAATTGTTAATTAAATCACAATGTGATTTTGGTTTTTAAGACACAATAACATCTTTTGGGCAAAAGTAAGTGCTGAAGTGGAACATGTTAGCTTGATTTTTTTTTCTTGTCATCTGCCTTAAGGGATTATGTAATTAAATGTAAAACAAAACAAAACAAGCTAAAAACAAATGTATGAGAACAAATGAATGAACAAATGAAGAAAGTAACTTTCTGAATTAGTTTTTTTATATTCTGAGATACAGAATTGTGGTAGCAAAGCTAACACAAATTTCAAAACATGACAGTTTTGTTTCTGAAAGACATGGTGAAAACAGAGATAATTTCTATTCTGTGGGAAATTCCAGTTCAAAGTCACTGAGAATGAATGAAATCTCTGTGCTGTTTAAATCAGTGACAAAACTTCTTCAGTGGAGCTGTGATTTAGTTACATGGTTTTTTTAAATACACCTTGGATGAACAGAGGTACATTCATACTTTGAAATTACCAGAATGTATTAGTTTCTTTGGAATCACATTTTTACAGTCACATGGATTATATCTTAGATGTGTGGGGTTTGGTTTTATTTTAGCTTGTTCTTTCAGTGCCTTTCAATGTGAGTTTCCTCAGCATTTTATTTTCTGCTATTGGTTGAAGCCAAGGAGCGTAAAACTTCTCATAATCTCTTTGTCTCTTATTGTTCCCTCTTCAAACCTCCTCACGGGACACACCTTTTTGCAGGATCAACATAAAAAGAGCAGTTATGTTTCTTCATACAACTAGCTGATAAAATAATTAGAACCACTGCAGCAGAATCTGATCCATGCAGTTGACTAGACTTTCTCTTGTGCTTGACTTCAAGCACCAGGAAATGGGACTTGTGTATGGAAACGAGAGAAAGAGGGAAAGAAAATCCCATAGGGAGTAGGAAGTAATTTGACCTTGAAAAAAGTTTGGAAAGCAAGGTTGCATGTAGAAGGAGGATTCCTGGAGTACTGATTCCTGTTGCTTGAGTTTGACTATGTGCAGGGAATCACAGGACTGTGTTGTACATTCCTTGAAAATATACAGGTCATGCTACAGAAATATCTGAGTCTGCCCTCCATTTTCTATGCCATAGGAAGATCATCAGTGTCCTGGTTTCAGCTGGGGTAGAGTCAATTTTCTTCCTAGTAGCTGGTATAGTGCTGTGTTTTGGATTTAGTATGAGAATAATGTTGATAACACACTGACATTTTAGTTGTTCCTAAGTAGTGTTTACACTAGTCAAGGACTTTTCAGCTTCCCATGCTCTGCCAGGTGCACAAGAAGCTGAGAGGGAGCTTAGCCAGGACAGCTAACCTGACTGGCCAATGGGGTATTCATAGAATCATAGAATCATAGAATCATTGAGGTTGGAAAAGACCTCTAAGATCATTGAGTCCAACCATCAACCCAGTACCCATGCCCACTAAACCATGTCCCGAAGCACCTCATCCACACGTTT
>JASVER010000001.1:23082008-23333974 GCA_030449065.1 Oceanodroma leucorhoa | reverse complement strand
ACTGAGCCCTGGGGAACACCGCTCGTGACCGGCCGCCAACCTGATTTGACTCCATTCACCACAACTCTCTGGGCTCGGCTGTCCAGCCAGTTTTTTACCCAGCGAAGAGTATACCCGTCCAAGCCATGAGCCGCCAGCTTCTCCAGGAGAATGCTGTGGGAGACRGTGTCAAAGGCTTTGCTGAAGTCCAGGTAGACCACATCCACAGCCTTCCCCTCATCCACTAGGCGGGTCACCCGGTCGTAGAAGGAGATCAGGTTGGTCAAGCAGGACCTGCGTTCCATACGTTATGACATCATGCTCAGTATATAAGCTGGGGGGAGTTGGCTGGGGAGCAGTGATAGCTGCTCAGTGACAGCTGACCGGCTGGGCATTGGTCAGCGGGCGGTGAGCAATTGTATTGTGCGTTACTTATTTTGTATATTCTATCATCATCATCATCATCATCATCATCATCATTATTATTATTATTATTATTATTATTATTATACCTTCCTTTTCTGTTCTATTAAACTGTCTTTATCTCAATCCATGAATTTTACTTTTTTTTTCCTGATTCTCTCCCCGACTCCACCAGGGAGGAGGGGGAGTGAGTGAGCAGCTGTGTGGTGTTTAGCTGGCGGCTGGGACTAAACCATGACAATCAACAAAGCCCCACATACTGGCTGATTATTTTGTTTATAAGTGGTTATATTTTTATCAATTTACTAGCAAAAAGGAATGCAAAAGCCCTGGCATTTTCAAAGACTGAMGCACAAATTGTTTTTCTTTGTGGTGATGCATTAATCCAAATCACTGCTGCTTTGATAATGACAAAAAAATGGACAAACAAAAAGCACACAGTAGAAAACTTGGATTTATGTAAAGCCTTCTGTACAAATAATGATCTTGGAGCACTTTATTCGAGAGTCAGAGAAAAACAAACATCACCTTGCTCAGCACGGGCGGGAAAAGGTACGATGCTGACATAGATTAATAATACGAAAATAATTTGCTGCACTTCATTATTTTCAAAGGGGAAGAGAACAAGCATGACCTGATGATGATTAGCAGCAAGCAATCATAGACAGGCTCCAAGGAATTGGTGGTTGCCTAAGCTCTTGTACAAGATACATTTTTGGCTGTGATTATTTGCATCTATTGTACATTGGATACTCTTTTTTTTTTCCTTGCTAGCTCTCCAGATGAAATTTAATTACAAAGCAGCCAGATTTGTACCTAAAGCAGAACTCAGTATTATGTAACAGCATTAAAGAGATTAACATGCTTTGTGGGATAAAAGTTTAACTTTTCGAATGAGGGTTTTCATGAAGTTACGCATGGAAATTATCGGTCTAATGAAAACACATAAACAAGTCTGGATGTACAAGACATTGATTTATCTCAACTCTCTGTCAAGGCTCTGCTCCCTTCATCAAAGGCAGCATGTGCTAAGTTGGAATCTAAAAAAATCCATTTGCATGTGCTTTGGTCAACTTTTCCACAAATGTGACAATGATGAACTGCATCAAAATCAAAGACCCAGTTCTGCTAACCACTGTGCATGAACACTTCAGAGCTTAACGGTAATAGTGAACTGATCTAACAGTTCCTTCCAGGTTGGTTTTAGTTCTCCCTATCTGGTTAACAAGCAGAAAGAAAATGCAGCTGTCTCAACACCATTGAGAGTGAGCCAAATCCAATGACTTTGGAGCAATAATGGAAATGACTGATCCACATGAGCTCAACTGTGTAAATATGCAACTTAGAAACAACATTTTAAACAGTTTAGCATCATTCACAGGGAACAGTGAAATAATTGGGGAAAAAAAAATGTATTTTCCTACCAGTTATTATATGGAAAACACAAATGTTTTTTGGGTCAAAGCCTGGTTTAAATTAGAATTAATCATTATGGGCAAGCAAGAGGTGCATTCAGTAATGGGTTCATACCTTTGTTTGCATGAGTACTCTCTAGAATGACTGCTGTAGGCTGAACTGGGATTAGTGTTAGAAAGGAGAAGTAGTAATAAATGTTTAGTCTACCCATAGCTTCTCTAGACAGAATCCATTGCTCCATCTTCTCCTTTTTTCCTCTTTTCCTTTTTTTTTTCCTTCCTTGCCAGGCTGTCTAAATTTTGGAGGTGATCCTGGAGATCTGAGAAATTTCTAAAAAAGAATTTTAAGCCAGTACTATGTCTCAATATAGGAATCTAGACTGATATGTGGGGAAATATCTTTTACTGGATATCAGGACTAGGCATTCTCAGATGCCTAGTCTTCTTCCCTAGAAATATCTTCTGTTGGCAAATTAGCTCTTTCTGGATTAGGGTTACTTTAGCTGCAAGTATAAGTGATATCTGAACAATAAACCACCACAGTCAGTAACACTCTCTTTTCTAGAAGTGTTCTCAAAATCTTGATGGATCAACGCTATTTGACCTTTCCAAGAGCCCATCTATATTTAGCAGTTGATTTTTTTTAGTATCCACTGGGGTTCATCCAGGAACAATCATAAGGTCTTTTCAGGTCTGTTTTTCTTCCTCATTATGAAATATAATTTTTTCCTAAAAGAACATTTTAATATAATTTTTTGGGGGTTTTCATGTCCATGGTGAATGCTCTGCTTGCTTAGATACATGTTGTTTTAGAATAGACAGCTTGTACGTTGCCTAGGCAAACCTAGGAATTTCCTGGTTTAAGATATCACTAGTTATAGAAGGAGTTGTATTCTCCATAGAAATTTTGACATGAAACTTCTAGGGCCGTGGAATGGAGAGCATTGCATTTCATAATGAATCATTGCAGCACATTTCTTGTCCCTCCCCATCCCTCCCTCCTTAATTGTCATTCCATAGGTGCTTAGATTCTCCATTTCCAAACTCTGAGTCACTTTTAGTCTCTTCATCTACTTAATTGTCACATCGGATAACAGAGCTTAGATAACTCTCTCAGGGTTCAAGTCAAATTCTCTCTACTTGTTTCTGAAGGTATGTTTATGTGAACTCAAATGAGTGAGTCAGCTTGTTTAATGAAAATACCTCCTACAGTTGGAGATTGTTGCTGCTCAGCCGAGACTGTCTAAAAGTGTGTATATATTCCTTTTCTGTTGTTATGACAGGCACAGTTGATTAGCCGAGCCCAGTTACATCTTTCATATGTAAATTCTCGGTTGGTAGGTGCTCTCTTGTCAGTGTTCTCATTCTCGTATCAGGCAAGAACGGTACAACCTGAACCTGGGTCTTCACATGTGAGTAGTGTGTTTGGCTCACTGTGCCACCTAGCCTTCASAGTAAATATCATCTCCTTGAATTCCAATGGTTTACAACCTTTGGCTTTACATCTACTAAGTGCTTCAATGCTTGGTGTTTGCATTAAGTTCATTTTTATACAGTTGGAAAAATCAGCTTCTTCCCTGACCTCACAAGCATCTACAGCATCTGTTGACTGTGGAGAGATAAATGATATATAGATACGAATGGCTGTTATTCTAACCAAAGAAACACAAAAGGACTGGCACTGAAAACAGAGTGGTGGGTTTGGGTTTTTTTCTTTCCTTTTTTTTTTTCTTTTTCTTTTACACAAACTTCTCGCCATTGGAAACGGTAATTGGCACTACATCAGGAACCTAAAGACCACTTCTCCAAGGTGTATTTACTAAAGCATGATACAATAAAATCTACTCTAGCAGTTTTACAATACAATAGAATCAAGTTGTGATCTCTCTCAAGCAATCAATATTCTGTTTTGAGCAGACTGTTATTTAAAGAAATCAAATGTAAAAATCTATACTGCTTTCCCAAAGTTTTTCTTCTCCATTAGAATTTTCGATGTCAAGTGTTGAAAAAATATTCAAAAGGATACAGATTCTAAGAAGCATTGATATTTTACGTACTCTAAATTAATTCTAGATTAACACAATATATATTGTATAACTCCTTTTAAAATTAGATGCATCGAGGCAGGAGGGTTTTTTATTTATTTAACTAATAAGAAAACAAATCTACATAAAAGCTTCTAGCCCTGTAGAAATCTATAGAGTCTGGAGATAAATGTAATCATCTGAAACTAGATTTTGGTGTCTTTTGCAGTAGTGTGCTAGACCTACTGAAATAAATGAAATTATTCTACACTTGTAGTTCAGAAGAGGTACAATTTGAGAGCATTTCTARGTATAGACTTTTACAGTTAATACAGCTTTTTGTATGGCAAATGGACTTATATAACATCATTTCCCTTAGATATAGCCAATTTTACACTTAATAGAAGATAAGGAATACCAATATTACTAGTAATATTAAAACAATTTAATGTTAAAAAACTGTAATGACCCAATTCACATTTACCCAATTCACCTGAAGATATTTACAGTTATTTCCTCCTCAGCTATTGCAACAATTAGTTTAGGATACGTATGTGTTTTGATTGCTTTTGATTAGGTTTTTAGAAGTACACAATAATGGATGTTACAAGAGTTAACACAAATACATCAAACGCAACACTTTGTGCTTGACTTTCAATGAAGTCCATGGGAAGGTAGACTTCTATGAGGTCAAGTGGAAGATGTGAAATGAACTTATGCAAAATAAATCACTGATAGAGCTTCTGACAGGCTGTTTGGGCCCACAGAGGATCTGAAAGAACAGGTAGCCTGGTAAGGATGTTGGGTTCAGGTCCTAGAAATAAACCCACATGAACAGAGTTACAAGGCTTCTAACCAATAGTAATAATAATAATAATAATAATAATAATAATAATAATAATAATATTGTTAACTATTATTATTATTTCTTTTCCATAGGCAAATGCAATAAAGAGACATGTCATTCTAGATATAAAATATTTGTTTTCAGGAGAGGAATAGCAGGACTGTGACGCATTTAGTAAAGGAGAGATGTTCTTTTCCTCCTGCTTTTTGGGAGGGCAGGCAATTGCCCTATTTGTTTTATCATCTCAAAAGACTGATTAAGAAACTTTCTACCTAAGTGGTTTTGGTGGTCATTGTCTTGGCTGGCACAATGTAATAATTATGCTTCTATAAATCTTTATAGTTCACCTGTTATGTCCTGAGTGAGGTTGCTATCCTCTCTTAATTTGCATCTACCCAAACTTACTTTGAAGGGGAACATAAAAAAAGAATATTAGCTTTACTTTAAACAGAACTGGCAAAAATATGATGAGAATTCATTAGTCCTTTTTTTGAAATCTATGAATGGCTTCCTAAACTCTCCCATTCCTTGATTACATTGTTTCAATCACTTATAAATAAACACATGTTATATTGGTACAATAGCTACATTTAAAGTTTTTTGTCATGTTCTTTATGTGTCTATATTGTTACCCAAAAGAAGAGGAGATTATACCAAGCTACTGCTCGTGCTGGTGGGATTGAACTCATTTCCACATACCTTCTGAGAGAGTCTGATATGATCAACTCTCAACAGCCAATACCTTCCTGCTGCATGTCCAAGTAGAATTATTGTCCTCGGGATGGCTTATTAAAAAGGCATATAGATGGGTCACTGAAGTTCTCAAATTTTCCCTAACAGTATCTCTATCTCTGTATGATTTTATTATTATCCCTCACTCAGGATTTCCTGAAATAAATTATTTAGGTCTCAATTAATTGCAGCAACTGTGAGCTGAAGCTATTAGCAAGTCTTTGGCAAATAGCTGGGCATYAGTATTTATTACAGACACAGATGCATGAAAGGTGCAATCAATTTTGTCTTTGTTGGATTTCAACCTCAGTGAATTGTTCATTGATTTTGGAATTTGAGAGGATTCTAGGAAACTATTAAACAAATGGGCAATTTTGGGAACCATTTTATAACACATACGACAGTCTAGACAATAGATGTCATGCCATTTACAAAAAGATCCTTTTCTGCCTCACTTGGTGCACACTATCTTCCACCTCATTACTTATTAGCCCATGGTAAATTGTATTCTTTAGACAATTTCTCCCTTAGGTATAAGTGAGAATGAAAACAAACATAAAAACATCTCATATACAGTTTTTGTTTGGTCCTCATGATTTTTCTTCCCATTAATACTCTTCACTATTTTTAAATTTTGCTTCTAATATTGTGTGGTGACTTACCTGGTGCATTAGAATTCCAGAAGTCAAATAAATTTTAAAATATCCTTTTCTTCCTGTGTTTTGGGGATTGAGTTGTTTTCCCCTATGTCTCTGAAATATATGGAATTATTTGTCAAATTTCGTGGCTTTACACAGTTAGTTTACCCAAGGTACATTCTCTGAGCTTTGCATGGGATGCGTTTGTATAATTTTGGTAACAATGTGGAGATATATAGTTTTGCAGCAGCTTGAATTTTCAAAAACCAAAACTAGAAACAAACCCAAAACTCCATGAAACAAAACTCCCAAAATGCATTGAAACAATGCATAAAACATTTAGGCATATGAACATCTTTTAGAAACTGTCTTTCAGGCACTTTGAAGATGTGACTCTGTCGCATTATTATTCATCAAACAGTTAGATTTGACTATATCTATTCAATATTTGTCRTAGTGTATCATTTAGAAGAGCATTATTTTTCTTTTCTGTGGCTGTTAAGGGTTTCATGGCCACGAAAGAGTGTATGTATTACTGCATAAAATCTTTTTTGCAACAGGGTAGGAAAATAAGGAGAAATTTTTTAAAACAGAACTAATTTTTCCCTCCCAGGAAGTAGAATTTCCACTCCCAAACTTTATGCTATCTTTTACTGGCAGCAGAGTGTACCTATCTGTCTATTTTAATAGTCTAATATACCTCATTTGCAAAAATTATGTCTTCAAATGCAAATCTATGCATTTCTCCCAAGATAATGGTACTTTTTTTTGCCTGTGCACTCATCTATATAAATTTTAACATTATTGTCTTTTGAGGGTGGTTTTTCAAATAGAAACTATCTAGAAATCAGCATAATTGAACTCTTTTTATATATTTTTTTAAGTTTGTGACACATAAAATGTCTTCTTATGCCAACCATCATCTCATATATCTTTGATTTTCTTATGAGATGAAGTTTTTGTTTAAAAATGAATTTTTGATAGCTTTTTCTTAAAACCAGACCTTGCTGTTTGAACTGATACGCTGAAATATAGGAGCATAGGCTGTCATTAATCTAAGTCTATATTTGTTCAGATGCCATAACACCTTCTTATCAAACACAAAGTTATTGTCTTCACTGCTTCTTTTCCCTTCAGTGCTAATGCAGTTATAGCATTTTCACATTTCAACCAGCCATATTTTTAGTGATTGTATGCTAGCTGAGCATCCACTTTTCATTTCATTTTCTTAGCCCACTCGTTCTTCGGAGAAAAATCAGTCTCAGATAGAAAACATACCATCCTTACCTACCAATCACTCTCCACAGAACTTTATTTTTCCCCAGTATTTTGGGAATTTTTTTATTAGCAGCTTTAAAAGTTACATTTGAAAACATTTGTTATTTTAAATAGAATCAACATCCTTAGATTTAAATAAGCTGACATGTTCTTTTTGTCCCACGTTAAAGATGTAAAATAAATATTTTTATTCATGAGCTCTTTAAACACCACTCTGCAATAGGAATCAATTTCTCCCATATGTGTCCAGTGTTAGATTAGCAACAGAAATACATTGTTGGTTATAGAATAAGGATAACAAAAGCTATTGCTGTACATCGCTTCCTATTATACTACTACATAACATTAACCAATTACCTCTTGAGTCTGAATCCACCTTGCCAACTGATGTGATAAATCCTTACACTGTTTTCTTACCTACTTGTCCTGGGTTTGGCTGGAATAGAGTTAACTTTGTTCGTAGTAGCTAGTATGGGGCTATGCTTTGGATTTGTGCTGAAAACAGTGTTGATAATATAGAGATGTTTTCGTTATTGTTGAGAAGTGCTTACACAGAGCCAAGACCTTTTCAGCTTCTCATGCTCTACTGACTGAGAAGGCTGGAGATGCACAAGAAGCTGGGAGGGGGCACAGCCAGGACAGCTGACCCAAACTGGCCAACAGGATATTCCATACCATATGACATCATGCTCAGTATATAAACCAGGGGAAAGCTGGCCCGGGGGGGGGGCACTGCTGGGGAACTGTCTGGGCATCAGTCAGTTGGTGGTGAGTAATTGTTTTTCATTTGCATCACTTGTCTTTCTTGGGTTTTATTTCTCTCTCTTTTTGTTATCTTCCTTTTCATTTTATTATTATTATTATTATTATTATTATTATTATTATTATTATTATTATATTTTATTTCAATTATTAAACTGTTCTCATCTCAACCCATAAGTGTTCTCATTTTTACTGTGGGGGGAGTGAGTGAGTGGCTGTGTGATGTTTAGCTGCCTGCCGGGTTAAACCATGACACTACTCTACATAAAACTGTTGTTGTAGACTCATGTACTGACACTGCTTGGTATAAATATTTTTTTTTTTAAAGAAAAGTTTTAGAACTGTAAGTGACCTAGAAGGCCTTTAACGTTCCCCCTTAATTATCTTCTCTCCTTTCTACTTGGTTGCTTGTCTTGGTTGTTGCCTTTGCCTTTTGCTCCTTATAGAAGATGCCTTTTTTATGTTTTCTGGTTGTGAGCCTTCTGAGATATGACCTATTGCCAAGTCAGGGAAGATCCTATGCTGGGGTCATTTATCTCTTTAGAGTTGTTTACCTCAAGGTATAATTTCAGCCTTTCAGGAATTTTTACCTATGAGCAAAATTCTGTGTCATAGTCTCTATTTTTATCACAATGCCAATACCTATATGGAACCACCAGCAATGGATTTTATTAGATTATCTGAGCACTTAATTGACTGTTTTCTAACGTGAGGGAGGAAAAATCTTGAAAAACAACTGATCCCTGCACTTACAATACAACATTTCATATCCTAATGGCTCTCATTAAGTGATTCATGTTTTCACAGCAGTGGAGGCAGGTAATACTCCTTTAAACAATGCTAGTTGATTGTATATTAAAAATTAGTTCTTCCCCCTTTGTTATAGTTTTCTTGACAGGATCTCAAATATTCACTTTCTCAGAATTCCTTTTTCTATTTTAACTGAGAATCCTTTTAGATTTACATTGTTTTTTGCCTGCTGTTATCCACATATTGCTTTTTAATATCAAATAATATTTCTATTTCCATCTGATCTAGTTGCTTAATGCGGGTGATTTCCACCTTTGGATTTGGGATATTTTTTCATTTTTTTCCCATGGAGCTGTGGCTCCTTTAGAGGTTTTTCAGATTCCTCTGTGGTTTACACACATTTGTTTTCCTTGGTCACCTTCTGCCGAGCTCTGAGAAGCAGACCCTGGACCCATGTGGCCTGAACAAGAGAGAGGAACATCACTGGCTTAGTGTACCTGAAAATATCTGAGAGTTTCTTCAAGCCATTTTCAGCTTCAGTCAATCTATTAACAAGTGCTTCTACCTTTCCAGTTTTGTCAGTTCCCATAAGGAGATCTGCACCTCGAATGCCATTGATTTTATTTGAGGTAAAGAATYTCTAATATCCATCTTTGTGACAGAAACTTTACTGTTCAACGCCAAGATGTTTGTTGCTGTTGTTGTTAGTTTGTGATATCAGGCTGACCCTAGAGACTTATCCAATTCCTCCCCTCACTGCCTAAAAGGAACAACTATATGGGTTGGGGTTTTTGTTTTGGTTTTGGTTTCTTTTTCACTACATTCCTATACTTGGTCTCGGGGATATCCAGAGACTTTTCAGTCAGGAGTCGCAGGTTTCCTAAGAACTAAACTGTGGATAGGGACACTCTTTTTCCCTGCCAAATCCAGGACCATGCTATTGCTCTCCTCCATTGCAGGGAGTAAAGAGAAAGAGGACCAGTGGACCAAAGTTATCTCTCTGAGGCTTAGATCCTTTCACTGAATGGAGCAACGTAATTTCACTCCAGATAAGTAAAATTACAGCTGATTTTTAAAGTAATTGTGAGTGATTGTAAAAAGCCACCACAACACAACATTACTTTTTCCATGACATCATTTAAATCCTAAGAATTTTAGAGAAAAAATGGAATGAGAGAAGGGAAAATACTCTTGCTTCTTCTGGAAGAAGATGTACTCTACTTTTACATTTTCCAGGTAACGGCACAAACCAAGAAACGTGTTTCTGCTTCTTCTAGTCTTTCCATGGACTCCCTGAGGAAGGCTGTAAAACATCTCCTGTATCATGTCTTTAAATCTTTTCAAAGTCTCTTCAAGGAAAGTGTGTGTGGCCATTGACATTCCCTGGGCTATCCTTGTTTGATATATCCATTTGCACAAGCCAAGGAAAGCAAGAGACCAGTAGCCCTGACAGGTCACGGGTCAGGTCCTGGTGGGAAGTCCCCTCCCCTGCTCCAAGGCTCAGCAGACACAACTTCAGSAGCCATCTTATTTTAATTCCTAGTCCTCAGCAAAGACAGTGAATCATGCCAGTGCTAAGCCTGGGGGATGTTCCAAAGGAGGGTTGTTCTGCTCAGACCTCCTGTACATCAAGACAAGTTTCAGTGAGCTCACTCAGGGAGAAAATGAGGACTAGTCCCTGTCCACACCTAATGCTGTTCATTAAAAAAGTGTGATCATCCCTAAATGAAAGGATGGAAATTGTTTTGCTTGAGGAAAAACAATATTGAATTCAACTGTGAAAAACTATACACCAAATTGACTACAACACTCACTACAGTTAAGTCTAAAGCTTAACTGTATAACAGCTGTATTACAATCCAAGAGGGAATTTAGGAAGCCTTTTAAACAAGAAAAAACATAGTAGGTTTGATATTGCTGTGGTGTTCTCATACAAAGTAAAAATATCAATAAATAGAACCTGAGATTCAAAATTTATTTTCTCTCTAATTGGTTGCCTGCAGGAAAATATAAGGTATTCCTCTGCCTGAACTGGTGCAAGTCCACGTACTTCTCCTTGTGTTCTGTCAATTTACAATGGCTGAAAATTTGGTCAAGCATTTTATTGACTTTCCAACAAAGAGGGAAAAAGAATCAGCAATGCAATTAAATCCAGATGCTAAAATAGTAAGTCAGGCTGATTCAGTCACTCAGAATTCAGAATTTATAACTCTTGAATGACACAGCTAAGTCCAATAAAGCAAGAAATCAGCACCAGGGCTACATAAGTAAACACAATACACTTTTGGAACTTAATATATTTTGGTGTTATAAAGAAGAATATTAAATACTTCTACTGAAACTTTATTTCATTGTTAAGTAAAAAACAAAGGAAAAAGAGAATAAAATATCTGTCCACTGATCTGATTCAGACTGAATTGATGGATAGAAACCTACGCCTCCTCATTGCGGTAATCGTACCTTGGGTCCTGTTAGTTCTTAGAGGATTGATCAGATAATTAACTTATGGCTTAAGTCATGATCTTTGGCTTTACTGACAAATTTCGGTATTAAAAAAAAAATCCTGACTCAGAACACCGGAAGTGTGAAAATGGCCAAAAGTCATTTTTACAGTAAATAAGAAATAACATCTTGCTTTGACTTTGAATTTTTATTCACTTCTGTCCCTTCCCAATGAGAATGTCCGCATCTATATTTATTTGCATAATGCTGTTTCAAACCCCTGCTTTTTCTGAGAGCAACTATTACTGGAAGATCCAAGAGAGACTGAATTACCCAGTTTTCAGCAAGGAGCTCCCTCCCACTTTTCTCCAGTCCCCCCAGTTTTAGTTCCTTAATTCTTTTCCTCCCCTTCACCTGTCCATATCTGATCAGCTTCCATTACTAATTACTAGTGCCTGCCTCAGAGGAAAACTGTGCAACAGACAGTGGAAACTCTCCTCCTAAAGAAGTTCAGGACCTCAGAGGGTAGGAGTGACAGCATGTAGGAGATAGGAAGGGATAGCAGCCTTCATCCCCTACTTGGAACAAACCGACCTGTGTGTGGGACCAAAGCCACATAATAACTGTTAGTATCCATGACCATATGTGGTCTTTCTCCACCTCACACACAGGGAAATATCCTCTCCTCCAGGTGAGGACATTGGGCTAGGGACTTGGCAGTTAGAGGCCTCAAGGGAAGCTGTGGCGAGTATGTAGCTTACAGTTGAAGTCCTGGTTTATGGAGGTGGAAAGAGGTGGAAAGAAGCAGAGAACATAGATGTTTTACTGTTCAGAAAGACAAAGATGTAGGTAGATACATTCAAAGATGTAAGGAGATAAGGGTTTGGGAGATTAAGATTTGTAATTGAAAATTGTCCTCGGATGGGCCCTTGGCACGGACAGTGGGTGGCTCAGTAGCACACTTTCCTTTTATAAAAAAAAAAACCAAACCAACCGACCAACCACATCCCACCCCTCCAACCATTTACTGAAGATAATGCTTAGAACTTCACCCTTTACAGATGCTACCACCTTATTTTACCTCTGGAGATCTTGATGCACCATTTACCCTCAGTACCTATCTTCTCTTACTATAGATGTGGAAATTCTTCACTCTTGTCCAAGGTTTTTCACAGAAGACAGTATGAAAGAGTAGAAAAATCTCTTGTTGCTGCTCTTTTTCTTGTTTCTATTCTTATATGCCCCAGAGAAAATTTGGAGTGGAGAAATAGCTTACAAAAAGACTCTTAATGAATGCCTTTTCCCCAGAAGGCAAGGAAATAGGAAGAAAAAATTTCTTTAATAGAATTGAAAGGTTGTTAGAGGGCTAGAGTTTCTTTCATCATTAGAAGACTACTTCTAAAAAAGACTACCTTTCCAAATTAATACTGTAGCTACTAATCCAATCTTTCAAATTATTATCCCTCCAGATAAATACTGAGGAAATAAATAAGACTTTATTCCCTCTGGGGAAGTCTGGAAGGAGGAGTTATTACAGAAAGTGTAACATGGTAGATACTTCAACCGGTCTTTTGTAGTTAGGACCATAATTTCACATGGGACTCAGCCTTACTCCCTGACAATTTTGCAAGACTTCTCACTCTTCCTAAAGTGTCTATCGGTATAGTTTTTATGTTGTATGACATATGCCAGGTGTTTGCTTTGCTTTCCATGTAAAAGCTAGTTTCAACCCTATGTTCATTCTTCCTTCTCTACTTTTAATATTAAACCGAGGATGGAAGTTTAAAAGTCACTTACCATAAGACAGGATCTAATATTTAGAAAAGTTATGGATAAATGTGACATATATTTCACTGCTTGAATATCTGCAACTCCTCCATCTGAAGAGAACACTTTTGTTCAATAAGAAATGCTTATGCTGATTCTCGGAAGAGACGTGGCTATAAAAGTGTAATACTATTTGGGTCCTTCAAGATTKACTCTACCGATGATTTTCTGTCATGGTTTAAACCCAGCCAGCAACTAAACACCATGCAGCTGCTTGCTCATCCCAATCCCCCTCCAGTAGGAAGGGGGAGAGAATCGGGAGGGCACAATTAGGAAAAATCGTGGGTTGAGATAAAAACAGTTTAATAATTGAAATAAAGCAAAGTAGAACAGTAATAACAGCAATGATAACAACAACAATAACAGAATATACAAAGCAGGTAATGCACAATGCAACTGCTCACCGACTGCTTGTCCCGAAAAACCGCACGTCCCGAACGCAAGAGGACCCCCACCCCTAGATTTTGTACTGAGCATGATGTCACTTGATAGAATACTCCATTGGCCAGCTGGGTCAATCACCCCAGCTATGCTCCCCCTCAGCTCCCCCTGCACCTAGCAGAGCATGGGAGGCTGAAAAGTCCTGGTGCAAGCACCACCCAGCAACAACCAAAGCATCAATGGGCCATCAACGTTCCTTTCATTATCAAACCTGAAACACAGCACCCCCTCCAGCTACTGGGAAGAAAGTTAAYTCTGTCCCAGCTGGAACCAGGACATTTTCTCAGTACATTACAGAACTAGATACAGCTGTAATATAATGCAGATATGATCTGTGTTTAATGAGAAAACCTGAACTGAGTAGCTTGCCATATTCTATATCACAAACCATCTTACAAAACTAGAATCTCCTCTGAGCCAATCTTAGACAAGAGCAAGACATATAAATTTTGTACATCCTAACACCCTCCCCGCCTTGGGATTTGTCAAGAATCACTTTCTTCACCTCCTGGGGTGGAACACAGCAGCTATTTGACTGTGCACACAATGGTATCAGAGGAGAAATTAAGATTAACACATTGTTCAGAATGAAAGGAAAGCTTTCATAAGCCTAATGCAAATGCTTGACAAGGGTTAAGACAATTTGGCTAAAGCTGTACGCTTGTGAAAGGCTTTATTGCGTGTTTAATGGTGGCAAAACTATTGCTTTTATGTAAGTGACTGCCCTGTAACAAGCCAGAAAAAGTTCCCTTAACAGAATGACAGATAAACCTTGATTTTCCCATGGTTACTCTTGTTTTTACACAAACATTATTCTATTGAATCAGTGGATATCTAGATGGCAAAACTGATGCACAAGGGAAGAATTAATCCAAAAAATATCTGAACATTTACTCAAGGGAAACATATTGCCTAAGATACTGCTTGCCAAACTTCCTTTAGACCAGATCCTCTGTTAAAATAAAATAGCTCTCTAGGTTTTCCATAGGAAAACAACAAATCAATTTAACTTTGCTTAGTTTGTTAAAGTTGTTAAGATCACAGACTAAGGTGGGCAGGCTGCAGGCCCCTAGTAAATACCATTTAGACAAATTACATATTCATCATGTTTGACACCATTTTCATAAATATAATTATTCTGATATTTAGTAACTTAGTCATCAATTTGCAGAGAAGTTACATTCCAATTTTTGTGATTACTTGTATATGCAAAATAGGGCAGTCAGACAAGGTAAGTAACCTCATTTAATTCAACAAGAAGTGCTAAGTTCTGCACTTGCAGCTGAACAACGCCATGCACAAATATATGCTGGGGTTTCATACCTGAAGGGAAAGTGCAATGGTACAATGAGGAAAGAGCCAGGCTCTTTTCAGTGGTGCCCAGTGACAGAACCAGAGGCAACGGACACAAACTGAAGCACCAGAGGTTCCTTCTGAATACCAGTGTTGTGGTTTAACCCCAGCCGGCAACTAAGCCCCACACAGCCGGTCGCTCACTCCACCCTGTGGGTGGGGGAGAGAATCGGAAGAGTAAAAGTGAGAAAACTCGTGGGTTGAGATAAAGACAGTTTAATAGGTGAAGAAAAAGCCGTGCACGTAAGCAAAGCAAAACACGGAATTCATTCACTGCTTCCCATCAGCAGGCAGGTGTTCTTCTCTAGGAAAACAGGGCTCCATCATGCATAACGGTTACTTGGGAAGACAAATGCCATTACTCTGAATGCCCTCTCTTCCTCCTTCTTTCCTGCAGCTTTTATTGCTGAGCACAATGTCATATAGTATGGAATATCCCTTTCGTCAGTTGGGGTCAGCTGTCCCGGCTGTGTCCCCTCCCAACTCCTTGTGTATCCCCAGTCTACTCACTGGTGGGACGGTGTGAGAAGCAGAAAAGGCCTTGACTCTGTGTAAGCACTGCTCAGCAATGACTAAAATGTCTTTGTATTATCAACACTGTTTTCAGCAGAAATACAAAACATAGCCCCATACTAGCTACTATTAAGAAAATTAACTCTACCCCAGCCAAAGCCAGCATGGTGAGGAAACACTTTTTTGCTGTGAGGATGACCACACTGGCACAGGTTGCCCAGGAAAGTTGTGGAGTCTCCATCCTTGGAAATATTCAAAACCAACTGGAAATGGTCCTGGGCCACCGGCTCTAGGTGGCCATGCTTGAGCAGGAGGCTTGGACCAGATGACCTCCAGAGGTCCCTTCCAACCTCAACCATTCTGGGATTCTGTAACTGCACACACAAAGGTCCATGAGGTTATATGTGCACCCTCTGTATCTGTGCAGAGGGTATTTCCATTTCTATACAGTGTAAATGTATAAACACACAGCATTTTTCACAAAATACAATATAATGCACTGCAAAGGCATCGTAAATGCTTATGGGTAAGGATGAGGGGGAAGGCCAACAAGGCAGATATCCTGCTGGGAGTCTGTTACAGACCACCCAGCCAGGATGAAGAGGCAGACAAAGCATTCTGTAAGTGGCTGGCAGAAGTCTCACAGTCACTAGCCCTTGTCCTCGTGGGGGACTTCAACTTACCCAACATCTGCTGGAAATACAACACAGCAGAGAGGAAACAGCCTAGGAGGTTCCTGCAGTGTGTGGAAGATAGCTTCCTGACGCAGCTGGTGAGGGAGCCTACCAGGGGAGGTGCCTCGCTTGACCTGCTGTTTACAAACAGAGAAGGACTGGTGGGAGATGTGGTGGTTGGAGGCCATCCTGGGCTTAGCGACCATGAAATCATAGAATTCTCGATTCTTGGTGAAGTAAGGAGAGGGGTCAGCAAAACCACTACCATGGACTTCCGGAGGGCAGACTTTGGCCTGTTCAGGACACTGGTTGAGAGAGTCCCTTGAGAGGTAGTCCTGAAGGGCAAAGGGGTCCAGGAAGGCTGGACGTTCTTCAAGAAGGAAGTCTTAAAGGTGCAGGAGCGGGCTGTCCCTGTGTGCTGTAAGAGGAGCTGGCAGGGAAGACAACAGCCTGGCTGAACAGGGAGATTTTGCTGGGACTCAGGGAAAAAAGGAGAGTCTACCGCTGTTGGAAGAAGGGCTGGGCGACTCAGGAAGAGTACAGGGATCTCGTTAGGCCATGTAGAGAGAAAATTAGAATGGCAAAAGCCCAGCTRGAACTCAATCTGGCCACTGTCGTCAGGGACAACAAAAAATGTTTTTACAAATATATCAGTGACAAAAAGAGAGCCAAGGAGAATCTCCATCCTTCATTGGATGCTAGGGGGAACATTACCACCAAGGATAAGGAAAAGGCTGAGGTACTTAGTGCCTTCTTTGCCTCAGTCTTTTGTAGTCAGACTGGTTATCCTCAGGGTATTCAGCCCCCTGAGCTGGAAGACAGGGACGGAGAGCAGAATACACCACCATAATCCAAGAGGAATCGGTTAATGACCTGCTATGCCACCTGGACATTCACAATTCTATGGGGCCAGATGGGATTCACCTGAGAGTACTAAGGGAGCTGGTAAAGGAGCTTGCCAAGCCACTCTCCATCATTTATCAGCAGTCCTGGTTAATGGGGGAGGTCCCAGACCACTGGAGGCTTGCCAATGTGAGGCCCATCTACAAGAAGGATCTGGAGAACAACAGGTCTGTCAACCTGACCTCGGTACCGGGGAAGATTATGAAGTGGTTCACCTTGAGGGCGCTCACAAGGCAGGTGCAGGACAACCAGGGGATCGGGCCCAGCCAGCACGGGTTCATGAAAGGCAGGTCCTGCTTGACCAACCTGATCTTCTAGCGGATGAGGGGAAGGCTGTGGGAGTGGTCTACCTGGACTTTGGTAAAGCCTTTGGCACTGTCTCCCACAGCATTCTCCTAGAGAAGCTGGCGGCTCATGGCTTAGACGGGTGTACTCTTCGCTGGGTATGATGCTGGCTGGATGGCCAAGCCCAGAGAGTTGTGGTGAACGGGGTTAAATCCAGCTGGCGGCCGGTCATGAGCGGTGTTCCCCAGGGCTCAGTTTTGGGGCCAGTCTTGTTTAATATCTTTATCAATGATCTGGATGAGGGGATCGAGTGCACCCTCAGTAAGTTTGCAGACGACACCAAGTTGGGTGGGAGTGTTGATCTGCCTGAGGTTAGGAAGGCTCTGCAGAGGGATCTGGACAGGCTGGATTGATGGGCCAAGGCCAACTGCATGAGGTTCAASAAGGCCAAGTACCAGGTCCTGCACTTGGGTCAGAACAACCCCAGGCAACACTACAGGCTTGGGGAAGAGTGGCTGGAAAGCTGCCYGGCGGAAAAGGACCTGGGGGTGCTGGTTGACAGATGGCTGAACACGAGCCGGCAATGTGCCCAGGTGGCCAAGAAGGCCAACAGCATCCTGGCCTGTATCAGGAATAGTGTGGCCAGCAGGACTAGGGAAGTGATTGTGCCCCTGCACTCGGCACTGGTGAGGCCGCACCTCAAATACTGTGTTCACTTTTGGGCCCCTCACTACAAGAAGGACATTGAGGTGCTGGAGCATGTCCAGAGAAGGGCGATGAAGCTGGTGAAGGGTCTGGAGCACAAGTCTTATGAGGAGTGGCTGAGGGAGCTGGGGTTGTTTAGCCTGGAGAAAAGGAGGCTGAGGGGAGACCTTATCGCTCTCTACAACTATCTGAAAGGAGGCTGTAGAGAGATGGGTGCTGGTCTCTTCACCCAAGTAACAAGCGATAGGATGAGAGGAAATAGTCTCAAGTTGCACCAGGGGAGGTTTAGATTGGATATTAGGAAAAATTTTTTCACTGAAAGGGTAGTCAGGCATTGGAACAGGCTGCCCAGGGAAGTGGTGGAGTCACCATCCCTGGAGGCGTTCAACAAACGTGTGGATGTGGCACTTTGGGACATGGTTTAGTGAGCATGGGTTGGCAGTTGGACTTGATGATCTTAGAGGTCTTTTCCAACCTTAATGATTCTATTCTATGATTATTTAAGGTGGGTTTCATCCGGCAGTTTTTTCCCTGCTGTTTGAGGTTTGTTGTCTCGTGAAAATCTTATGAACTCATAACAGGACCCATATATTCATCTGGTTTTATCTGCTAAGAATAATATCAAGATGACTGGGAAATAATGTAGTGGTCTGACAGAGACTGAGTACCTTGATATAGAGTTTGCATTCTCTGATGCAGCAAGATAAATTACAGAGGTTTATTTCCACTTTAATACTTTTTCATGACAGCACAAACAAGGTGACCATTGAAAATAAATAAATAACTAGATCAAAATGTTAATTATAAACTGCATTCCCCCCTGGCTGAATTTGATACACTGTTGGCCCCTTGTCTTTCTACATTGACTTCGTCATTACAGTTCAGTGCATATATTTTACATTTTGTGGGGAGGAGGGACGTGCACAAAAATGTTTTGCTTCCTTACAATCTATAGAAAATTTTTAAACCCAACGTAATTTGAAAACTTTCTGCTGTATCTTCTTTCACGCAGGAATAGCCTTTGCTATCTATGTTAMGATGTGTGTTACTATCTTACTGTTACTACCTTCCTCAGTGTTTGGATAATCAGTATATTAAAATCATATGCATAATTTTAATTTTTTAGCATAAAATCTTCTGCCATTGATTCTTCCTACATCACTTTTTCTCCCTTTAACTTGTGGCACATGCATAATATCGTTGAAGCTATTTCATTTTGGCTAGAATGTGACCCCAGCATTTTAGTGCAAATAAATGAGGAGAGAAGGAAAAGAACCAAGGTGAGCTTTAAAAGATGGGGCTGAAGGCAAGAAAACAAGTTACGAACTGAGAATTGTAGAGACAAGTGGGCAGGAAAGTGCAAGCAAAACAGCACTTGCATTTGGAGTGTAATCGCAGGCAGATCCAGAAGTGCCAGAGTAACCACGGCAGGTACAGTCTCGCTAGGAGACTCTGCACCCTGACTTCCAGATTTGACTGCAGGAGTACCAGCAGAGCACGTACAGACCGGTAGTCACTTTCAGTGGCTTTGTTGTTTATGACTCATCTGAGAAAGGATGAGCAGCATCTGAAGGTAACCACAAAATRAACATCTTAAAGTCATAACAGGCTGGCTCGTGCCATTTGTCCTCTTTGTTACCATCTGTCATGTTTGTAGATTAATGTAAGGTTATTTCCCACTCTTGTTGCAGTCTTTTGCTATGATAATAAAGTATGAGAATTTGAATGTCTAGCATGTCCTTGGAGTACAGGAGCATTTGACATTTTCCATTTTAGTACCTAGCTCTGCCTTCCCCAGAAATGAGTATGGCTGTAAATGTTGAAGAGTGGAGTGAGTAGCCAGCCAAAATTAAGAATATTATAAAGGTCAAGGTAATTTACCACTACCGTTCTCAGTGTGCCTTATTCTAGTCACTAAACACCATCATGAAGTCTGCAGTAAAAACAAGGCAAGAGCACATAGGCTTTTAGGTTGGTTTAGTTTTTATTGTTTTGGTATTCTTTCCAAAAAAGATAGTGGCAATAATAACAAACAGATGAAAAAAAAGCCACTTTCTTTACAATGCGCAAATACTAATTGAATGGTCTTTGTGCTACAAAATAGCTTCCATTTACTTTGCATCTGAAATGACTTTCGGAAAGAGAACATAACTGAATAAGGTCCATGGAAAACAAAAGCTATAAGACCCAAGACTAATAAACCAAAACTGTTCCTCATAGTGCTTCATTTTAATATTGTGTGGCTTTTTCCCTTCTTTTTTTTCCTCTCATACACATCAAAATGGAAAATCAACTGTAATAGCATCATTCTAAAGAGAAATGGAAGTATGACATTTGTCAATCCAGCCCAAAATGGTTGCAAAGAATTTATGCATGTTCTCATAAAACACAGCTGTGATATTGCTGTAATTTGAGCCGAATACAAACTGTAATTTTAATGACAAAATGCTTCTGTTGTGTAAAGCTTGCACAAAAACATGATTACGTCTAATGTTTTGATCTCATCAAACTGGAGAAAGCTGCTAGTTGACCCCGGACATATGCTTCTATTATTAAATCTAATCTATTTGCACATCAGTTGCACTTCTGTTAGTTCACTGAGCATGGCAAAAATATAGGCCCTGAATTATTTGGGACAGATTCTGTTAGAAGAGGAAATAATTGATCAGCACATAGGACTGGAGAAAGCCCTTGAGTAAAAGCATTTCATTGAAAAAAAAAAAGCCTGGTGTAGGCAGGACACACATCACTGATGCTGCTCCTTTGAAATTTTCTTGAACAGGAGCTCATGGCTATCATTTCCAGTCTGGCATGCTGTGATCTCAGATTGCACAGAAAATAGGAAAATAAAGTCAGTCTATCCATCCTTTACACTTAGCTTGCCAGACATTTTCCATACTAAAATATCTGTGCCAAACTGACTTTCTTAAAGAAAAATAGCTAGGTTTGAAGAGAGCCTTAAGAAAAATAGTACCATTCTGAGCYGTGCTTATAACTAGTTTGTAAAAGTGGGTTTATTTAAATACTTATTTTTATTGAAAAAAGAAAAAGAAACATAATTGCAGACTACAATTATCCTTTTAATTTAGCAAAATGCTAATGAGGATATAGTAAGTAGTTGGATTTTGGTGAGATTTTTAGTTATAAAATGGCATATTTATTTTGGATTCTTTTTTGACTATTTTGAAATCATGCAGGTTCAGTTGCAACTTTTTTACCACACCCATGTTTATAAGGGTTTATTTTATTGAGTTATGTCAAAATTTGAGTGAAAGAATTACAAATGTTACAGCATTGTTAAAATATATTTTATTTTGTTGTGATCTGTTTTGCTATAAATAAAATATACCTTGTGTTGTCTAGATTAACCTTACTGTAAAGAATAAGTGTTATCGAAAGAGGTAATGGTTATGGGTGAGAAAATAAGCACAGAAGAAAGCCTAAATCCAATTCAACAGCAGATTGCTCTACCGATCAGACATAAAATGTATTTTTAGAGACAGTGTTTAGTTTTGTGCTTCATTTTTCATATTTTCTTTTCTCCTTCCTCTGGTTGAAATGTACCTGGCTTTGTGGACAACTTGACATCCTTTTGTTGGTTAATAGATGTCATTTTTATCTCACAGATGCATGATCAGAGCTTCTGAAGGCAGACCCCATTGGAGTGGTTAGTGACCAAAAAACAATGTAAGTATAATTTGTATCATTGGTTTTTCATTGATTTTAGGATCTGCAATGTCTTTATATATATATTTATTTTTCATTAATTGAATATCATTTGCTTAAATGGGATAATATTTAGGAAAAAAAAGGATGAATCTTTAAATCAGCATGAAGTTTTGGGTTAATGGCATTTCCCCTTCTTCCTCTAGACTTGGCCAGGAGACATGTTTCTCTAAGGCCTTAACACATCCTCACGCTGCAGGAATCCTTATCTTATAACATTAATAATCCTAATATTACCCAGCTGGATGGGTTTCTCTGCAAGAAGATCCCTCGAGTAATTTGCAGAAGTGGAGGTTTTCAAGGATATCCTTAGAAATCTTTAGAAAAGTGGAAGCATAGGAATACACTATCAATCCTTCTTTCTAAAGTCCTGAAATGTCCATCCGATCTACTATCTTCTGGAACATAACATAAACCAGATTCTGCTATGGGGGCAGAGGAGACACCTGGAGCTAGTCTGGACTTTGTGCTTCACTAACCCATTGCATTTCAATGACCTCTGGCATTTTGTTCCTGGACTGGTGGCCCAATGCCATGTAACCAACAAAGGTAAGACAAGGCATCTCTGGTGCTTCCTGAAGGTCTTTGTCCTGGAGATCCCCTAGTATCATGGAGCACAGCTGGATTTTGAGGTAATCAGAACTTTAGCTGAGCTCAGATTTACTACATTCAAGTAAAAAATTCTTCGCAGTGATAGTGGTCAAAACCTGGAGAGACTGTGCAGGGAGGCAGTGGAATCTCCATCCTTGGAAATACTTAAAAAGACTTGGACAAGGCCCTGGGTAACCTCATACAATTTCAAAGCTGGCCCTGCWCTGAGCAGAGAATTAGACTTGACGGTCTCCTAAGGTTCATCCAAAGCTATGCAATTCTAGGAATTGGGTCTTGCAAACCCTGAGAGAAATCTTAGATGAGTACGTGAGGGGAATTATACAGAAGGGGGCCAGTCCTGGTTCATCCCGGATTCCCTTGTACACCAAGTTGACATAGTCTACGCTTGATGAAGGCTTCAGTATCTACTGACTTACAAGCTACTGTAAAGCCATAAAAATATTATTCATTACTATTATTAGCTCAGCTTTCATTACTGAGTAATTGTCTGTTAGTAATTCTTTGTTTAACCTGTTCTTTTGGGGGGCAACCAATAAATAACTAACAAAATTTAGGAGATTCAAGAATTTAAGTAGTAACAGGATTTCAGTTAGCTTCAGAAAGGATCACACAGTGGCAATTCTTCTTTCTCAATATCCTTTGATAAATACTGTGCTAGACTCTTTTATASAAATCTCCTTATTTGCACCTAGTATGGAATGACTGTTTTTTTGCTTATGACAAGACTGGACTTTGCTGGAGTAATGAAGAGGTCATATTTCTTTTTATGAAAGGGGGACAGAACATGATACAGATTTTTGATATAGTTTTTTATTTTTACACCTTCATATGCTCAAATAAAAGTAGAAGAAAATTTAAAAATATATACTTCTGCTATTTTCTTATAGCTCAGATGTTCAAATATGGTAACTGTATTTCTGAAGTCAGTATATGTCATTTTCTGCTTAAGATGCACAGAGGATCTGGGAGATAAGTATTCATAAATGGATTTTTCATTTCTTTTATTTAAAATCCTGATAGGCTCTTCTTTTTTTGACAGGCTTGCTAATGGCTTTTTGGGTGCTAAAAAAAAAGAAAATTCTAACTTTTAATATCATCCATACTTACTGAAGGTTGCCATAATCTGCAGTTTTTCTGCCTGGAATGTGCTGTGCTTATCATAATAGCACTGTGATATTTAAGAATGTTATCCTTGCCAACTTGTGGATGCGCCTTGCTAAACATGATTTCTTTGTTTTGCTGGCACGAAAGGAAAAGAGAGGAAATTGCAAGAGGCTGGGGAAGGAGTGGTGGAGTCTGGTAAGGGAGGACATGTTTCAATAACTTCTTCACCATTTTAAGAGGAACTCCTCTGCTGCTGCAATGTGTGTCCTGGAAGGAGGTAGGGAGCAATCCAAACTAGATGTATTGCTAAAAAATGTGGTTAAAGAAGCCTGGAAAGAAGGACTGCACACTGCAAGTGGAGCATACTGCACAGAGAAGAAAGCCTCCCCTTCTCCTCTGAGGAGGGTGTGGGAGCTCAGGGAGAAGGGGACCCTCCCTAGTCCCCCTTTACTTTAACTGTATCTTGCTGTCCACAAAGACACCAAATCACAGTATTTGTTGTATTGTCTCTCCCCTACAAACCCAGACACTGAGAATAGGAGTAATTTAATCTAATTAGTTGTCTGAAAGTTCCCATTTTAATCAAAGTTATTACTTACTATCAATGATTGAGAGAGCCTAGAGGAATGAAGGAGAGGGACCTCCATAGTGCAATTATTCCCATCATCTAGGGACCAATTCAGACCACATAACACAAACATATCTCTTAAAATGGCATGAATAGTTCTCCAGAGATGCCCCTCTTTCTCTCCACTGACTGTAAAGGAAGCGGTAGACACCCAGCACTTATGTGAGAGAAGCACTGGATGCCTAGACAGATTTAGGTAAAATTAATTCCCTTCTGAATTTCTCATATTATTGACACTGTCAAAAGTCAGGGTAATGAAATGGAATTCATCTATTACKTTAATTTACAGATAAAGAAATGTTCTCTCCAATACTACTCTTAAAGGTGAGAATATGTGCAATAGAACTTCATTTGTCTATAAAAATACAAATAAAGTACAATGCAAATACTTGCTAAGGTAAGAATAACATAATTTAAAGTACAACAGAAACTTGTGCATTGATCTGGGATTCATGAGAGCTAAAGTAAGTTGTTTTAGTTCTCTTTGTCTCAGCTTCTCTTTACTTAACAATAAGTTTTTAGCTGTCTAGAAGCAGAAATGATATCAAAAAGAACAATAGGGATGATCAAAGATTTGGAATAGTTTACATACTAGAAGAGATTAAAATGACCAGTACTCTCCAACCTGAGGGACAAATATGAAGGAGAATAAAATAATGACAAACATGGAAAGTAAGAAGTGAGCAATTACACATTGCTTCCTGTGATGAAATGACTTGGAGGAATAGAATGAGATCATTAGGGAAAAAGTTTGAAATAGAGAAAGGGAATACTGCTTAATTCCATTTTGTTTGAAACAGTAGACCTCTTTGCAACAGGATGTTGCGGGTGACAGAAGTTTATATGGAGTCAAAAAGTATTTAGATCTATTAAAGTCTATCAAATATAGTCTCTTCCACGAGAAGTCCCTGAATGGCTCATTGTCAAAAGCTTTCATGATATTTCAGGCAACACATCACAGTATGGTTGTCCTATTCATGTGTACTTTCCTAAGGCCCTCTACAGAGAAATGTTGCTCAGCCAATTAGAGTTTCACTTGGTTTGATTCAGAATAATTGTTCAGATATCTATAGAGCATTCTAGATCCTCAAATGTAAAGGTCCATAACATTCTGAGTACGTTACAATTACAGACTTAGACGACTGGCTTTATTCACTGAAGCTGAGAAAATGTTTTAAAGACAAATCGTGTTCCTCTGGTATCAGACAATTGACTATGGCTCGCAGTGAAATAATATAATTTTCTCTTTATTTTTGTTTATTTTCAAAATCATATACTCAGAAAAGTCTTCAGTTTCTTTGAAATCAGGCAACCTAGATACATACGCTACAAGACAGTTTCTTCACTTGCTGTTTTGTCATGAGTGTTTATTCCTCCTTACTGTTTTATTTTTAATAAATAATGTCAGTTCACCTCCCCGCCAAGATGCTGTTAAAAACTTAATTTTACAACTATGCTACTAGCATACTGGAAGCATGATAACTGTGATATACTTAATGCCTGACTATGGCCCCATCACAAAAAGGGCAACTCTTTTTCAGGCTTCCAATATACTGTCAATGTGGAAGAAAAGTCCTGGAAGACGTTATTGCACTGGACTTGCAAAATGTTTTTCTTGATCTTTCACAGTTATCATTGAAATCAAGCTTCCTTCAGCTTCAAATTATGAATCAGTAGTTCAATCCTAAATATTTTTATATGGCATGATGTGTGGGAATAGCAATAGTGACAGATCACAATTATAATTCAAAAATTCCTTTGGGGCCATGACCAATTGGTTTTATGCTATTTATTATGTTTGGGGTATCCTTCCTACCACTGTAACCACAGAAAGTGGCAATTTTCAATTTGGCAGTTCAGAACTGATTGGTTGTTTTTCTCCTGTAATTGAATGTGGTCATCCCTAAAACCTCCAACCAATTTCACAAGCTCCTATTTTATGTGGGTGTGGGTTTGATTTTTTTAATAAACTTGCTTTCATTTAAGAAATGTACTAAACAAAACTGCAATCTCTTCCATGTTGATGCTAATGGACTTGGGGGATTTCAACTGCCCTCTCAAAGCTTTTCACATGGAAAAAAARTATTTCTCTTTGATCTCTTATTTTAACTACTGGCAATTGCTGTAATATCATAGGTACCTCTGCAAAACATATTAGTAAATCAAATGTAAATACCTTCTATGTAAACATCTGCAATTTTGTCTGAAAAAATCACTCCAGGTTTTCTTTACTGTGACTGGAGAGAGGTAGTCATGCCAGAGCTTGACTCACAGGCATCTAAATAAGTCAGAGGTATTGACTCCAAAGTTTCTCTACTTCTCTCTCTTTTCTCCAAAGAGACTCTCACCTGGATCAGATTTTTCTTTTGTGGTCATTCAAAGTCAGGTGACATGAATCCCACTTTTAAAATTGCAACAGCTAAATCAAAACCAAAGATTCAGATCTCAGCTGCTATGTGTACTTACAGGTGCTAGTTTATTTGATATGAGCACTACAGTGTATGAGCACTTTGGTATAAGTCCCCTGAGCACTAGTTACCAGATGCTTACCGTACAACAAATCCTTTATTTGCGAAACTGGAAATTCCTCTCATCCTTCTTCCTAGTCTGGAACTCTCCCAAATCCTGGCTATCATTACCAATAATACAGCTGTGTTTGAAACAATCTCCTCCTTGTCTAACTTACAGCAAGCATGTTCTTCACTGACCAGAGATGGTTTTTGTGACTAAAAAGTTGATCTGTTCTTTTGTTTTGCATAAGGCACAAAGTACCCTAGGATCTGCTCAGTCCTTCCTGCTGAAGCATTTGGAATGAATCTCATTTTACTTGCCCTTACTGGTCAGGTAACTACAACCAGAATCACACTGACTGCTCCTGCAGGCTGTGTGCTAACCTCTAACATATTCCTGTGAACATTTTGTCTTCCCACTTTTTAACATGGTGATAATCAGAACAAATTGATTTTGTTTCTCAGATTGCTAAAATCCTCCCAACACTTTCTTCAGCACCAGTGCTGAATAAATCATTGTAATGTTCCCCTGAAGTGAATTGAAAATTAATTTACACAGCTAAGATGATCCTCCTAATAACAGGGTACATGGAATAGGGAAATTGGAAATCATTACCCAGCAAACATTATCTGCATTATTTTTGTAGCTGCTTTAGATTGCATTGTAATAGAAAATTAGGAGACTGGTTGTGAAGAAGTTTAAGAGGGTCCCCAGAAGAGCTTCTATTTTAAAATTGATTCTTTAAGAAAGCATTAAAAAGCTATTGGAATTGATTGCCTGCTAATATAAAGGAAAAACTCTTTGCCACCATTTGTGTTAAAAAAGAGCATCTTCATTCATGCATGTTATTAAAACTACTGGCCTGAAAGCCCCTGTAGAAAGATAAAGGATATGGATGGGATATTAAAACAGCAATCTTTACTTTATCTGGGATTTAAAGTTAATATGTCGCTTTTATTAATTCAGCAGGAACCATTAGTTAGGATGTCAAATAAGGGATTTACAATTAAAATACTATAGAACAGAGGTATCTTTAGTAAACAGTGAACCAGGAATTCTTCATTAATCTTCCAAGCATGAGGTATACCCCTGCAAAGAATAATTCCTGCATTTACAGTTTTCTTTATTGCCTAGTTTGCTATGCAGCAGCAATAAAAGTCAGAGCTGATAACACCCCTGATTAGCTCCAGTAACTTTCACTGCTGTGGGGTAATGGTGAATCAGACCTTAGCCAGCAACGAAATGGGATCCAGCATGCCTTGTTTACAAAGACTCAATTGAATGACCTTTGGAAGATGCTGCTGTATGTAACACATTTGTAATATTTAAAAATTACATGGAAATATAATTTCCTTTTCTGACTTTGAACTGCTCAAAGCCTTTCATGGTTTTCTGATTTCTAACACATTTGGAGCAAATTTCCCTTGTCTCTTTTGATTTGGGATAACAGGAAACGTTAGAGGGCAATGAACATTGTGGAGGAAAAATCTTAATAATGACCCTATTAGAAAAACAAATGGTATGAGCTTTAATGCAGCAATTTACATGGGTGTGTTCTGCAGTTTTCCTTTGCATTTTAAAGGGAAAGAGAGATTGTGCAAGAGGGAACACCATCTTGGGAACTTTGCCCAACACAGCAATCAAGGGGAAATCTCCTTAGGTAAAGTTGCAAAGAAATGCAAGTTGATGAAAATTTATTTCAGTTGCAGATTCAGAGAGAAAAGGGATAGAAACAGAAGAATGACAGACCAGATTAGCAGCCAATATGGAGATTAAAAAGAAATAGCCTCATCAGGAAAGTGACAAGCCAGACAGAGCGGAAGGGTACCTAGCTGATGATAGCAGCCAATGTTTATTTATTTTGGATTTTAAATGTCAAACAGTAGGAAAATAGTTTCAGAAAACGAAAAATAAATAGTTGACAGAAAGCAGGGATGAATTAGCTTAAATGGAAAGGAAGGGTGATGAAAAATGAATAAGGATATTGCCTATGATCAGGACATGATACAAGGACAGTAAATTTTTTTCCAACCTTTTATACCTTTATGATGGGAAGGAAGATTATTTTGTGACTACCTCAGCCTATGAACCAACACTAATTCTTTGACTGACTAGAGCTGAAGAAGAAAATGGAAAGGTTGCAAAGAATTAAATGATAGAAGTTTTTGTGAAGCAAGATAACATTCTTGGGAATCCCTGGTTCAACCTTTATGCATATCAGGTCTGGTGCCTGGAAAATAAGATGTAATGCAAACCTACAAGGATTTTATCATGTGGCTCAGAATTCAGTAGATGATGATTTAGTTTGTTAGACAAAGAGCAGGAACTTCTCTCCCCAAGAAAATTCTGGAATTTTGGTCTCTAGCTTTGCCAATCAATCTAGAAAGTCCTCACATCTTTGCATGAAATAGTACATTCTGAAAACATTAAATTAATTTAATAAAGGGTGATTATAGTGATGAACTCAGTACAATGCATTTTACATGTCATAATAAAATTGCCTGTGCTGAAATGACAAATATTGATATTAAACAGCAAAAATCCATATGCTTTATGAATCATTTTAATTTCTTTCACACCAAGCTTTCCTGGTAGAAAGCACAACTATGCCAATAAGTGTTCCACCACTTGTAGTAATTACACCATTTTTGTGTGTTTATATTTCTTGGAATGTAAGTTTTTAGGAAAAAATGTAATTCAAAACCTCTTTCTTGTGAGGAAAAATAAGTGTTTTTAAAAAGGAACTGGTGAAAAGAAGATGTTAAAACTTGGGAGGATGCATTGGAAACAGGAAAAACTTTTATTTACAAGGATTCCTGAGTGATGAAAGCTATATTAGAAAGATCAAAAAGGTATACATGCAATTCTGAACATACTTACAATAAAACTTCTTAGAAGTTCACTCTCAATTACTTATTGTAAGTGTTGTGACTGTCAACGATTGAAGGATTTAACTGCTTGTATCTACCATCAGTAGCCTAACTTTCATTGATGAGCAAACACAAGTTACCTACAGGCTTCACCTTGTGGTGCGTTTGCCATTCAGAAGTTTGGAGGCAGAGGAGGAGAATGATAATGAAGAAAAAAACACCAGAATTCTTCTGAGAGCAACCAAAGAGGAAAAGCCAGTTACAAATTTCCTAGGCAGATATGATGAGATAGGATGCGAAGCTTAACATATTGTGTTTCTCAAAAAAATCTTTAACCTTTTACACTTTATGTTTTAAAGCCTGTTGTTAAAGATTTGATAATTTCAGTGTTGTGTTGATTTATCTACATGTGCTGATTATAGCTGAGTTCAAAAAATTCGTGCACTGGAAGACAGCTACATGCATAAGTATTCACAAGGTAAGCTGGGATGTAGATTTATAGCATTTTTGCTACTCTCTAGCAACAGTCTGAGTGCTAACTCTCACTCTGCAGTAAAAGTGAGACAGTTTATCCCTCACTGAAAAAGAAAACTACCTACATTTACCATGGCATAAGAACAGGCAGTTATTACAGAGTAGCTGGTATCATAAATCCAAACTATAACTTACACCTCATTAACCTGTTCAAAGACTGGGAGTCCTGTACGATAAGCACTGTACAAACACACAGGGATAAACATTCTTTGTCAGAAAGAACAAAGAAAACAAAGGATGAGTTTAGAAACGATGATCTGAATCATAGAAATTAGATGACTTGCTCAAGGACATATGTAAAGATGTGAAGTCGCCGACCTGGGACTTGAATATTTGTCTTTAAAATTCCAGTCATAAGACCATCCTTCCTTACCTCAGTAGTACAAATCCTCTTCTGCAAACAGAATGTGCATTTAAAATTTACCTATGTTCCTTCACTTCAGCATTGCTGTAATTCCCTGAAGTCGCATCCCTACCTAAATCTGAAAAAAGAAATGTTGGATAAGAACACATTCAGTATACTCACCAAAGGGTCACTGTAGCACACTTGTGGGATTTTATCTTGTCCTCCTGTCCGAGGAGATCCAGGCAGCTTCTTGGCCAGGTCCCAAAGGGACAACTTACCTGAGGAACTTGTGGGAATGGGAAATGTTTGGACTGCTCATATTTATTTAAAATGACAACTCTCGCTTTCTCAGCTGCTAAAGGTAACGGTGCGTGCTGAAACAGTTAAACAGGAAGGTGTGCTTTTGGCCATAACCCTGAAATAGACGCTGACCCAAGGAAAAAGGTGGTTGCCCAGTGCTACACCTGCAGACTCACCTTAGAGCTATAGCAGGTTATTCACAAGACCTCACGAGGCATGCCCTTCTCTCCTCCCTCTCTGCTCCCGCATCAGCAACCAATGCTCTCTTGGCCCCTCTGAGCCATCCTCCTGAGCAACAGAAGCAGTGGGGAGTAAGGCTTGCTTGTGCCTGCACCCTCCAGGGACCCTTTGCTGAGGAGGATTAAGGACTTCCACCCCTAGGTCCTAACCCTTGCTCTCACTCTTATCGGCATGCACGTTTCCCTGATGTGCAGTTGGTATTTTGGAGAGCTGTGCCAAAATAATTAGGGAATTGCAGTAACTTGTCAAAAACGCGAATCTACTAAAATAAAATCATGCACACCAATCACTGATGCATCACGTTTTGGGGTGTTCTTTTTTTTTTTTGAGGGGGAGGGGTGTTAAGCTGGGCCAATGCATACATATACAGCATGGGGAATTGCTCTATTATGTGTTGGGGAAAACTACTGTAAAATCCAAATAATTATCCTTAAAACCCCCTACATTAACAAATTACTTTTATGACAGTGATCTGTGATACATTTCTGTTATGTCACAGACTATGAAAGTGATTTTACAGATTTCTTCTCCTTTTCCTGTGTCGTATTATTCTTGTGGCTTCCTTGATTTAGAGATGGATCTGGGTCTTCCAAAATTATAGTAAAAAGTCATCATTCTACTTTTCTCCTTTTCTGCTTAGTGTGTTTAAACAGTCTTTTTGCTAGCAGCCTCTATTTTTATTGAAAACTTGCATCAAAGCATAATTCCAGGCACATATTGGACATTCTACAGCAACTTTGCATTGCAATTACAAAGCAAATCAGCATCCCCTTGCAATTAAAATAATAACATAGCACTGCCTCTTGCTAGTTCCTAATGCCTCTCTCTTTTTTCTCATTTTTTTCCCTTCAGTTACTACAGTGAACAGCTGTGGTCATATATATGGTACACCTGGCAGCTTCAAATGTCCAGATGCCAAACTTATCTTTCCAGTATTGGCATTCATTTATTAATTTAGTTTTATTTGAAGTGGGGATTTTGCCTAAAAAAAATGTTCCAAGTGACAATTGTCAGAGAGGGGAGATGCTTAGCAGGAATAATTAACCTCCTGTTTGAAATTTATTTTGAGTGGTCACAGGTATCATGATTAAAAGGGCAAGTGAATTATGGGACTAAAGGAATCTTTGCCTATTTGGAATTCATTAATGAAGGCTTCAATAGTTAATGATGTTGAACATTTAGGTAAATCTTCAAACTGAGTTTTGCATACACCTCCCTTGGCAAATGGTAAGGCCCCTGATCCCATTTCCACTGATGGTTAATAGACAAGAGTAGGTTAAAAGGTAATAAGATTTGCTTTTCTAGACAACTCAATTCCATCTAAAAGTGCCAGAAGGTACCCTCATGACACCTTCACAAGACAGACTATATCATTTTCCCCCCAATTTGCTGCAAAATAAATTGAGGATCAAAGAGGTTAAACTACTTGCCCATGGATTCATACAAAGCCTGAGGCACAGCCAGGATTAGAATACAAACTTCCTCACTCCCACCCTATCTTTTGCCACAAGACCATTCAACACTTGGTAAACAACAGACTTGTAACTCAGCCATGGAGAAAATACTGCAGTAAAGTGGTTTGTTTTTTTCCATCTCGCAGTATGAGCAAGGAAACTCTTGAGCCAAAGGAATGACAGTATTTTATAAGGAAGGGATGCAAATCTTAAATGTTTCTGAAATTCTTCAGCTCTGGGACTATCAAGTACTGCCTATTTATAGATCATATAAAATTGTATATACTGGATGATTAAATAATTGAAGAATCCATAAGCTCTGAGGGTAGAGTTCACATTGTTTAGGATGGCAATCAGAGTCTATGCCTGAATTATTGCAAAAGTGAAACATTAAGTCTAAAAACATTAGTGTCTTTGCAGTATTTTTTTCCTATATTTTTCTGGCCTACCAGTCTCTGATATTTCCTTTTAAGAAGTCATAATATTTTTATTAATTCACTCCCTTATTTAAATTATGTAAGGTCCCTTCTGTAAACTATGGTATTGCATCCCTCTTCTTGTCAAGGTAGAGAGACGCCGTGCATATCATCTTACTCAAATGGCATAAGGAAATTGTCTTGTGGTTTGATTTTTTTTAAATGTGCCACCTAAACCAATGTCAAGATCCAAGTCTACACAGCATGTACACAGTATGCTCCAGATTTTCCAAACTGCAATAAAATCAAACCTTCTCTCTAAAAAGAAAAAGCCCTAGTCTTTCTTTTCTTTAGAAAGTCAACATTTTATGGAAAAATGTGATGCCATCAAATGCATTTCACAAATTCAACTTATCTCCCCATCATTTGCTTGTATGTTTTATCTGAATCACAATGAAAGCTAATCTGGAGCCTAATTCTGTACTGCCCTGTAGCTTTTTTAGGTGAATTCTGATGCCCCGAC
Organism: Oceanodroma leucorhoa; assembly: GCA_030449065.1. Taxonomy (NCBI): domain Eukaryota; kingdom Metazoa; phylum Chordata; class Aves; order Procellariiformes; genus Oceanodroma; species Oceanodroma leucorhoa. The sequence goes on along the minus strand of JASVER010000001.1, from coordinate 23,300,719 downwards.
ATGGGAAAGCTCCCAGGAAGAGGCGATTCTCTGAATTGCCTAGATCACCTCCCACTACAATCACGGAGACTGTTGGAAGCATTTCCAGGGAAAATCAGACATAACTGATTACAACATGTCCTATACAGGTAGGTAAAGATTAAGGTAGGTCTATTGTTTTCCATACCTTGTGAAAGAAACTGGTCTCCGGGCAGAGATACAAATGGAAACAAAAGGTTGATTTCTGTTTGGTACCTGTCTCTTACAAAGGCTTGTATGAAGTGAACAGTTTGGAAAGGGCGATTCTGGGACAAGACAAATTACAAACACTTAAAAAAATACTGTTTGAAACTGAACAAATTACAGAGAAGCTCAAATCAGATGACTTCAAACACCCTGAAAGAACATAGACTAAGCTAAAACATTTGGCTAGCAGTAGGTAGTACTGGTTTTAAATATAAATAAGAGAATTTACTGATTTTGTGTTGCTTTGTGCTAAGAATGGTAATGAGATGTTGAACTTTCCAGCAAGCGCTTAACATGTGCAATTCCGCAGTATAAGAAAAAAGCTTCCATTAAAATCTGAAACTGCTAATAACTATAAAACCAATTAAAGAAAGGACAAACAACAATTTTAGCAATTTGAATCTGCAAAATATTTTTACAAAGTGAATTGAATATTACATGTTTTCATTTAAAGTGCAAAACAAGAATCTTGGTTGTTCTCCAGTGTGTTCCTTTCCTATTAGTTATTGTGAGTTACTCCAGTTGCGTGCTATGAAGGTATGGCATTAACCCACAAACTGAGAACTTAATCTAGACACATACTCCCAGACTTTCTGTTTCACTTAGTCATTTTAAGGCATGGAGTAACTCTAAAATCTTGAAGTATAGTGGAGAGAAGATTTTCTTCAGGCAAATACTGACCTACTCATCAGATCTTAATAACACGCAAGTCTTCAAAATAGAATGCAAGGCATTAAAATAAATCTAAGGGGAGGGAGAAAGAATTAAAGGCATAAAATGTCATAAAACATAGCAGAACTTTACCAAACAGATTATGCTAAATTAATCTGGTAATTTGGTTTGAAAATACAAGGGATTTCTCTGAGATATTCTTTTAAGCATTTTATATGGTGCATTGGCAGAACAAGTTGGTTAACATGGAGAAATTTAGGACTAGTACAGAAGTTAGACAAAAAGTAAAGAAAAGGGAGAAAGTAGCTGAACATGCTGAAGGAAGCTTACCAGTAAAGAATCAGTATTGGGAGCTATCTAATATTTTCTTTGGTGATCTTGGTGCAAAAAGAAAGCTTGTTTTAATGGAATTTACAGATGCTGTGAAGTTGGGAAACATCCACAATGCAAGAGAGGTTTGAAAGACCTGATGACCTTGGGAATTTGCATAATAGTAATGAGATAAAAATCCAATCATGCAAAGGGCAATGTCATACACTTTGGGGCTAGTATTAAGAACTTATGTTATAAGCTCGAAATATTAGAAAAGGAGAGGATCTGTGTGTACCAGTGATGCCTGTGAACCGTAGTGATATATGTAAAAAGACAAATGTAATTCATACTTGTATCAGGTGAGGTATTTCCAGAAGAAGCCATGGTATTTGAGTGGCTTTACATGAGGTACTGTTGACTACTTTTGGAGAACTATGCAGTATTTAACACCACTCAGCAAAGAACAGGTGAAGAAAAAGACTCTTGGAGTGATCAGAGAACCATGAGTCCTAGAAGAAGAGTAAAACTGGGTTTGTTTTGCGTAATCTAATAAAACAGAGGCTAAAAGGATGTTGAATTACTATCTATAAATACACAGACAGGGGAAAAACAGGGCAAGACAGGATCTATTTAAACTAAAGGATGGCACTGGCACAAGAACAAATGGATAGAAACTGGCCATAAATAATTCTAGTGTGGAAATCAGAAGGAGGTTTCTAGTCATTAGGAGAAAGATATTCTGTGTAGTATCTTTCCAGTAGACTTCTTGCCTCCCCCAGTCAATAAGTTTATGAAAGGGATTATGAAGAATGACTGCTCACAACAGCTAAGATTTAATCCCAAAGATCCAGGAGCTTCCAGTCTAGGTTAAATGCCCATTCCTATCTTACAAAATAAAGACGACCTGCTGCACATGACATGTGATGCCATAAAACATAAAAAAAAAAGTGAATCTCTGTTGGTTAATGGGTTGAACTGTGGTGGAGGGATTAAATAGAAAACAAATGTCTTGTAAAAGATAAAGATGCCTAACTGCAGATTGCTTTATTAAACTGCCTCTTAATAAAAGAGATTACATGGAAAGGCAAATCTTGTGGACTAACCTGTAAAAAAAAGTCTAATGATGTAAAGTTCCTACATGCCCCTTTAAAGTTTACTGGAAAGTTGTGACAATCTGGGAAAGAATACTGTCTGAACCTTTAGACCAGTATTTATTTATTTGTACTCAGATTTATGTCAAAGCAAGACAGGAAGAAACACTAAACTTTTTACTGTAATGAAGTTTGGCGTTTGACTTCCGTTATAAACAATGTGGACTAAAAATGCCTGGAGGCACTATACCTTGTGCATCTGGCATTTATACAGCTGATTACCAGCACTCTCACTGACCTTGGTAGCTCTGCAAGGGACACACTGTATATTCATTTAGCTGAGTTGATTTAAAAAATCTCTTGTCTATGCACATCCATATCAGGGAGGCTCAACTTGCCTCCATCATTGTGTCAAAGGAATTCATCTGAACTTCGTCATGCTTTCAGCAAAGCACATTTGCAAAGGTGTGAAATCAGATGGCAAGTGTATTTAAAAGCGCTCTGTTCCAAAACCCTCAAGGTCTTACACGTGCCTGTAGCCCACTGAGTGCAGTGCAAACAATTGTGGGAGTTGTTTGTTACATACATGCAGGAGCCTACCAGATCAGAGGATGTAAACATTGAGGGTCAAGCTTTCCCTAGGCTCTTCTGCAATTGTGGGGAATAGCTGAACACAAGAAGTTTTCTGTCTACTTACATGTTCTGTGTAAAAATCCTCTCTACCACTTCAAAGAAATAAAGTTTGAAAAGTAGACCGCTGCCATCAGGCTTGCTGGATGGTAATGAAAGGCCAGCTGACATGGAAGGTTCAGGGGAACAGATGTAGCACTCAGAAGCAAACAGAGACTGCCTTCACTTTCCTTTCTCCTCATTCCACTGTACCTTTGGAAACCAAGTCTCCAAAAATTCCCAGCAGACTGGCATGGCACCGATATCAGAAATACTTTAAAACCAGAGTCTGGTTTTCACTGCAATACACTGCTTTACCTGAAGTTACAATAGTGGTAGCTGTAGCAATATTCCTAGTCTCAATTTCCCTTACTGTTAAGTTCTACTTATAAGAAGACTTCAAATAATAAAAATGCAAAGAATGAAAACGAGTTCTTCTGGCAATCTACTTTGTACGTGTTTACTTCCATCACAGTTTTCATTATAAAGAAACTTAGTGGGTGCTTAGAATCCAAACCCTTTGGGCTTTCTGAGAAATAAAACAGCCAAGATCAGTGTTAAATATGAATTAATTTATTTCTGACCAATATATATTATTACATATAGACATATTAATATGTATGTACAACATTATATGTATATTAACCTTCAAAAACCTCTTAAAAGATCTGTTTCACTACACAGTAAAATGACTATCAAAATGTGTTATTTAGACATAATGGAGTCTATAACACTTCTTTTGAATGTAGCATTTACCATTCTAAAAACAGATCTGGTAACTGCACATACTGAGTTTCTGAAGAGCTTTATTCCATGAACTTACAGAATAGAAGAATCTTTTTACAGAATAGAAGAATCTTTTATTTCATTGAATAATGCAGTAGTCCAAAGAACGTGTTGAGCCAAGTACAGCTGTCCAAAATGTGTTCTAAGAATTACTAAAAAAATTATATATCTGTATTTCGAAGTAGCAGGCTAACCGAAGAACGTACACATTTTCTGAGAAGTGTTTACCAAATAATGATTCTTATTTTTTCTATATGTTTTTTTCAAAATTTTTTCATAGATATTTTTATCAGACGCAGAAATAACCAAAGTCACAAAGCAGTAGCTTTGTTCTTGCAGTAGAAAAATACACACTAACCCCTCCCCCAGTTCCAGCAGTCTTAACAAGAAAAAAATGAGAGAATGTTGGCTTTGCATTTACAACATGATTTTCAGCAGTCAAAATCATTGATCAAAATATTCCCTAAAACTAATTAACCAATTGCAATCAATGGCGTCCTCAGTATTTCACTCATTTAAGCAGGTTTTGTTCATTTGACATGTTTAATTTTGGCTGCCAAGCACAGAATGAGCTTTCTAGTCATTTAATTACCTGAAATTATGAGTATCTTCCTGATAGAGAATGCCACGGTCACGCCTAGATAGTTGGGGCAGAACTCTTGGCTTTTGTTCCAGTCTTTATGTTGCTGATGCGGTGCAAAACTGACCCACTTGCTTCAGTTCCCAATCCTCAGCCTTTCTCAAAAGCGTTATTGAGGAGAGAAGTGCAGGGGCGAAATGGGGATGGGAAAAGGTAGAGTGATGTGTGCAGTGCTCTGTTGGACCCTTGGCCAAGAGTAGCATCTGCAGCATTGTAAACTAGACTATCCTAAAAATAATCTTAAATTATGCAGGAGATTTTCTTGCATTGTAAAAGCATAAGGAAACGGCTGAGAGGCACCCTCTCCCTAGACGTTTCTCCAGGTACTTTGAAAGAATGAATTCTCTACTGGTACTAGTATAAGCATCCAAAATATCGGATTTCCCATATACTGAAAGCACGAAAAAATGAATGTCTGCTTCTTAAACTTCTTTACTATTTAACGGCAACCAGTGTAGGGTTATTTGAAGCAAAATGTGTATTTCAGTTCTCCCTTTGGAGTAATATTTTCCACTAACTTAACAGGTCAAATAGTCGTCTATTTTTCTGCTGGAACCTGGCCTGTCATGCTTATTGACATGATGGAATTAGAGACCAGGGAGGGGGAAACTGTAGAATATAGCAATGGCAATTAATATGTATATTAACATTTAAAGAGTGTTATGTGCCTACATAAGACATGAGGCATAGTTTGCTGTATTGATGCTATTTCTATACCGCAACAACTCCTTCAGGTCACACAATGAGGCAGCGTCTCATCTAAAATGCAAGAGGGAACAAGGAGACATTGTTTCCATCTATCTTCTTGTTTCAAATATGATCGTAGTTCTTGGAAGTAAATTTATGCGGTTTCATTTATCTCCCCAACATATGAAATTTCAAAAGATGTCAATTTATTTTTCATACATATTTTTGAGTGTATTCATTATGAGTGCTGGTTTTAATGTTTTTGCAAGTTCAGAGTGCCTGTCTCACACAACTTGAGATATAATTAATCACACAGGAGTAGGATTATATGTTTAACACTTTTCCTGTATTTTGAAAAAATCAAACTCTCCAGAGGTTGCTCCATTTTCAATGTAGTAATGTATATAAGGAACTTTCCATCAGCAGACATGTTTGAGCAGATATACATGGCTTTACAGCTCCTCATCGGCTTCAGAACACAGAAAAAACCCACAGGCTTGGTTACACTAATGAAATAGAGTAACTTGCTTTAAAGAAGTTTTTGATGGGGAAAAAAAGTGAATGAATGTTTGCTAAAATCTCTTCATGATTAAGCTATGTTCTAATTTGGTATGACTAACACACAATATACATTCACAGCAGGAATATAAAAGAAAAACTAATGAATATTAGGGGGAAAAAAATCAGCAAGTGAAACCCTTGGAGATTATTTCTTTCTTCTGCAGAAAATCCAAGCATCAGCTACTGCTCAGAGGAAGTTCTGCAGCAAATCAGGGTGAAAATACCCTTCAGTGCTCTGCCATAGCAGGCACTCTGCATGGGATTCATCTGAACAAATGTAGATTTCTACATCTGAGTGAGGCTTCTTTTTTAGTCTCCACAGAGAAAGAGGCATTTCTGTTCTAAACATCTACATTTGGTCAGATGAATCATGCAATAAAAATGCCAGTCTCTCTCCACTGTGCTGCTCTCTCCCAGAGTTAAAGGTGATCAGCTCATGTGTAGATGTCCTTGTGGCACTTTCTGACCTTTAGGTGTCAAGAATCCCATCCTAACTACCACCTCAGCATTAGTAGCTAACTGCATCTGCAGCTGCTTACAATTCCCTCTTACCCCAATAGTCATCCAGCCATATCTCCTTGGGCAGCTGTGCACAAAAAACCCTCTCTGTGATGACCAGCCTAAGCTGGGTACTATTGCTGTCCAGCCTGTCTTGTCAGGTAAATCCTATAAGACTCAATAAGGCCATACGGGAGGAGTACTGACTGGCTGGATAATGGTACATTATTTCTGGTATTGTAGAATAAGAACAATGACGAGTTAAGGTCATAAGGAAAAACAGAGATGGGAATTCAGTAAAAAGAATAAAACTACATCTAAAACATGAAGCTGAAAAAAACACTTCAGCTAGGTCCATAGCAAATGGCAGAAAATTACGTTGTAAGGTGAAAAACCATAAATAATTTTGATGATTGTTATAAACCACAGTTGTTCTCCTTTGTACTCTGAGCAGAAGTCATCACAAGGCTGACCTGTACAACCCTTCTGAGGGTGCCCTGAGCTTTCACTCCTCACCATTTCTCTATAGCCATTAATTACACTTCTCATATTGTTCTTTGAACTCTGTGCTCAAGATGGTACTCCTCAGCCCTTTTTTTAAATTATTTTTCACATACTTCACTCAATCCTCTTCCTCTCTCATTCATTCCAGAAACCAATAAAAATGATAAATTGGCCTTTTTCTTTGACTCAAATGTAAGAACTTCTGATACCGCTGATGCAGCCCTCTGTCTTCTCTGCTGTTTTTAGTTCCACCTGCTCTGTGGACACTAATTGAGAGGGAAGAGCACAGCTGTTCATTAAAACACAAAGTATGCAGCAGCTTAGTCTCTTAAAGGAGTCATTCCTTCAATCTGTTTCAATATGTATGCCTCTGTGTGTGTGTGTGTATATATATATATATATATAAAAGAAGAAAAAAAAAAGAAAAAGATAAGCACAAGTCTAAGGGTACTAAATTCTACTAGGGAAAGGATATTCATTTATAAATGCCATCCAGTAATTTCTATCAAAATTACTGTGAAAGGTACTTTTCTACATAACAATGGTAGCTCAGAAGAGAAATAGCTGCAAGTTGTTGATATATCTAGAAAAAACAGTTGAGGAGAATCAAAATCAAACATGAATGCATGCTGGGGCAAAAATATGTTCTGGAGAGTGTCTTCCCTTGGCAGCGCCCAAAAGAATAATAGAACATCAGAGGTGCCTCCAGCCCAGTATGCTGTCTCCAGCAGCGACCCAAACCAGATGGCAGAGGGGGAGTAAGAACTAGTAACCATTGTTTCTCCCAGCTAATCCCCTAGACTTCAACAGTTTTCAGCTCAGGCCATTTGCTGAACCAGAGAGGGTTTGTCAGTTACATAACCTCCCATGGATACCTCTTCCAAGAATTTATCCAGTCTCCCTTGAACCGTACATCCACAATATATTTTGATGAGGAGCTCCTCAGGTCTGCTACCTAAAAATTAGGTAATTCTAAATGCACCAATTGTGAGGTAAAATCAGGACAGAATAGTAAGACAAAACTAACTAAGAGCCATCCATCTTTAATTCTTATAGCATATACCCAGAACAAATACTGAGGATTTTCACAAACCTGTTGCACTTTCAGATACAACCCATCTATTTATAAAATATTTATTTATTCTGCAGCAGTATTTAGGTTACTCAAAATTTCCTGCTACTCCCTCCAAATGGCTCCTTTGCATTACTACTAATAGTCATTCTGTAAGGCTTTGACTCTTTTTATATAGACATAATTCATTTGATATTAGAGTCAATGTCCCTCGTCCATGAATTTACAAGGTTGTCATCACTGTGACACTTCTCGGTTTGTTTGCTTGGTTTTGGCAGAATAAAGTAGGTGAAGTTTTAACTTTTGCTGACTCACCCCACTAAACTACTAGCCCCATCCTGTCTCCAGACTTTTCAATGGAGAGTATTTCTTTTTCTTTGAAGAGAAACCAAATTGTGTTTTAACAATTTGTAAGCTGCATGAGGGGCAACCTACCAAATAAAAGTTTTAGGCCTGAACTTTAACTTTTTAGGTCAGCTTTGTAATTTGCTGTGATCCTTTTTCATTTTGAATCCCTTTACTTGTAAGAGAATCTACAGCCTATAAATCACTCTTCAGAAATATCCAGAGCAGTATCTGACAAAAAAGTAGTGAGCTTTGTGTTTGAATCTTAAGAGGAAATAATCTCAGAAGGATACTATAGGAGCTAGTAGAAGAGATGATGAATCACTTAAAATTATTTTTTTCAAGAAGAATAACTTAATAAAGATTTTTTGAGAAACAGTGAAAACATAATGCTCTGATTTCCTGAATAAGTTATAAATTATCAACAGCTTTTGCCTTAATAAATATTATTTTTCCCCACATGAAGTTATTTTTTAGGTCTCAGATGCCTGGGTTTCAAGGACTAATGATACAGATAGTGTAAGAAAGAACACAGAGACAGTGTCTTTGCATCTTAATTATAGCAGCCCTCTTTTCAGTACTGAACCAAGCTACACCCAGAGCATGGGGAGATAAATGTGGGAGCTGTAAGCTTGACGTCTAATATCTGCTACTGAAGATTTGGGATTTGATTTAGTGCCTCTATTGGAAGGTTTGAAAAAAACAGGTCTTCCATCTTCTTTTAATAAATTCATTTTCAGACCTGCAATTTACCTTTTTGGCAGTTTTACGATTCAGAACAATGGGCCTTTTTTAGTTGTGTAATTTTTTTGGCTGTTTCCGTTTTCTCTCACATTTATAAGCAGAAAAGTGGTGTTCAGTAATTTGCAGAATAGGGAAGCAGGAGACATTCATAGCTCCCTAGCTGGAAAAACTTCACCATGATTCCTGATTGCAGAAAATGTTGGGGGACTATTTGACATTTTTTAATAGTGACAAACCAATACTTGCACCATTACCAGGCCACATTATATTAACTCCATATACACCTGCTATATTGGAATTTCTGAAAAGTAACAAATTCTGAAATGACATAATACAAATAGCTCCCAGCAGAAGGGAAAAGAGACTTTCTGCAAGGAGGAAAAGAATCCCACAGTAGTATGACTTTGCTTTTATTTCCCAGTAATCTAAAAATAAAAAGACATCACGGCAGGAAGGTGAGGGGCAGGAGATGTTTAAGAGGACAGATATAAGCAGTGGAGACTAGTGATCCTGATGAATCTGTGACCTGATAAACTCAGGACACCAAGAGTTTGTCAAATTTGCGCAAGGCCGCCAACACACACACTAACAACAGGTTGCGTGATGACTCAGCCCACATGAAAAAATGTGGTGACTGCTATGGGCAGGCAAAAACAACAGGATTACATGTTCACCACCTCTTGGGGGACTTTCTGAACTCGTACCTAGAGGCCACTGGTGCAGTAGCGTCACCTTCCACTTCTGAGTGGACTTCTCATTTGGCCTCATTTTTGCTCCCACCTGGTAACTRTGAATGACTATGTGTGTGTGTGTGTGACCTGTGTGAGGAAACAAGTAGATGTACTATGTGGATAGCTATCTGGTATTAATAACAACAGCCAGATTCTTTTAACAACAAAAACTTAATAAACAATATTTGTTCTAATAAATCTCGGTTGTGATCTGCTCCCTTGACTCAAGAACCTGTCAGGGAAAAAGAAGGTGACAAAAGCAGCCATCACCCCTCTGCATACATGCACTGCATCCTGTCTGGTGGTGGTTTTGAGTAACACATATATTATTACCACATTTTCTTAAAGAATTGTACAATCTATTCTAACTCAGAAAATTAACAAGAGTGACACAGCTGTTGGGTCAAACACAGCAGTTTCTCTATTGCATTGACTTTTCACAAACCTGGATGCCTTGAGCACATGGTTCAACCAGTTTTTAAATAAATTTTAATTGTTTTTAAATAAACTGTAAAGGAGGAAGAAAATATTCTGTATTCTACATATATAAAGATGATATCATGTAATCTGTCTTCTGTTGACCAAAATAAAACAAAGAAATGCTGAGATTGATGCAGTGATTCAGTTGTGTCCTATCACCATAAAACTGAAATATCATCATAGTAAATCAGTCCTGTTATGTCTGCAACTCACAGTAGATATTCTGTGCTCCAAGTTCCATTTTTTTGCTAGGAAGCAGCTGCTGGGAATGTCCTTTGGTCAGAAACCAACCCCAGTTTCACAGTCCTTTCATGCCTTGCTTGCACGTAAACCTAGACAGGATCCCAGAGTGTGACTGCTCCATGTATGCATACTGGTGCTGGCTTCAGTCTCCCCTGCCATTAGTAGTGTGGATGATAGGATGATTAGGGTGATAGGGTGATAGGTGTTTATGGAGCTGTTTCTATAGGGAAAATATCTTCCATGCATCAGGACCAGTAACAAGAAAAAGGTTGTGGTATGTTCTTGTTCAGGTTGCTCATGAGTCAACGTAAAGAATGTGTTGTTAGCTATAGCATGGCTTTATTTTCATTTAGATCCTTTTCTATGGTTTGTGGGAGAAATTTTGGAATGCTTAGCATTTCTCTAAGAAACGAAATCACAACGTTATTCATATAATAAAACATTTGTCTTCACTTTCTCCAGATTTCCATAACAGTTTACTATGTTATTATAAGGGAAGCACAACTGCTTTTACATTTCTATTAAATTCTGTTGATTAACAGTAAGAGTCAGGGTTGTATTCTTGTTCTTTTGATTCTTGCAGTCAGCATTCTTTTCAGTAAATGAAAGTCCCATAGGGCATCCTTGCCCTTCCTTTTTACGTATTTGTATAAACCCAGCAAGAATGGACGAAATACTTAGGCTTTCAAAGGAAAATAAAAAAAAGGAAAAAAACAACAACAACAACAACAAAAAACCCAACACAAAACCACCTCACTCCAACAATATAATTAGGACAATTAAGGATCTAACCTCCACTCAGTACGCATACATAACTCTGATTAACGTTATCGGGAAATACAGACTCACAGGCTGGAGAATAGGTCCCTTAGCTCAGAAGAGAGCTACTCTTGTATCTGAATGTGTCCTTTTAAAAAATGACCCTTAAGTTTATCCCACAGCAACTATTTTCCCTTTTACTGCATATTTGAAACTATTTTAGTTTGAAGTGCTGTCAGGAAATGAAAATCTTGTTATAAAATTCCCCACAGAATTTGAACCACATGTTTAAAAAATCACTTGATACTAATTGCAAGTTATGTGGAAATAAATTCTGCAATACCCATGTGGACCATCTCAGAGATGGCAAGGGGCCTATAAGGATGTAACAGGGAACAGAGTCCATCCAATTTATGCTCCTTAATGCAACACCATACAGGAGTATTTTTGGAGAGAGGAAAAAGGAAAGGAAGAGGAATTGGAAACTGATTTTGTCCCCTTGTTTTCTTAAATGTCATTATGAGTAATGATCCACGGACTGTTTCCAGGTCTATATTCTGCAGTAACAATAACAAAATATGGAGATATGGGATCCAGTAAAAAAACCTCTCAGACAATTACAGAATCTTACTTCTGTTCCAATTTTCTACATTGTAGAAGGGAGGAAACCTATCTTAGCAAGCCATTTACTGAAACAATCTCAAAACCTGTTTCATTAACTCATGTTCCTCACATCAGCTGACAAGGAAAATATTCAAGGTTTTGCCTTCTCAGCTTGTTTGATGCGCAAAATATTACACCTCCCTCACAGATGTGCCATCATGCAGGGCTGCTTTCAAACCAGTTTAAACAAGAATTGCTGGACTGGCAATTAAATTCAATCACTCCGTTTAGCTAACATATCCTGAACAACAATCTCTTCTTTTTGCCAGTAGAATACAGATGTGTTTCTAACTTGCTGCATACACTTGAAGGCCATCAGGTCATTTCTACCTAGATATACCAGAGATAGTCCATTGATTTGATACCAGGTGCTGTAATTCCTTTGTGTATAAACAGTTTAATATCTCTTGTATTCCTGTGTTTGAAGCCTGTTATCTCTTCATGAAAAAATAGATGTGTTTAATCCTAGTAGAATGTGATTCTTCTGGCAAGTTTACTGAGAATGGAAAGTAATTAAATAATTGGTGTGTGGCCTAAAAAGGATAATGCTCTTAGTTATCTTTACAGAAAAAAAATCTACTGAGGTCAGCTGGAGTCGTCTAGTTGGCTTCACAGACTTTTATGGTTAAAAGGAATCATTAAATCTTTTAGTGATTCATATTAAATTTCATCCAATTAGCTTTCCAGTGTGTTCACTAACTTGCTTTTGACTAAAGCATATCTTTTAAAAAGGCATCCAACCTTGATTTTAGGACCTTAGCAGTTGAAGGACTGGCCACATCAATACATATGTTGTTCCAGAGATTAAAATATGTGAGAAAATAACATTTGCAAACATGTGCTTTTCAAGCATTTGAATTTGCTTGATTTATGCTTCTAGAAATTGGCTGTTGTCCTTCCTATCACTGATAAATTTTAGCCTTTTACCACCCACTATTTTCCTCAGAAACTTATTCATGGAAATCAAGTAATTTCTCAGTCCCTCTTTTAACAAAAAACCAGAATTATCTGCTAGTTCTAGTTAATTAGAAGCTACCTTGAACTAGTTTCTCTAGCTTAGAAACACCTGTCTCTATCAGACATAAAATATCATTTCATTCTTTTTCTTCCACAGTTTTTAACATAGATTTAGAAACAAGAATACAAGAGTGGTTTGCAGCTAGCAGTCTGATTTAAGCCACATTCAGATGTAGAATTACCTAAATGTATCCTAAATATGAGTCACTGTTTCCTTATCTATAATTTTAAAATTTGTTTTGCCCTTTTACTATAGCATCACACTGGACGGTTTCTTGTCTGCTGTAAGCACTTCTTGGAAGCATTGCTTTCCAGAGTCGCAGCCCCTCATTCTGTAATAATAGTTATATACTTCAGTTTTAGATGTATAACTTAGACCTATGCAAATATGATTCTAAGTTATACTACTATCATGCATTTCAGGCATTTTCTACTGATCTTCGGCTGTCCCACTCCTTCATTTAACAATGAATCTCTGTACTGGATGCTGGCATGCCACTAATACCTAATGCTAGCTCCTTTTAACTCTGCACAAAGTTAAATAGAAAATAAGGGCTAGTGACTGGCACGGGTGAGTTTCAAGCTAGCGAGCTTGCACATTTGACTGAAAAGAGTAGGAAGCATTGCAATAGAAGATATATTACATCATTCTCAAATGCAACTGTGCCAGCAACAGCAGCTGGGAAGAGTATGGGGTTCTAATTACAGACTGCATCAATCTCTGTGAACAGAAGCAAATCTCCTTCCTAGGTTTCAGAGTTGCAGCTTGCTTGGAGAGGCATAATGAGTTAGGATTAAATGTTCACTTACAATAGGATGACATTATAGGATGTAAGCAGATGTTGCATGTAAGAGCTCTAATGATATATATTTCAGTGCTCCAAAACTTCGAACTTCTAAATTAAGTCTTTATTAACCTAACTGCAAGTTTAACGATCCCTGTCTTTATTTTGGGATGCAGAAACAGTGATTGGAAGAATGTTCTCTGCACATGTTAAGTAAGATTATAAACCAGCTAGAAACACCTTAAAAGATGTATTGGGAGGGGATTTCCACTCAAGAATGAGACAATGAATGTTGAATACAAACAGAAATAGTGAAATTACAATGCTAAAAGTCAAAGTTTACCAGATGATACTGAGAKGTAAGCATGTTATATTATTTTTCCAATCACAACATTAAGATCCAAAGACTCCAAATTAAGAGGGCACTGTTCTAGCCCCTTCAATTAGGAAATCCATGTTACTAACAATGCAATTGTAGTTCTGAGAGGTTAATGAAATTGTATTAAATAAATCTGATTTCAAAGCACACACATTATAGTCCAAGAGTTTGGTTCAACCACATCTCCATTTTGTTTTCTTTTTATTCTCGTTACTCTGACTTCATCTCTGCTGCTGGCTTCAAAAAAAATATTTCCTACTTTATTAGGAAGTTTATTCAACAGCAAAGAACCTACTGAAAAACCTTTAAAGGGTGTATAAAAATCAGTAATAAGCGTTAGATGGATTTCCTCTACTTCGTCTGTACCATGAAACCAGGTATACTGATGCCCTTGTCCTCCCCTGTCATTTAAAAGCCTACACCAAAACACATAACTCTCCAGGTGTTTGGAAGTCTAAGCAGAGTCTTAATAAATGATGGCAAGGGAATTATTTAGAGGCAGAAGACTAGATACCTAAGCCAGGCTTCTGCAAATAGCTGGCAAACCTGAGGCATCCTTACATCAGAAGATCATTAGAGCCAATGCATCTGAGTTTCCGCTGATCTCCGGGCATCACATCTTCCATGAGCATCCTCTCGTAGTGGGACACACTGCTACACTACACCAGCCTTCCTCTGATGTAAAGGACTCACTGATAAATGTGAAAGTTAGGACTGCCTGACACTAAGACTGGGCTTCAGAATCAGACAGCTATAACCAGACACCGACAAACCGTCCCTCTCCCGTGCAAAGAAAAGGTCTAGTGCAAGACTTTTGACAGCATCATTTGCTTGTAAAAACATTGTTTGGATTGTCAATTCAGTTGATGCTGGAAGACAAACAAAATCCAAGGACTAGAAAGTCAAAATAATCCCTTTTCTCCTATTTGATGGAAAGGAACAAAAGGGGATCTGAGAACATTTTAGTTTGATATTCCTAATCATTCCTCATAGAGTAGATATCTATTAGCAGAAAATAATATCTTGCTTAATAAGTTTCCTTGTTTACTAAAAATAATCATGAACCTACAAAATTTAAAAATGGCAAATAAAGCTTTTAAAATATTTTTAATGGAACTCCTTAGATAAATTTTATGGTAAACTCCATGTTGTTGTATAGAAGCATCTTTCAAAATAGAAGTGCAGATAAATAATGAGCACTGTAAACAGCTACTACTTTCTTCAGCAATTACAGTGCTCCAGAACAGAGTTTTACTTCTGCATTCCTCTTCGAGTAAGACAGCAGTCCATACATTCATCCCTATGAGTGATCTACCTTGTACACCATTCGTATCAATAAAGATTTTTTAAATAGTGGGGGTGTCAGGGAGCAGCAGGAGCTGTTCTGTGAAGGAGGGCAATCAGCAGCCGAGGGTGCCTCCAGAACAGACCATGTCCTCATGGACTGGCACCACCCTGGACTACCCGAGCAGGCAAGCAGGGCAGGGTGGTCACGGCAGTGGATCCTATCAACAGTCCAGTGAAAATGAGATGAACGTGAGATGATGAGTCAGGTTCAAGGTCAAGTCAACCCAGGAAATTCAGCCAACACCAGCTGGGGACAAGGCACAGATACATCTGAAACACAGCTCAGCAACAACTGCAGGCCGAGCTGAAACGGGGCACCCAGGCCCATGGGTAGAGTGTGGGTGAGACTCCCAGGTGAGGCTGGTCAGAACCACTAAGGCCTGTCGCTGCCCTCAGGGCCTTGACACAGAGATGCTCTTTTTTTTTCTTTTTTTTTTTAATGCTAACTACACTGCTTCTGGGATGTACTTATAGTGCAATTACTTTTCTTATATTTTGACAGACATGTACAGCTGTGCTCTTCAAGTACTTAAAATTCTTATTAACATGGGTGTATTCATTTCAATAAGAGCAACACCGATTCATAAATAAATATGAAATTGGGTCATATTAGTTCAGTGACAGTGGTTTATTTGTGCCTCAAAATCTCCTATGCAAAATTAACCAGAAAATGTGAAGAAAAATTCTCTTAGTGGTCTCCTAGGATCTATGCCCAGAAGGAGGTGGGTTTGTCCAGCCACCCACTGCAGCAACGACGACTTAGCCGTTGAGCCACACAATCTCCAGGAACCACAAAAGGGGCTCCTCTCTCCCTGCTTGCCATTTGTATGCACACACCTGCTTCCAGCAGCATGGTTCCATCCCTACAGGCACTTCCCAGGCACAGTATGTTATTTTCATTGCTATAGCATGGAGAGCTTGCATTTAACACTGAGTTTACTTTTATTTAAACACTGCACAACTCAAGCAGCAAGAGCTTGGCTTTGACTGCAGACCAGAGCCTCAGGCTTTGAAAATAGAAGCCAAACTTTGTTCTCTATAGCTGCAACCCACTTCCTTGCTGAAAAATAGCAACTACCCCATACAGAGCCTGTGCAGAACTTGTGCAGCTTCACAAGGATATATTTTTATTGAGAAGAGTCCCTGCATAAAGAAAATCTTACTATTACTGAGGTACTGAATAAACATGGTGACACAGAGCAAGGACAATTAGCTAAATTTAGAGCACAGATTCAAATCCCTTCACCTTACATTGCCGATTATGTCTGTTTTAGGAGCATAGTTGCCACCAGAGAACTATATTTCCACAAATAAATTAGAACACTAGTGGCCTGGAGGTGCTATTTTTTTACAACTGTCCATACACAAAGTCTAAGCTACTTTCCTGATATAAGTGGTCCATGCTAGGTGATTTCATCTGAGCCTAGAATAGTAACTGGTAGAAATATCACTTCTGCAAATCTTTCTTCTTTTCAATCCATGTGTGCTTGAGCTTAGAATAAGATCATCTATTTTTTTCAATTAGATGAGAGTACAAATGTTATTCTTTCCCYCATGTAGGCTGCTCAGGAGTTTGTCTTCAGACCAACACAGATCTCTGTTTGCCTGGAAACAGTACTGGGAGGAGATGTGGCTGTGGTGGGATAGGCATGGCTTTGTTAGCCTAGTCCTGCTGTGAATCCAAGAGTTTGGAGGGATTTGAATTGTCTTGGATTTATTCTTCATTTTATGTTCTCTCTGCAAAGGAGTACCAAAATGCATAATATTGTCCTGAAATAAAATTTTACATTTAATTCTTCTCCTAGGTGTGTAGTTTATCCAACAAACACTACTCTTCTTTGTTGTCTCTCTTAATTACTTAGCCCTTTTTGAGACTTTTTTTCTATTTTGTTTCACAGCCATGTTCACCTCCCTTTGGTGTCTTCTGCTCTATAGCTACCCTTCTTGAAAAGCACTTTTTCCCCTTTCACCCATCCAACTATTCTTATATTTCCATCTTGTCCCAGCAACCAGAATACGTCCCTTTTTTCGTGTTTGCTTTGGCATGCTTGCTTTTAAATTTTATGTCTAAATGTTATTTATCTAACTGGATGTCTTTAAGGATTCTATTGACACAGAGAAAGCAAAAGTTTCATTATACTGGATTTTTAATACTACTTGTGGATTACTTATATCAGACCAGTGCCTTTTAAACCAATTAATCCAATAGCCCTCAAGTCAAGAAGGTTTGTTATTCTCCTGAAGAACAGCTTTTATCATCTTGCCAATATTATAAATGCAGTGCCTGGTTGCTCAGTCAACAACTCCATTAGAAATACTATTCTTATACCATTTCAAATTGCAATTGGACCAAAAGCTTGCCTACAGGTACTGGCCCACTTACATTGTTTTGTTCAAATCTGAAAAGGAAAAACAAGGACCTTTTAAAAGCTCTTACTATTTTGAATCCAAGTGAAAGACTGTCATGGTAATGGCTAGACAAAAGCTATTGCCTGTCCTGTTTCCTTTCCCATTCCAAGATAATATTACTGCACATAACAAGTGCTGTTCTAATACTTCATCTTTAATTTAGACTTCCCTAGAATTTGTCAGTTTAAGCCAGAGATTTAACATTATTTTTATGCAGCTTTTTTGTACTTAACAGCAGACAATCCATTCTGCTGCGGAGCAGTAAACAAGCTCACTGCAAGAGGCCAATTGGGAATCACAATAGGAAATAACTGATCTCCTGTGTGATATTAGCTAAAATGATGTGTCCTACAGCCAACCTTGAGACTTGGTAAAACATTGTTTTGTGAGAGATTAACTCACACTTAATACAAACTGTAGCAAACCCCATACATTATCAGATAATACAGAGGGGTTTTTTAAACAATTTTAGTTTATTGAGAGGCRATTAAAGCTAGCAATCATATATATCTGTTGAAAGAAGTCTGTGTATTTATAGTTCACGTGTGCATGTGCATGTGTGTGTATGAAGTTAAAAGCAACATTAAATCTGACCTCCRTTATTTTGTTGCCACTGATATTAGCATAGCACTGAGGTACTGTTGATTAATTTAAAGACATGTAAGAAAAATGTGAAGGATCAAGTCTACCTGTTTTCTCAGGTGGCTATGAGTTGCTGTAGTTCATACCAAAACAAAAGAACTGTAAATCTGAAATAACTGGCAAAGGGGGGGAAAGGGGGGGAGTGTTGAGTTTCTGACTATTTTGATTTAGAAGAATAGTCCAAAGCAGCTAAAATGTGCTGGTGATGTTTGCCAGCAATCTTAGTGAAATATTTTCATCACAGAGTAGTAAGATTGAAAGAAAGAATATTTAGGAAAAGCCAACTCTTTATATCCATCAAATACTTACCTCCTCTCCAAAAAAAAACCCTGAGATCATAAAAAAACCCTCAGATCTAAGTCTAACTGGGGTTCCTGTTTTGTTTGGTGGTAAACAGGTATAAGAAAGAGAACTTACTTTAAATTTAATAGCTAACAAACTAAGGATGATGCATCATGCTTGAGTTATTTTTAGCTTATTCAGGTCATGGAGAAGGTAAAACACAATGTGACAAAGGGAAAATGATATAAAAGGAAACTGTGACTCAGGATGCCTGAAAAATACCTGTCTTCATTTAAACAGATTACTTGGGGCCACATGATTCACAATCTAATGATTGTTCTTTTGTAAGCAGACAGGGAAAAGACTTGCTGTTCTCAGTTGTTTCGTCTCAAAGTAATCCTGAATGTTGCACGGTTACATTCAGTATGACAGGATACTGTAAGGAAAATCAAGAAACTCCAGTGGGTTGAAAATAAGAATTATCAGCATTAGCAGTCCAGGTCTCTCCCAATGTCCTATTTCATATGATCAGGAGGCTGTAACTGGAGACGTATCAGCTTACCCCAATCAGCGTTATCCCATTTTCTCTTGCCACCCACTGGCTGAGAATTTCTATCTTGTACTGTTCAAGTTGCTCTACCACCTGTCAGTGTTATCTTGGTAAGTACCTTGCCTTTCCCAGTTAAAATGCATAGTAGGTCATGCATATGAAAAGCATTCCTATTTCTTGTAAACGATCAGAGCACACATTATGTCCTGGGGTTATCAAAAAGCCCCTATGAATAAGTCCAACTGTTCTCCAGCTCAGGTGATGCTTAAAGTTTCACAGTATGGGCTTCAGGTATTGCTGCTATGAWATGCTTTTCTTTGACTGGGAAACTTTTATCAGAGAAAGCTATTATCTGCCTTACCTCCTGGACAACACCATAAAGCTGAAGATTCTTTGCTGCTATTTCTACAAAGTACTTGCTACATTTTAGTTTGTTCTTCCCTTTGTCTGTATGGAGAGAGAGATTTATATATATATACATGAGTGAAAGTTCCCCATTTCATTCTGCAAATGGAAAATTAACAATAGCAATTATCTCCATTTCTTGCTTAATTGCACTTGCAAGCACAGATTCCTTTTTAAATAACATATTAAAAAAATGTGCTAACTGAGCACGGATAATATATACCTCCAAAACTCACTGTTATTTGAGGGGGAAAAAATGACAGCAGAAATAATATTTCCATATGACAAATTCATGCACAATATTGTAYCACAGTGCAGACCATGAACTTGACTTTTCTACTCCACTTACTTTAGAGGTTACCTGCACTATAGGTTTCAGGTTAGGTGGGACAGCAACATCTGTGTAAGGGCAGTACTACCTCGACATGCCTGGAGAAGGCAGCAGGCAGTGTCAACACAGACAAGGAGATCAGCATGTGGTGGAAAGTCTTTCTTCTCTTTTGGGATGCTGGAACCATGGAGAAGCAGCACCTGTTCCTAGAAATGGCTTCACTATGAAGGGCTTCATGCTGGAGCTTCATGGTAATTATGCAGCTCAGGACTCAAATGTGTTTCCAGGAGAGCTTATAATGCAGTAAATACTGACAGATTGTGATGGGCTTACATTTTCTCTGTTTAGTGTCAGACATGATTTCCTGTGTTGTAATGTGGGTAGGCGTATAAAAGTAACAATATTTCTAGCATAATGCAGTTTTGTCAGGCTGTACGTGTAGACTAATGGGAGGCAAGTGGAACAGTTTGACCCAAGGCCTATCACTTGGAAAGATTAGAGACTCCAAGCTTTTTACAGTAGAATATATCATCATATAGACAGGAGACATACAGAAAGTATGTATTTGTGTATATAGTGGAGGGAGTCAAAATTTTTGGCCTGGATCTCTTTGATCCTTTGTATGTCATTATTTTCACAGGAAAGCCTCAGCCAGGCACAAATATCTCCTCAAACTAGTCTCTTGGCTAGGTTCTATTTAAAAAAAAAAAAAAAAAAAAAACANCTATAGAGACAGGACAAGGGGCAATGGTTCTAAACTGAAAGAAAGTAGATTTAGATTGGCTATAAGGAAGAATTTTTTTTTTTATGAGGGTGGTGAGACATTGGAACAGGTTGCCCAGAGAAGTTGTGGATGCCCCATCCCTGGAAGTATTCAAGGTCAGGCTGGACGGGGCTCTGAGCAACCTGGTCTAATGGAAGATGTCCCTGCCCATGGCAGGGTGTTGGAGTAGATGGTCTTTGAAGGTCCCTTCCAACCCAAACCATTCTGTGATTGTAAACAGTCCTGTACAACATGAGGCAAAGCTAGAAGAACTTGGGATCTTGGGGAAAAAAATGGAAACAAGCAATGATGAAATAAAGAAGATGTGGAAGACAGGAGTAAGTGAGCACAGAAGAATTGACAAAAGGGACCCAAAGTTTGGGTTGGGGATGGTCAATGTGATTTTTGAAGAACAGGTCACAGAAATAAGACCATTACAGATGGCAACCAGAGAAATATACAAAAGATTATTAATAGCAACAAGTTGCTTGCACCGTCGATGTAATTATTTTTGATCACTTCAAAAGAGTCATTGTTTCAAATCTGTGGTGAAGTAGCTGCAATGCTTTTAAGTACAAGAAGTATCATGAACTTGACAGACATGTATCAGTCGGCCAATATTTGCCTAGACTGTCAGTGCACATCGTACCCAATTTAGGTCTTGTCTTTACAAAGAAAAGTCAGGAAATAAACTTAAGGTATAGTAGGTATTGCCATTAATTTCTTTAATAGATGTTCTTGTTCTGTAATAAGAAAGCCACAGAAAATTAACAAATTATCAAGAATAACTATTTAATGATTCACCATGTCCACAAGAGCTTTAAGAGCACTGCTCTTGGTATTTGTTTTTTCAGTTCAATCAGTTACTATTATAATCCCAGGCTAAGGAAAGTCTCCCCCAGCATTTATCAGAATCATTTAAGCTGTGCTAAGAATATAAACTTAACACATAAACACAGGTTTAGCACCTGTAGCAGTACGACTACCTGCTACAGTGCTTTGAAACAACCAGCTAGATGGGCATTTGCAGAACCTGATCACACAGTCAGGCAAAAATTGAGAATTTTCAGGGGACAGCTTTAATATGTTTTAGCTGATGAAGGTCTCAACAGAGAATTTTTAGTAGGGTTGTCTAGATTTAACATGACGAAGGCTTAAGAGAAAAATACGATGCAAACCAAAAACATAATACAGAGTATTTAGTTGTTCTATGCAGGCAGACAGAAAGCATGCCTGTTCCTTTGCAATTTCTTTCCAGTTGCCTGTCTTCAAGTTCAGCCCTGGTTTACACATGCCCGGTGCAAATGAGCCCCAGCTATGAGCTCGGTGATAACCAGCAGTACCACCGCTGAGGTCTAGAGCACGGGTGCACAAATACACGAGTTCTGCCACCAGTTTAAGTATTAATAATAAAAAATATTTATGGAAACTTCCTACAGAATGCAATACGTATTTTCTAAATGTTGTGATATGTTTGCACACGGTTTGTAGCTCCCTCCATTTTACAACGGAGCTAAATGTCTAATGCATTATGTCACCGTTTCATTTCGCAAAACAAAGATTTTGGGAAGGTTTGGTGAATATGAACACAGCCATGCCCAAGGAAAGAACCGACTCTGACCCTCATCCTTAGCTTCAGCGTAAACCTAGCCCTGACCCACAGCAGAGGACAGGGCTCCTAGATACCAAAGCGCACCGAGCTGTGGCTCCATCCTGACGCCAGCCCCACCAGCAGCAGAGGACAGAGCACCAGGTATCTGACAGACACCCAGACACGCACCCTGCTCTGGCCCCAGCCCTCATCCAGGTTCTCCGAGGAGAGCATTGCCCAGTAAAACATCAGCCTGGAAGACCCCCCATGCCCTAACCCCAACCAGTGGCAGCAGCTCTGATGCTCTCCTCGTCGATGAGAGTCTCCACAGAGTACGTTGAAGTAGACTGGCGTTTGTCTGCGTGTGCACGGTCATGCACGTAACACAACAGCTGCTTAAGACGTTAATATCATAGAGCAAAGAAACACACAGAACTTTATTTTTTTCTAATGAAAATAATACTAATGAGAAAAGTACTTGTATTTTGGAAAACAAAATAACAACAAAAAGGAAATACGACCATTACCTCGTATGACTCCCCTACCCTTTTTGTACTTAGCCCAACTTGCCAAACTCCCATCTCTGCAGGGTGGGGAAACCTAGCAAAATCCTTACTGAAAACAGCCACACAGGTGTGCAAATACACCTCTTTCTTTAACTATTAGGGGAAAGAAATCCTACGGAGACGTGGTGCAGGCTGTACCAGCCTCCCAGGTGTGTGTGGTGGCACGTTGCGGCAGGTTTGTGGAGGTCTCTGCCCTGTGCCACCGCTGTGAGTCTCTCTTAACCCTGCCAAGAAGGATTTTACCAAGGTTTATGAAGTTCTGGTGGGGATGGACACCACTTTCCCAAGGCAAGAGCCAGCCAGGGGTATGTCAAGAAATGAAAAACGCAGAATCCGCCAACCAACGTCTCAGCACACCCGATTTCTGTTACTGTTCCGCAGTTTCCCTACGCCCTCACACACTTGATTTAACACCCCCAAAAGCCCATTCTTGAAGATGGATGTTACACTTAAAAACACAGAAGAGAAAGACATGTTCCCGGAGGTCCTGTTGCAATTATTTTCATTTTGTACCAGCGTAGCATAGCCTGCTCTGTGCTGGGAAAATCCTCCAAAACATCTCTGACAATGAAGGGTTATTTGCCCAAGGCATCGCTGAGACAGAGCGCCTGGAGCCTCAGCCAGGTTAAGCTAGTTAAATTGGTTATCACTTTTAGGGAAGCTTTCATGCAAAAATGGCAGCGGGAATTTATTCAGATGATGAACAACAGTTCAGATTCAGGAATAACCTTAATTCCAGGCTCCAATTATGAAATTTATGTAGCAGCTACTCCTCATCACGCTTCCTGCTCTTGGCACAGTACATTTCCCAAGACAGCCATTGACAAAAGGAAAAAGTAACTGTACAGCTAAGGTTATTATAATATGACCTTATTAATTATAATTATATTCCTGCCGCTATTCCTCTCAGGACTTACTAGAAAAAAGCTTCATTCTTTCCTTGCATGTCTCCATTATGCATGCCTCATAATATATTCTTGCCATTAGTAAATCATACTCCTCAAGCACTAACGTTGAAAATAAAGCCTTCAGAGGCAATGAAGACGCGGTTTTCCTACACAATCACATGACCCCTCGAGAGGACAACACTTGCTTTGTTAAAAATAATTTATGAATGCCTTTATGGAATGGCAGCGAAATCCACTGTGCCCCTCCAATGCCCACACTCTTCCTAAAAGCTGCTTGTAAATGTCCCCGTGTCCACCCAGCCCAGCCCTTGAGCTGGGGCAGCAGCAGAAGCAAACGCTCTTTGTGGGGACAAGGGAGCCTGCCCACCCCCGAGGACCATTCCCCTGGGATTTCCTTGGCTTCCAAGAGGGCTGCGCTGGGAATATTGGAAAGTTCATCTCTCTCTAGGATCCATTTACAGACCCATTCTTCATTAACAAAACCAGCGATGGTTTCCACACCGCATACTAGAGCATCCCTCAGTTTTTCAAGGTTTCTCTGCAATTTCTAATCAGTCAGGTCCACAGCAGAACAAATTTTGCAGGTGTACTCTCCATAATGTTAGTGGCCTAAACTTACTCAGCTAAGTAACCGGCCGCATAGAAAGAAGTATCTTCTTCAGAAATCAAGGAAATTCAGACCACAAGCCTGGAATGCCACTTTTGTTTTTCACTTGAGGCTTTCAAACCAGCTCCAACTGGTTGAGCTGATCCCCCCCCAAAAAAAAAATAATGAAGGCTAGCATTGTCCTGTGCTGTCCTCTCATGAAGTAATTTAATAATATTTGTAAAAAGCAAAAATAAAGAATACTGTAGGGAAAATAATTTACCAGGATACGATCACTTGTCGTAAACCACCAACTTCCGACAGCCAAGCTTAAAAATGGGAAAGGATGACATACTAAAAAATGAAAAGTTGCAAGCTATGGTTTTGTACTGAAGCAGTAATTTGACTTGATCTCTAAAAATAATAAATAAAATTTAAAAGTGGATCACATTCCTTTACCTTCAGACATGTTAAGGGCTGGCCAGCCTAGCCAGCTCAAGGAGCACAAGGATGTTGATGCAGGGAAAAAGCCAGATAATTACACCATGGGTGACACCATGGACACAAGAAAGCTTACAGGGTTCGAAGAACTACTACTGTTGGGGCAGAAAAAAAAAAAAAAACAGGTAGAAAAACGTCAAAAGACTCAGGGCAAGAAATTGTTGAGAGGAAGAACTTTAAAAAAATAACTCACAGAATACCTTTCCAAAATCGCAGTTAATGTATTTGAGCACTAGTGAGTCCCGTGGAGGTCTGCGGCCCCGTGCAAGCCCCCAGAGCGGGCACCCACCCCTCTGCCAGTGCCCAGCCCAGCGCAAGCCGCCCTCCAAAACCCAGCGGCTCTGTTTGCTGCCTTTGTAACGTTCCTGCTGCTGGGAACACGACCATGTCACCGATTCTCTAGAAACCAGGCAGTTTTTATAAACTAAAGGAAACCAAAAAATTCCTGGAGGTATTGTTCCCTGAGGGGGGGGGTGGGTAAAAAAAAAAACACATCCCAAAAAAAACAAAACCAAAACAAACACACACGCCCCCCCCCCCCAAAAAAAAACACAAAAACCAAACAAAACCAAAAACAACCCAACCAAAAAACACACACAAAAATAACCCCAAAAAAACAAAAAACACCACACCTCTTTTTTTTTCATGCGTTGCACATTTGTAAGGGCAGAGCAAGGAAACACTGTTTAATTTCCATCACCTTGCTTCATGAGGAGGTAAGAGTGAATTCATTAACCYCTCCTGCATCTCCTATGCTGAAAAATGTATGCTTCAGAAGAAACAGCCTAAGGAGTTTATACTCTATGTCCCTAATTTTCTAGAATGTTAATAGTGAAGCCTAAAGCGATTTGGCTCATATTATAAACATGTTTACAGCTAAGCCAGGGCCCTAAGTGCAGCCCAGAGGGGACTYTCTGAAATAGGAATTTCTTGGCCAAAAATGCAAAGACTTACATTGTTCAAGTCAATCAGTGTAGCAAAATGAGGTCAAATAATAAGTTCTGTGTTATTGACCTTCCTCTGGTTTCTCTGTGTAAGCATTGGGTAGCATAACATAGCTGATAATTAAAGTTTGTACATATTGTACAGCTTTCCAATATCAATATGATTTTCTTTTTCTCTCAGATAAAGCTAGAATCAGCATATTAAAGGTCATGTCCACCTTACATTTGAACATATCTGTAAATGTTTGCCCTTGCAGAGGTTACAAGCCTTGTAATAGTGTGCTACGTGAGGGTTTTTGTTTGTGTTTTTCTCTTCATTGACTACAAGTCATATATTGCACAGAGGAGCTGGCTAAATTCAATCTGATATCCAGTCTGACTTTGGTTTATTGCTACTATCTGATTCAAAAAATTATCTAAGCCATGTGTTGCTTTAGCGTGGGGCTTTCCCAGTAAATATCCTAAAACCTGTAATTTTTCTGAGCTCTTGGATGTGCATATGAAATACTTTGTACTTTTTTCTCCTCATTAGCACCCTAGCTGATTTCTCTTGAACTACTAAATAAAATGACACTAAAAAGCAGAGCTGCAAAACCCCTTTTGTTGTCCTCTATAGCAAGAGGTGTTATTTMTTGCATGCAATAATGCATAAAAGTTCTTATCAGGGAACAAACCAACAATCAAGTGCCAAGAGCTGAAGCATATGAAATAAAAGCCTCTTACATTTTAAGCGGAGCAGACGATAGAAGAAAAAGACAAAAAAATAGACAGTGGAAAAATCCCAGAAAGGAGAGAAGTCATGGCAATAGGCACATCTGATATGATCAGCAGCAGTCGTAGTACACTCATTATCTAACGAAGAATGTTTCACTGGAATCCCAAATCATTAGATGAGCAAATATTTTGCCTTTAGAAAAACTCTGAATGATCTGATAATGGGCGCATGGCACAGTATAGTTGTCTCATGCTTTAATCCTGGTTTGTTTCACTGCATAGCTCAGGAGGGATCACTTTTCACCCCTCACCATCTTCTAAGTGTGAATAATTATAGCTATCCTGCTTCACAAAGGTGGTATTAGGAACAATTTAATTGATGCCTGTGTAGTGCTTTAAGAAACTTGGGTGGGTAGATCAATGCTAAATTAGAGCAGGCAATTATATTCAGCCTGAGGGAGAGAAATCAATATCCATATGGCAMGGCAGGAGGAATACTTTCATGGGCCTGTTTTAAATCTCCCTTACTGCACTCTCACATACCTGTATTTTGTGTACTTCCTTAGAATTAGTTCTGGACAGCACTGGAAAGATTAGAGCACGGTCAGACCCGATGAGTCCATACCTGTGAGGAACAGCAGCCAAAATGCTCTGCCTGGGACTGGAAGAGAAAGCAAAGAGCAAAAGTAGTTACAGATGAAGCTCCTCCATACTGTGCAGAGTATTTTGATTTCTCTGCTTTTACACAGGCTTGGATTTTTAGTAAGTTTTACCTTTTAGGGAAATAATTTTATTACATTTCTAGAGGAAAACTGAAAGTGCTGACATTGAGGTTTTGCATTTTATGGCAGTCTTTTCCTTCCTTTGGAATAATGACTAAAACTTTTATTTAGTTACTGTCTCCATAGAATTATTTCTTAAATGAAGTGAGGTATGACTTAAACCTTCWAAAGCAATGCACTGATTTTATCTTAGGAGGTAAAAAAAAAGTTTATAAAGATTATTTTTATGCCTAAATGCATAAATTCAACTAATAAATATTTTCAAAATATTAGGTCTATCTCAAAGYAATACATGAAAACATTGAAATATGTTTCTAAAGTATTTTTCTCATGTGCAATATGGGGAAAAATCCTGACAAATTTTATGGAAAACCACACTTCTTGCAAAAAGAAAATACTGTATAAAAAAAGGTTATAATTAAATTTGTCTTCATTCATAGGACTCAGATCTTAATTTTGCTGT
Organism: Oceanodroma leucorhoa; assembly: GCA_030449065.1. Classification (NCBI taxonomy): domain Eukaryota; kingdom Metazoa; phylum Chordata; class Aves; order Procellariiformes; genus Oceanodroma; species Oceanodroma leucorhoa. The sequence goes on along the minus strand of JASVER010000001.1, from coordinate 23,273,072 downwards.
GATCTCTGTACCACTCCAAAGGGTTCAGAGAGCTGCTTTATCCAGCAGGTGAGGACTGTTTTGGTGATGGTGTGAGTTATAGCAAATGCAATGATCCATAGTTATTAGAAAAATTCTTTTGGGCAAAGGGGAGAAGTTGGCAGCCGGGATTACGTTAGGCTAGCCCTGAAGCTTCAGACCACCTTCACTTCTCAGATCCAGTGCCAGAATTAAACAGCAATTCAGATATGGGCCTGGAGAGTATAGCGTATTAATACCGACAGATATCTTCCTGCAGAAAGCATATACACAGGTGTACATGTGTGTTGCACTTCATGCTCCTGGGAACCACCAGAGAGCCTTTCAAGTCAAAAATGGATTAGATTTGAACACTGGTCCTTTCCTTCCGGTGTTTATTGCTGATGAAATGCATGTTTTGCAAACCTGGTGCAAAAGCACATTGAATTTCCACAAGTTAAAAAGGCCGGATCCTTTCACAAAAATGTGCTTCTATCTGAAATCTTTCTCTTTACTGTTACTGATGATGCTGTTGCTGGTTTTTGGGACTTGCAATTAAAAGTTAAGTGAAAGTTTTTGTTTATTTTGCAGTAGAATTCTCAAATATTTATGAAGGACCTTAAGTCTAGTTCGCCTTGAGGAAATATAGATGAATTAATAATGTATGTGGTTGTTTTGCAGAAAATTAAAGGTTGGGAACAAGTGTTTAAAAATTAAATCATCCACAATCTAAGATAGCAGATGTTATTTTGTTAAAATCTTGTGAACAACAAAGTACAATGAGGTGTTATCTTCTCCTTGGTCCAACTGAAATCTTAACGATTCATTACAATTGAGCAGATTCTAAAGCCTGAGGCTAGCTAATGTCAGAATAATGAAGAGGAACTTCAATTATGTAGCCTAGATTTTTTTTATTTGTTTTTGTTTTATTTTATTGCCTGCAGTGCGAAAGACTCTGTATTTCTATATTATATAGTGATTTGTAAGATGTTGCACTCCCACAAAAATCACTGCATATTTTATTAGTAACCCTACAATGGAATCCCCTGCAACTAAAATGTGTGTACATCTACCTGTGTAAATAATAATAATAATAATAATAATAATATAATGATGATAATAATAATTTAGATTGAAAAGAGATCCTGCAATTACATAGCTTAATAGCCTAATGATTCTTACTCTTTTTTCCAACATCATTTTTTTCTTCTTCTTCTTTTTTATCAATGACAGCTGTCTCTAACTCTCACTTAGTCTAGACATCATAGTCAACCAATTTCTGGTCAGCATCCTAAGTCAGTAGACTAGGAAAGATGGCTTTCAGACAGGGTCTATAATGGGTTTCCTTCTTGGCTTTGATGAGCTGCCCTGACAATACAGTTCCAAATACTACTTTTGTATATTTAAATGCCTTCCATTATGAAATCTATATTAAGAAGTTGTAAACAAATTGTCTTGCTGGAAGTAAGGCCAAGTATGCAGCCTTTTGGAGCTATCTTTTTACAATAAAATTCTCTTTACAACTACAGTATCTGTGTCCTAAACATGGTCTGATGGTTAGTCCTGCTTCTGGATCTGTTTCCAGTGCAAGGATTCTACTAAGATCAATGCAAAGCCCTCACAAAAAGAAAAAAGAAATGGTACCAAAACTTGGACAAAGATCCATTCTATGAATACAAATTCTAAGAGGTCTGTAACTGCAGAAATTTAATTCAGGATCCAGAGAAACCATACATTAAATTTCTCCTCTCATTTTTTGCCTACTTGACTGTGACTTCAACTGCATGTATAAAACTTGGTCATTTTGGCAACGTAAAGACATGAGCATATCAGTCTGTACCCACAACTGCAAATAAAAAAGATTTTTTTACCCTTCAGATAAAAGATCTGTACAAAGATCTGCACAGAGCAGATGAGAGAATTTTGTGCTTAGATTCCATCTAATAAGAACCCAAAAGATTTCACTGCTATTAAAAATGAAAGTTAAGCAGACATCTTCAATTTAAATAAAAAGTATAGGTAGGAAAAATATAGTCATAAAGGGGTGCTCTTTCAAAATACTATGTGAGGATCTAGCAATGTGATTCCCAAGATGTGAATAAAGACAGAACAGCTAAAAACTTGTACATTGCTTGATGATATAATTCAGCTCAGCAGTTTGGCATTTTCTGCTCAGAGGAAGCCAAGTATTGGCAATTCATCTACACTGATGCTAAATTATGGTTGATATAGATATATAAGACTGTAATTGCACAGTAATAATAAATGAGAAACTTTCACAAAAACTACATACATAACAGTTCATAGACACAGTCTGTTCCATTTTCCTTCTAAATGTTCATCTTCAATCAGCATTGCAAAAATCAATCTCTTTTTTTCTTGGGGTTTTTTCCTGTTCTAAGTATAAGTTGGTGTTTATGAGTTTGACTATTCCTAGTGATTTCTGAGGAAGCTAGGTTTGCCTAGCACACATATCTTAATAAAATGACAGCACTTTRAATAAACTGGAGTGCTTGAAAGTAGAATCACTTTTCTAAATATTAAACGTAAGGGACATAATGAGCAGATTGATTTGATAGCATTAGAAGCTTGCATTTCCTGACTTTCTCTAGATGTGCATTTCCTTATATGTAATCTTTCCCTTTTTGAATGTTCTTTCTACTGAGCAAATTAGTCTCACATTGTCACTGCTGGAGTTATTTTCATCATTTATTGTGTCAGTGTTGTTCAACACAGTCAAAACATAAATCTAGTGCCTAGTTTTTAAGGGTCCATTATGAGATGCCAACCATTTTGCTCTCMGTTTCCAGACACGAAATGCAACTTACGACTGTGATCAAGTTCTAAAGCTTTCCTGCAGGATGCAAAGCATTGCTGTGACAAGTAGTAGTACTACGAAGACAAAATACTGGAAATGCTCAGATTTTGAAACAGCTGGTTTGGTTTGCTGTGAGATATGGTTGAAAACCACAGTTATAGCACACAAAAAACGTTAAGGGTCTGAAATTTGTTCTTGTTGACTAGTGGTTGAGAGGAGAGAGGAAAGAAAAAGTTTTGAAATCTGTCATGGAACAGACGAGACCATCTGGCAACTCACTGGTTAAAGAACATGTTTCACATCTTGAAGTTCAAGGGTCAGATCTTTACTYAGATCTTTACTCAAAATAATCTGAAATTAAAATCTCTGCCTCCCTCTTTCCTGATAAGATTTCTATGAAGACTTTCTATGAAATATTTTAATTGCAATGAAATATTATCTCATAACAAGGAAAAAACAATTTTGGACCAACACTGTTAACGACTGCATTGTTAAGTACTGTAACACTTTATGCAGTTGCACTTCTAAAACAGAGTAGATTCGTAATTGTTTAAATGTCTGAAACTCTGTTGACTTCAATAAAACAGAACCCCTTTTAATTCAGTTGAAGATCCCAAAGGATCTAAGAAAAACTGTCAAGCAGTAAATGAAAATAACTTATAATTGTGTTTCTCAAAAACCTCCTTTTATCTAGAAACCAAAAGTAAGATACAAAAATGTTTTGAGAAGTTGATAATGTATCTGACACATCTTCCAATTTCCAAATCATCTGGAATTCACAAACAGCTGGTTTGCATAATATCTACAAGCGTCGCAGATTAGATGCAAGCTATCACTTTCAACAGGACCAGCCAATCTGAAAGTGCGTTCTCCTTTACATTTTAGCAGTCATGTCTCATTACACAGCTAATGTTCTATTACTCTGTCTAATGTAACATGACATGACTGGTAGAATTCGAGGAAGCAGACAATTTTTCATATTAGAAATCCACTCTTCCTCTCTCTGATCTGGTTGTCGATTCCACTTTGAATGCACCAAACTGCAATCTTGCCAAAATCACCTATATGGGAGAGCTAGCTAACATAGCAGCTATCTTACTACCAGAGGAATGAAAAGCCAAGCTTGAACATCTTGGCGTGTCACTAAAAAAAAAAAAAAAAAGCATGACATATGAGGTTTGTTTCTTTGAAATTGCTTCGAAAGCCTGTTATGGTGGAATATAAGCTTTTTTCTCTTCTGTTTATGTATTCTACTACCCACACATACAAAATATAATTAGGTTGTACTTTTTTAATTAAGAAAAACTTCACATAGATAGATATTAAAGAAAATATATTGCAAAGTTTGATTCTTTTTGGAAGCTGAGTACTAAGAGTTGAGAGCAGGTAGAAATATCTTAGTCCTGCACGCGTGACATATATAGTCCTTACACAAATGCAATTCCCATTAACTTTGGCAAGTGATTTGTTTCAGTAAAGATTTTGAACTGTAATGAACAAATACTTCTTTGGCACATCTATCTGGAGTATGAGAAGGTCTGTGTCCTAACCTGAATGGCAGATATAGCAGAATCGTCAGGTGGATTGGTTTGACAGTCTTCAGCATGGCTAAGACTGATATAAGCTGTTATTCCAGTCTTAAGACTGGGGACCCCTACACAGACGTAGGTCTATGAGATTTCCAATTGTCTGAATACACCTCTGTTCTATATGAGGCTGGCATCTAGAGGAAAAGAAAACTTTATGTCTGAACCTACTGAAGTTTGATATAAGAAGTGTTTTAAATGAGACACAATGAATCTCATGATGATCTTTCCTTAAGGAACATCATAGCAAAATAACCAGATTCACCTAGAATATTTCTAATGCCAACAACCATTACTTAACACTTCAGGACACTTTCATGATCTCAAAAGTGACCAGGTCTGACTAAGTCATTGACAATAATAGGAGGAGGATTACAGAATCAGTAATAAAAATTAGGCTGCTGATAAATATCAACAGTCTTACAAAAGCAGGTTCTCCCAAGTTTGTGGCAATCATATGTTTATTTAGATCTCAGAAATTCTAGTGCCTCTAGCCAGTGGCACCAGCACCCCTACTTGCACATTGTTGGAAAAAAACCTGTTAATAAGATCGTTTAGCAAAGCCCTATTGCATAAAAAAGGGTCCTCACAAAAAAAAAAAAACAAAAAAAAAACAACACAAAACTGCTCTATTCTGATGTCAAGTGCTTCTTTCTTCCTCTATTTTTTTCTGTCAGTCAATCAGTGTCTTTGGAGACAAATTCCCTGTCTTGGCAGTAGTTGGGTTAAGTATTAATTGGGCAAAGGTATTTTGTGTGATAGAACTCATTTAGGTTTTGATGCATCAAAGCTGCACAACCATGGAGGAGGGCCATAACAGCTGTTTCTTTTTCTACTGAGATTTTGGAAAACTTCTGAAATTTATAAGAGGAAAAATAATAAAATTAATTCTTTCCACTCAATGACTTTAGATACATATTTAGTATTTTTTATAGCCATAATAGTCTTTTTTTAATTTAAGTATACATAAACTATATACAACATATTTACACCTGGCACCAGGAAATCATTAAAAAATACTTCAATTTTTTATATAAAATTTGTTGAAAAAATAAATTTTRTTGTGTCTTGTAAAGAAAGGCTATTTTTCAGTTTACAAAGAGGACATTTTCACGTTGTAATACTGAATACTCTAAATATATAGTATTGTAATAACCAGAACATTACACACTCTCCCAGACTGTCAAGTTAAGTATACTATGCTTCAGCAAAATTATTACTTGTTTATATTTTATTGAGGTAACAAAAATAGTAAGTGATTTAATCTGAGAATAAATCTCCTACGTGTAAATTTATTTTTTTCAGTTGAAAGGCCATTATGAAAGACTGACATTAAAGAATACTCCTAGAATTTACCGCAGTGTAAATAAAACAGTTTTTATTGCAAACTTTTCACTCAGGAAGGATACACACTTACACTATATATGTTTTTCATAATTAAAGAATAAAAAGAAATGGTGAGGCAAGAGTGTGACAGAACTTAATTTCTCTTAGTCGTACTGTTAATGAAAAAAAAGGAAAAGAGAGCGAGCTATACATTTAATATCTGATATAGCAATGGATAAAGCTTTCTCTATATAACCACTGAAATATATTAAATTTTTTTTACGTCTGAAAATTGTAGACTGGAACCCATCAAAAATATATTGGCAACTCCAGCTGTTTTTTCTGACTGACCTAATTTTTATCTTTCTCAGCTTTCTCTAGTTTTTTATTATTATTATTTAGGTCTCCCATTTTTAAAAATAATGTATGAAAATTAAAGGTCTGAATGTCAGAATCCAGCAATTTTAATATTTCATGTTCTTTCTATTTCATTCTCACCTCATATCATTAATATGCACTCAGAATACAGTATTTACTGTGCAACACACCTATCTTGCAGAGCAGACACTAAGATTATAGACAGGTCCTTGAGACATCCATTCTTGGACAGTTAATTCATTACAAATGATCATAAGGCCACTTTACATAAACAGAGGCAGTAAATATTGTGATGCTCTTAAAACAACGTGTTTTCGATGAATATCTTCCAGGTGTTTTTGCTTACCAGCATGATCTCATAGGGAGCTTAAAAAAAGTGGCAGGACAATAAAAAGTCATTTAGCTTAGCTGTTACCCAAAGCAGAATTAGCTATGCCCGAAAAATTCCTGACAATTATTTCTCTACACCACTCTCCAAATTTCCAGTGAAAAAGATTCCCTAACCTCCACAAGAAATCTGTGTCCCTATTTAACCACCAGAACTACACTTTTGCTCTCATGGGCTATAAGTCTTACAAAGGGATCGTTCCTTGCAGAAGAGAAAAAGAAAAGGAATATTGTCTTTTGAAAAGGTGCCTTTAGAAGAATGAAAAGCAATAGCCCAAGCTGCTCTCTGCTTTGGACTTCATCAAGAGAAACAGTGTTTTCTTCTTCTGAAAGACAGTTCTTTACCATTCTGCGGGGGGCAATTTTTACATTCTGCTTTCCTCCAGAAGTATTATCCCCAAAATAGTCCATATTTTCAGTAGTCATCTCCTTTTCTAAGTCTCAGATTTGCTAGCTTCCTAGCTATACATATATATGTGTATATATGTGTCTATATGTACATATATATATATTCACATTCCAATCCCACACATATTTTAAGCCTACAGAAGAACATATCCTTGCTATCATGTCAGTGTGCCAGCTGAATTAGTATCCTTTTTTCTTTGTTGCCAGGACTATTACAATGAAATTGTCTCCACTTCCGATCTCATATTATAAAGATTCCCGAAGTTCTGACAACTTGAGGCACTATGATATACTCTTCTTACACTGTTAAAGCAGACATAGGGAGCAGAGTTCTCTGTAGAGCATAAGTAAAGATTTATAGACATGGTGAAAGAACACTTTCCCTGCTGCCTTCTTAAAATAATTATGACTTTCCATGAATCTCTTTCTAAATCAAGTGCAGAATGACAAAAGCGTAAGGAAACAAGCTGCAAAAATACCATTTACAATAAGCTCGAGTGGACTATTTCAGYGGCATATCACATCCTTGGGTGAAAATTGTATATAATTATTTCAAGAAGACATATGTTCCTTAATATGAAAAATAAGTATCTATTGTGCCTGCCACTACATTTCAAAAACTTGCTTTTTGCATTGGTTGTTGTGTTACTATAATACTTTCATATGATATTACTAAATATTGAAGGAGTGAACAGATACAAAGTGAGAGGCACATTAAAGGGCACTATATGACACAAAATAAACATAATAGATTGACCGTCTTTAACAGTCATGAAGAAATATTCTTATTTAGAAAAACAAAATACCCCTGAAATCAAAGCAGCCCTTAATTTTAAAGAGACCATTGCTGCTCTTCATTCAGGTTGCGAGAGACAACTCTGATTTGTCTGATCTACCAGCAGCAGCTACGTGGACTTATCAATACGTGGGGTTAGGTAGCTGCTGTGTGTTCAAGAGTATCAGTGACTTTCTACACTGCCATTTCTGCCTAAGCCTAATATATCTTACCATAGCAGTACACGCTGCTGAATTAATACCCTTCATTCTTTGTGTTAATTATGCAGAATAAAACCATTCAAGATTAGTTTTTAACTTGTCAAGAAACAGTTGGGACAAAACCACCCTTCTGTTATATGGATTGTAAATGCAGAATTTCTCTCTCAGGTGCTCTCTGACGGCCTCTCTCAGCAGAACAGTGCTTTGATGGGCTGTGAAACCATCCTTATGTCTGGCTGTTCAGTTGCTTCAGCTCACCCACTCAGCCCCTCACCCTGCTGGCAAGGTTTCCCCTCAGCCTCACAAATGCTGGGCAACACACAGATCCCCCTCATTACAACAGGGTTATTTCATTTAGGGGGAGGGCACCCTGTTCGTAAGATGTTGCCAGCAACCCTTTCGATGAGCAGACTTCATCCTTAACTATTTCCCTCGTAGCTGACGTCTCCCTGGCTGACAGGGCGATGTCTGCTGTGTGGTTCCACACGGGTAGGTTGGGTTTGTAACCCCAACTTTTTTGACCTTCAAACACTGGCACAGCTTCAAATGCTGTCTGTGGTTTCATGGCATGAACCCGATCCCTGCATTTTAGAAAGAGATTGCTAAATCCATTCAGATAGACTCCTGCCATTATGTAGTAGTACATTCAGCTAGCATACTCAGATCCAGTGAAAACCACTAAATGGAGGCACTAAAAGATGATCTGGACACACAAAAGAAGTGAATAAGAAGTAGTGATCTAAAGGATTTGTATTATTAAATTGCATTAAACCAAAAGATATCAATTTGTGTAATGACTTCGAAGAAAATTATAGCATAAATGCAAAAGGTTTATGAACTACAAAGGGTCAGCACTCAAAACAGAGGATCTTATAGCAGAGAGACATGACAAAGCACTTTAAATAAAAGACCCTGAATGGTAAAATACAAAAAGGTTGGTTTMTGCCAAGAAACAGAAATAACTGCTGAAAGAAAATAGTGACTTTAGACGCATTAGGTTGTCTTATTTTGTTTAGCCAAACCTTCCTCACTCTGATAAACTTCTGTGCCAGACAAAGTCTTTATATAATTTTTCCACTGCTACCTTTAAGAAGAAAAAATATATTCTTTTTTCAATGAGTTCAAACACTGCAGAGGCTCACTTTTAAAGTGTAGGCCCCTGGTACCCCTTTAACATTTTACTCAGCAATATGCAATACCTTTTCTCTTGTGCTCCATATTACATTCACAAGACATGACGCATGGCTTTTGTGTAATTAAATGTGTCACTCGACACTCATACAGAAAACATTCACATTTTAATGGGAAGCACGGTGTGGATGAAAAAAAAAAGACCTATTTGTTATCCTTCATTATGTCAATTCACCATAATAAATTAACAGAGAAGAAATATCCTCCGTATTTYGGCTGTGCATTCTATAGCTCTTACCCTTCAGCGTGTTAAGAGACCAATCTCTTTAGGGAAATAGTGCAGGAGTACTTAAAAGCACTTCGCAATCTGGTGTCTGAATTACATTCTTGTAAACTCTGTTTGGCATCGAATTAATATCTAATTTCACTCTGACAAGAATAAGAAAAACTTATGCCTGCTAAAATGCTTATTTAGGCCAAATATGAGAACATTTGTTCTCTGTGGGAAATATACATATAAAGCTACAAAAGAGAGCCTGAGATATGGAAAAAAAAAAAACCTCTTCCAGACTTGGTAACGCTGGCAGTTCATGCAGCTGTGTACCAAAGAAATCATACAACATACATGAATGTTTTAATAATCCATTTCAAACTCTATGCAATATATATGATCAGTCACAAAAGAAATACAGATATATGAATTATGTTGACAGAAAATGTAATGGAAATGGGTTTGGAAAAAACATATATCCTACATTACATGAAAAGTGTGTTCTGAGATACATAATTAATTGGTAAAAAGATCTTATGGGAACATTGCATAATCACTGCCCACCATAGTAATCCTGCCTACAGGACTTCAGAGAATATTTATGAAATTATTGCATATTGTAGATGATTCTTGGTTAGGTCATGACCTACTTCTATGTCTTTTTTACTCTTTGTATTACAGCTGCTTTAGAGCTCCTCAAAACAAAACAAAAGTCAACTCATCTTTTTGTTAAATGCCTGGGGAAATTAATCTTTTCCCTGACTCCTCTCTCTCCTGTTATGACAAGAGACCTGGTTTGTCACTTTTTCAGAAAGTGACTTATTTATTTCTACTAGTTAATCTTGATTCCACTGAAATCAGTGAAAGAATCACCCTTGGATTTTAGTGAATGGCCATCGGTTCACCTAACTCATTGAAAATTTCGGATCAAAAGGTAAGTTTTTCAGAAAGCTACAGTTGTCCACAGATAGAGAACTAGAAAGGATTGCCTTGAATTCATAGAACCCTCACATATCATAAAGTGTAGTATTTAACTCTCCTAGCATCAAAATCATAAGCTTTGTTGTGCTTGAATATCTAAGCAGCCACAAAGAGGTTTGGTGTTGTGTGTTTTGTTTTGTTTTGTTTTGTTTTGTTTTGTTTTGTTTTGTTTTTAATACAGCTGAAAAACCATTTTCATTGTAATAAAAACAATGTGACAACTGTCCCTTCTCTCTTTGAGAACTATTATGACATTTATATTTATTTGACAATGTAACTTTTTTCCCAGACAGCGTAGTGCATTTTTCTATCTAGTCATTGGATAGGTATATTTGATATAGTAGCACCTGGGATGCTACTAGCAAATCTGGAAAAAAGATTAAAATTAATAGAGAAATTGTAAAATTGGCAAACATGTAGTTTTAGGGACAGGAGCACAGAGATGTTTCAAACAGTAGTATCAAGGTGGTTCCTAGTCAAGTTCCTCAGAACATGATCTTGGAACTCATCTGGTTTATTGTTTTCAATCTGGCACAGTTTTAGATCCGTAATGATAAAGTTTGCAGATGCCATGAACATGGAAGGCAGGACAGAGGAGATCAGGACTGAATACCAAAAGATCTGGATGAACAGAAATAGGATGAGATTGAAATGCAAGGTCATGCAYGTGGAGTTAATAATAAAAAGTTTTCCGGTATGCTGGAGGTTTATCAGCTGGAAATGTTTTGTAGGAATGGGATGTGATAGTTGATCTCTGAATGAATGAACTGCCAGTATGATGCAGCATAAAAATGGTAAATGCAAAATGAAAATGTATTGCAAAAGGTGAATCCATGAGAGACAGGCAAGCACTGGTACCATTACACTAGGCCCTGGTTAAACCTCTGCTGCAATGCAGTATTGAGTTTTCTGGTCAGGAAAGGTAACCTTGAAAGAGAAAAGGTGCAGMGAAGGCTATGGAAGAAAACAGGAGAAAAGGCCCAATTTTCAGGATGAGCCTGAAACTGTTTTCCTGGTAAGAARATATACAGAAAAATAAAGAAGAGGGGGAGGTGATTGAGGTCCATAAATACATCAGTGGATAAATAAAAGAAAGAAGAAAAGGCTCATTAAATTATAATACTGAAACAAAAAACATTCTAGGTGGACATAAACATATTGAGGTGGAAATGAAAAAGGATTCTAGCCATTACACCAAGCAAATTTTACAGCGGCTTTCCAGTTAGATTACTGTCCTGGTTTTGGCCGGGATARAGTTAAATTTCTTCCTAGTGCTGTGTTTTGGATTTAGTATAAGAAGAATGTTGATAACACATTGATGTTTTGAGTTGTTGCTGGGTAATCTGCTACTCAAGGTCTTTTCAGCATCTCATGCTGTCAGGTGCACAAGAGTCTGGGAGGGAGCACAGCCAGGACAGCCAGCCCAGCTGGCCAATGGGGTATTCCGTACCATATGACGTCATGCCCAGTATATGAATGGGGGGGATACAGGAAGTGGCTATCGCTTTTTTGGCTATTTTGTCRGCGTGTGGTGAGCAATTGCATTGCGCATCACTCATTTTGTATATCGTATCGTTATTATATTATTATCATTGTTATTGTTATTATTCTTTCCTTTTCTGTTCTATTAAACTGTCTTTATCTCAATCCATGATTTTTTTTTTTCGATTCTCTCCCCATCCCACTGCGGAGGGGGGAGTGAGCGAGCGGCTGTGTGGCGTCTGGCTGCCTGCCTGGTTAAACCACTACTATAGGAAGAAAGGTTCTAAAAGAGATCTTGGTAGATCTAACCCCATTATGAATGGCATTATTTGTTATATGTCTGAGCCAGGAGGGAAATGGGATACATGACACATGTCCCTTCCATTCTTACCAGCAAGACTCCAGGGGCATCAGTGMTTCCAAATTACTTTAAAATGGTAGTATATGGTTCTGTAATGTTTCTATATCTAAATGTATAGAAACTGAACCCATGTATTTAGTGATGTGTGTCTATTAAAGGAAAACTGAACTATACCAAAGATCAGGTTACCAAAGTTGGACTTGAAAGATTAAGATTAATTGGTACACCAGCTTCTAAATATGGCATCTAGAAGGACTATGTACACTTTATAGGATGTCACCTGCAATGCAGGTGCCACTTATCGCTCTCTATTTCTGCCAGCTACATGTATTATGAAATGCAAATTTACTAAGCATGTGATGCTGAGTGTTTGGATTTGTTACAAAAAAAATCTGTTAAATATGGAAGTAAATGTAAACAGTCATGCTCACAGGCAGCTCTTGAAATACATTATTCAACAGATACTTGTATATATTTACTGGTTCTTTTCCATAAACCTAGTGTCTCAATTAAAGAAATTCAGCTTTTTCCATAGTCCAGAGCTTGTTGTGGATCGACAGTTCAAGGAGGAAAAGATATCAGCGAAGAGATGGTGTCGAGATGTGCATGATGAATTTTCTGAATTCTGTAGAGAAGAGCAGAGGGCCCAGCTCTGCAGCATCTCTCCRCTGTGATCGAGATCTGTGGATTCAAATAGGCACGTGGCTCAGTCAAAGTTCAGAGCAGCAGTCTGCAGTGTGGCTCCAACAGAACTGGTAAACTTAGAAAACTGGTGGTGGTTACAGAAATGATGAAAAAAACAGGGTCCTTAGCTTTATTTTACAAAGGCCTGACATTCCTAGGCTGGTTTTGGATTACAGATGAATCGGGTGGTTGTCTAACTTGGTCTAGCAAAGCAATTCCTGGCCAACAGGAGATCCTAGCCAGCAAGAGATCAGTTCAGATAAAATATTCACTTGGTGATTCTTACAAAACTTCCCACAGAAAAAAGTCCCCACTTGTGGGTTTTAGCAGAGAGAAAGGAGCCCCTTATTGTATATCAATCAGTCCTTGTTAAGCTAAAGGTTTTTGGYTTTCACATTCAGTGGAAAATGAATATGAAAATAACTGTAACATTTTCTGTCCCATTGAAATTCTCTGAGGACATAATTTAGCAAAAGAAATTTCTTGTTTTGGACAGTAAAGGAAGAAATGGTCATATTTCACTTTTTCTTCAATGTTTGTTCCAAATCAGAAAACAGGAAAGGTTATCCTGGCATCGCTGTCGTTGTTAGAAAACTTGGAGAGAGAAGGAAAGGCTTCCAGTCCCCAGCAACTCCAAGCGATTTCCCTCTCCTCTAGGTCTGCTTGGATTCCTTCTCCCCCTAAGAGGGAAGTGCAATATTTTAAGTGCTCAAAATAATGAGATGACAGCACCAAAAGTGAAGTGGGCTGTCGACTTCAAAGCTGGAAATTTTCCAGGCGCTTCTAGAAAGTAGACGAACTTTTCCAGTTTGGCTCCAAAATAAATGTTCAGCAAATTTTAAGTAGCATATTATTCTGGGATTTAGAGTTTCATTACGCCTGAAGAACTAATACTCAGTTATGACCTAAGTCTAAAGCATAGGTGGGTTCCAGTTTAGCTTGTACATGGATTGTGAATGTATTTTTTGTTTCTGCAGGACCTCTCCTCATCAGCGCACAGGATGACTTATTTCTGGGGATAAAGTGGGATGTGTCTTATAACAATGCTGTCATCTGTTTTCTTTCCGCCTTTTTTTTTTTTATTTTTAGAACATATACAGTGAAAGAAGTTTCAGTATACATTTCAATGAATGTTTCATTCTCAAACCATTTGAATGGTGACATGAAGAGCAGGCTACTATCCCCTTGCATTGCTGGGAAGTTCTAGCGGTAAACTGAACTGTTCACATATTTCTCACAAGTTTTGAGTGTTTTATTTTTGGTTGCCCTACTTAAAAGCCCGGGTCTCATTTGTAGAAGTGCTCACCTCTCAGCTGAAGTAAGCACACAGTAGCCTTTTAAAAAGTAAAATGCTAGTTCCTACATAATTTACATTTACACTCAAAATTGGTGGGTACTCTTGCTTTAATTTGTTATGTCTCAGTTCTCATCTCTACAATGGGATTGATGGAAACACTGTGAAAGTAAATTAATATTAATTTGTGAGATATGCAAATGCCATATTGACTGGTATCAGAGAAAATCCTCTGAAGATGTAATTAATATTTTTGCTTAGTAAAGTTTGAATAAATTGGTAAAAAGTGTCTGATATGCCCAAAGGCCAATGAAAATAAAACAAAACATTACACAGCTGTTTAGTCATTGAGCAGGACTCATCTTCTGCAGTGATAGATGTCCTATGCTGATGGAAGAAAAAATAGTACATGGTTTTATACTTTTAAACTGTGTTATAATGTATATCTACAAGTAGGGAAGGAGAAGATGAGCATAGTTAGTAAAGGYGACTTCAGTTCTAAYGTTGCCKAATACGTGACAGCAACACTTTATTGTAATAATAATTAGAGGGTCCCCTTCTTCCCTTTCCTTTTCCTTCCTCTYTCTCTTTCTCTTCCATTCCATTTCTCATGCCTTTTCTATTCTTCAAAGAAGAATGAACATAAATGTTTCAAAAAATGGCCTGATACCAACAAGATTCATCACTGAGGTCGGGAAGTTAGACCTACAGGATATGTTCCTGCTGGTAGAGCTAACATCAGGCTTGACAATGGTAACAGATGGTCACCCCTTGTGTAGAGCAGCATCAGAGGAGAGTGAGGAGCACACTTTGCCAACAGGTTTCACAGATATTTATTGATAACAGCGAAATGCTGAGGTTTGGAATGGCTGGTTTATTTCCAAGATATGCATGGCAGTGAGCTCTAGTATTACAGACTTCTATATTTCTYTTTCTGCTTTCATGTCTTATTCCAGTTCTCTCGCTCTCTCCCCCACTTCTGGGACTTCATTCTCACCTTCACATCTTCACTGGCTTGTTTCCACCTGACTTTTTTCACTTAGCCATCTACGCTCTTCAGTATTTAGATTTCTTCTTTTTCCTTAACAGCATATCCAAAATTATAAACTTCTCACATAGTTTTCCCATCTGACTGCCACACAGACAGATCCGTTGTCTCTTCCCATGCTCCTTTCCTGCACCTAGCACTTAGTCATCTGAGTTCAGTCTCTTCCTAACCAGTTCCTCCCAGGTCTCTCAGATCTTTCTCCCATACTTTTTACCATTGAAATCCCTGTCACTTCATCGTTAGCTCCCCGGTCCCAGGAAATCCAGGGAAGACTTCTTGCGCTCCTGTGCTCAGCTGAACCAGCCTCCTTCTCAGTGCTGCTTTGGCTCTAACCAAATGAAGAGCAGAGGAAAGACAGACCTTCTTGCTTAAGAACAACAGCATTGGGAGAGACAAAACCAGGCAACATCGGAATATACCTGGCTGGAGAACAGCTAAACATACGCATTTAGCTGCATAACTCTAAAAAACTGCTATTTAGCATGTGTGAACTGAGCTTCCAAATGTTTATGAACTGGAAAAATTTAAATGATTTTTAGGAAGATTCCAAGGAGTCCTCAACTAAACTAATGCTTGCCACCCTGCCAACTTCCAAGTCTGTTCTCCATTACTTGCAGATTCTAGAGTTCTTAAAAAGTAAGTCTTACAAGGAGTATATTAACAAGAAATCAAACAAAATAATGTCCCCCAATCTYGTTCTCAGGTATAGCTGAGCCATTTTTGTTGGGTATGCTAAAAACATGCAGCCTGAGGCAGAGCTCCAGCATACAGAATTTCAGGTTGAATCACTGAAGTTTAGCAAACTTGTAAGAAGCTAAAAGCAGTGTAAGATAATGGCAGTATCAGGAAGAAACGTGAAAGGGGCAGTAAAATAGCTGAGAGTTATTCCTCTTATACACAAACCTCAGCTATTTTGTCAATGCTTATCTGAATGGAAAAGTCAGTAGGTCTCGTATGTTAGTTTGGAACTTAACAGAGCAGTAAAAACATCATAAATCTGTGAAAATTATGACTGGTATGGGTGTCCAATGACCAAATAACTCTGCACATATCCATTGATATTCTATTAAAATTAATGTTAGGTCTTTGCATATAATTTTTTTTCTTCCTGAAGGGAGTCATGCATGGACATTTGAAGGCTGAATTTGATTCTGAGCCTAGTATCTTTGGATTTTTTTTTCCCACTGTGAAAGTCTCTCTTTAACATGCTAGTCACATTTCACTACGATTTTAAATAAGCTGCCTTTCAACCTATTATGGTTTAGTATGTTTTCCTGTATATTTTGAAAGAGTTGTCAAAACTCTCAGGTGCTGCAGATAAGCCTGCAAAGCAGAGCTTCAACAAAATAAAGAAGAAGATGGTATAAATTCTGAAATATATCAAGGTTAGATTATCTCTGTTGCTTTGTATATCTAAGATTTGAATTGATTTTTCTGGTATGAAAACAATGGGGGGAAGGGACTTCTGATGTAATGCTTTGCAGAAGCCAGAAAAGTCAATAATATGCAGACAGCTCAAAAATATAGTAGTTACGGATTCAGTGAAGCATGTTTTTAGTGGATTACGACAGCAAGTTTCAACTTCACAGAAGTATATCAGTTAGCTTTCTTAAAAATCATATCTATTCTTGTAATACATGCATTTACATAATCCTGTAAAATCCTTAAACAYCTTAATTTTTGTGAAGTTCTTGAAGGGCACAATTTTTTTTTTCCCAAAAAATAAGGCAACTTGCCATAAATCAATAAAAAGTTGTGGTATGAGACACTTCACATGGAATAGAATGCAAGTTTGAAAAATTGGGATATAATTACATAAAACATACCTTTATGACAGACCAGATGTTAAACAAATAAAGCAACACTCTATTCTAATTGCCAGAACTATTACTGAAACTTGAATTTTAAACTGAAAATGCAGGCATAATATATTCCTATTACTATTAGCTACAATATTTTTTAACAACTGAGACCATGTACCTACATGTGACAAAACATGGCTCTTAATGGTCAGATGTTTGCTCACGAACTGAATTTCATATTTTGTCAAAACACCACCATTTCAAGCTACTATCTTGGTTCCTTACCGTTATATAAGGAAGAGTAGCCATCCCGTATCAATCAATGTCATTTTCTCCATCATTTTGACTTACTTAGAAAACCCTCTTGAGTATCAAAAAGCTCACTTTGTTTAAAGGGGTCAATGAGATTGCAAACCAATGCAGCCATATAGCAAGTGTAATGAAGGCTGGGTGTTTAAATCTTACCATTCTTATCTATTATTGCTAGCTTTGCTCTTTCGCATTGAATTMCAGGTTTTGTTTATTATTTTTTTATCAAAGCTTGTTTGTAATAAATGATACACACTTCTTCAAGTTACAGAACTGAAAATGAATACAATAAAGCTATTGGGTAATATACCTTGTAGTAGAAGAAGAAATAAATGAAAAAAGGAACTTTATTAAAGAAAGGGATCAGCTTTGTATTTCCTTAAAATGATGCCTACCAAATATCAGCTATTTCTGTACCATGTGAAAGGCGGGAAGCTTGGATAGCCAGGAATATCACAGTTTTGCATCCGCTAATATCAATGTGATTATCCTACACAATATACGCAAAAACAGACCAGTCTGTGATGCCCTGTACGTGTCCTATATTACAGTAGGCAACTCTCAAGTAAGGAGAAAACATTTTGGACTTAGTGAAGAAAACACAGTGAAAAAGCAGCCAGCTAAAACATACCTACTTTCAATATTTAACAGGCTCTCTACAGTAGCAATAAGCACTCATTCATTTTTGAGCTATTAATGACTACTCTTGCCACAACAGGTTGAAATATAGCCTAAATGTAACACTATACAATGTAGATTTACATCTCTTTCCCATCCCAAACGTCTGCTCTTGAAGCCAGGCAGTTTCACACACTCAAAACATTCTGCTAATCTATCAGTTACTTCTTAATTTTGTTACTGATCTTAATGAAAATGGGATCAAAACTTCATTTTCTCAGATTAAAACCATACAATAGCCAGCAAAGAGTCTGGGGCTTTCTCCCTTTGGGCTAAGACAGCATGGTGCCAGCTGACTATGTCTGAAGAGTTGGTCAGGGTGACAAAAACCACCCCTAAAACCTTCCTCCTTGGGGAAAACAAACAAAGATCCTCTAGGAAATGCGTGAGTCCCGTAAACTTAGATTTTTTAGCATTTCCCAGAGTTTCATGTTTGGTTTTTTTTTGGGAGGACTTTTCCTAAGCCACAGAGGATTTAGAAGCAATGTGTGGAGGTCTTGAGAGAATGTAGGTGTTATCCGATACTCCTCATCCCCTAAGGAGCAATGGGATGTGTTTTACAGCACAGCCTGGCTATGAGAAAGGAGGTGAAGGTTGTCTTCCRTGCTGCCTCCTCCACATGAGATGGCATTTTGTTTCCAGGCCCAGTTTCCCCTGTAACATACCAGCTTCTTGTATTCACTGTTGTCACCCAACTAGCCCTACTCTCCATCCCCATCACCTTTCCCATTCCTTTTCTCCAAACCCTCATGGGGTCATCTTTTTGCACATATTATGTTCCACGCCCAGACCAGACAGCTCGATTAAGCAGTGACAGGTTCAACTTCTCCGAATGCAGACTTTCCAAAACAAATATTTTGGAACATGGCTATTAGGACCACAGCCTAATGTGAAAATGTTCTACCCCCCAAAAAAAACAGAAAACATTGTACTTCCATTTTTCCACAGATGTATTTCTATTAACTAAGTTGCTTGTGTAAAGAATAAGTGCAAGGTATAACTTTTATGTTCTTTCTGTATCAGTGATTCTATGACTTCTCCTCCAAGTGGTAGCATTTTTTATAGCGCTCGGCAGGGGGTTGAGAGCTGTGTTTTTAGCTTTGCTTCTTTTCTATACTGATTTTCTATACTAATTTTTTTAATGAGTTTGAAGTATGTTATTTATATAATGGGTGTATTTATATATATAGCATGTACACGTGCACACACATTTATGTATGAATATATAACTTCAGACAGAATGTATTTGGATTAAAGGGCATATACATATATGTGTATATACATCTATAACATATATGGAAGGAAAAACGGGCCCTATATATCCTATTTTCATACTCTGATTTTGATTATGTTGGGTTTTGCTTGGTTTCTCTCTGTAAAAGAACTGGAACTAAAACTTTAAATGACACACAGTCTAAATAATACATAATTGAATGGTGAAGCTAAATTATCCAAAATCCTTGTTATAAAGTAAGAATTTTTCATACGCTGCCGTCCGCCTTTGTACATATTACCTTAAGCATAGCACAACGGTTTTACTCATAAAATGAACACAAAGTAGCAAAAAACCCGCGGTGTATTTCTTTCTTACTGCTTTTGTTGAAGAGACCCTTTTTAATTGMAACATAGGAGAGGGGAGTTTACTATGAAAAGAAAATGGCTTGTCTTTAAAATATAAGAATTTGATCGTGTGCTATTGTTGCCTGCCAACAATGAGCTAAAGAGGTTAATGGATCATAAGTCTGGCAAACAGCCACGCTACCTCCGGCTCGATACATTTAACTGCGTAATCTGGGTTAAGGTTTGGTACTATTTTTTTTCATCAGGGCATGAATTGTTGATAAATAAAAGTTAGATTTTATCCAGTCTTTTTTCCCGAAAACAGCACTACTTATCACTGATCTTGGTTTCCACAGCTGGAGGAGCGAGGGAAAGCAGCCGGCGGCCCCCCGCCCTCCCAGGCGCCCTGCGCCCCCGGAATCGGGCGCTGCGCCCCGCGGCCGCGCTGCCCTCCGCGGCCGCCGGCCCGCCCCGCGCCGCCTGGCGCAACCTRCGCGGGGTCACGGCGCGCCCTCTTGGCGGGGGCGAGCAGCTGCGCGGCGCACCGCGGGGCTCCGCGGGTATCTCCAAGGTATTGGGGCCCGGGTCCGCCGCCGCCGGGCTCTACGTGGCCGCCCCCCGGGCGGGCATCAGCGCCTGCTCCCTCCTCCCCCCGGGGTGCCAAACCCGAGTGCCCAAAGCCCAGGGGGAGCGCTCCCGGGGGTGCTCTACACGCACCTTGCCCCCCNCCCCCGCCGGTAAACTCCACTTGCAACTCAGAAACCACCACCTGGAGCTACCTCTCCAGCAAGTGGGGGGTGTGTGTGTGTTTGGTTTTGGGGGTTGGGTTTTGGGGTGGTTTTTTGAGAGAATGAGAGAGAGAACTACCGTCAGGAAGGGAAAGCACACGAAAAGTATAGCTCCCTCTCTCCCATCTTGCATGTTTCTTGGGTACGCTGTTGGAGGAGTCAGGCAGCAGCGTCAGCGTTATAATGCAAATCACAAAGCGAGCAACTTTCAGTGCTGTTGTGGCTATTTTTGCTTTCTCTCCCGAGAACGGGCTTTTTTGGTGTGCGTGTTGCTTTTTTTTTTTTTTTCCTTTCCGTGTGATTGTTATAATTATGCCCTCCCGCCCTTCTCCGCCTTGCTCCCGCCTCCCCTCCCCCAAGAAACCAGGCAGTAGTGATGCGCTGTCCTCGGTCCTCTTCAGCGGGTCACTCCGCTCAGGCAGAAGGTGAGCCGAGCGGGGGAAGCAGCGTTTGCAGGCGTGCGGTGGGGCACCGCACCGCTGCCCGGCTGAGGCGGGCCCTCCCCGCTGCTTCCTCATTCCGCCGCCGTTGCTCCTGCGGCCCGCCGGCAGCTCTCGGGGGCAGCCGGCTCCCCCTCTCCGCCCCGCGCTTCCCCCCCTCCAGCCTCGTCCCGGCGCGGGCAGCCTCCCAGCGCCGCCCCAGTGCCTAGGGGAGCCCGGCTGCTGCCCGCAAAGGGGCCGCTTCGCCCCGCGCAGCGCCTGCGGAGGGCCCTGCCCTGCCCTTCCCTCGGCCGCCGGGCGAGCCGGCAGCACCTGCCTGCGCTGCCCGCCTTAGCGGGCTGGGAGGGAAGGAAGGAGGGAGGAATGGAGGGAGGGAGGGAAGGAGGGAGGCTCCTGCGTGCGCGGGGAGAGGCTCCGGCTCCCAGCTGGGCGCTACCGGCAGCGGCAGCCGCTGCCGTGCTGCACCGCGGGCGGTGGCGGCTCCCGGCGCGGCGGGAGCGCGCCGCTGCCGCGGGACCGCAGCTTCGGGGCGGGGGGCTCAAACCTCGGCCGGGAAGTAGAGACAGAGTTTTGCTGKTTTTTTCTTTTCTTCCCTGGTGATTGGGCTTTTTTATTTTCATTATTTTTAATCCCTCCCCCCGCTCCCTCCCCACCCCCCCGTTCGTGGTGCTTGTGCCACCGGGGAGGATGCGCGCCTCCCCCAACCCCTTCCCCGGCAGTTCCCGCCGCGGCGGCGGGGCGCGGGGGGCTGAGGGGGGCCGCGGGGCCGGGGGCGCGCTGGGCYGCACCTGGCCGCGCCGCGCTGCGCGGGCTGCGCCCCCTGAACTCCCGGGCCGCTTCCCGCCGCCCCTCGGTGCCTGAGTCTCCGCTCGCTTGTGTCCAGCAAGGCGCAGGGAGGCACTCACTCACGGACTCGCAGCACTCTGCCGAGCTGCCCAGGCTGCCGAGCAGCGCAGCGCAGCGCCGCGCAGCCCGCCAGGAGCCCCCTCCCTCCCTMTCTCCCTCCCTCCCTCCCTCCTCCTCCCTCGCTCCCGCCCGCCCGCTCGCCGCTCTGAAGGATGCCCGGTAAGTAGCGGCGAGGACCGGCACCTCTGCCGGTGCGTGATCTGACGGGTTAGGGACCGTTTTATAATGCTGCCGCCCGCCGGGGGGGGGCGCGGGGCGGGGGGGCGAGGGGAGGGGAGGTGACAGCGATCCGAAGCAGGAGGCGGCGGGGCTCGCCGGGTGCTCCTCAGAAGGACTTTTAGCTGCGCGGCCGGGGCTTGGATGTGGGCGCCGAGGGACGGGGTCTGTGCACGGCAGCGGGCACCGGCCGGGGCGGGGGCGCTTCGCCTGCGCTGCGGGTTGCTGCCTGCAGCACCGCGGTGAGTACGGGGCTCCGCGCCGCGCCGGGGTCCCCCGGGGACGGGGAAGGTGTGGAGGGTGCCCTGCCCTGCTGGGGACTCCCTCCTCGGCGGCTCCGCTCCGCGCCTTGCTGGAGCCGGGGCGCGAAGGGCACGGTGCCCCCGGCGTGCCCCGGGGGCTGTGCCCTGCGTCTCCCCCCCTTCGGTTTTGGCGACGTCCCCGGGGACTGCCAGCGCCGTCCGGTGTTTCGGGAGCCGCGGTGCCGCCGTCCGGGGGAGAGAGGGAGCTCCGCCGGGCGCCTCACCTGCGGAGGGGAGCACCCAGGTGCTGCGCGCCGGGGCGCGCCGCTGCGCGGGGAGGAGAGGGATGCCCCGGCCGGTGCCCCGGCCCCTCGGCGAGAGGGTGTCCGCAGCTCCCCTGCCCGCTCCCCGTCCCGGCTGCTTCCTCCCGTGCGCTACAGTGGGCTCCGGTGGCAAAACGCTCGTCCCTTAGGGAAGGGTTAATGTTTGCAAAATGTTTGCTGTCAGATTAGTGCGTGGCTCTGCTTAGCTAGGGTTTGCGCGCGGCTAACTCCTCTCAGGCTGGGCTTCAACTCCGGCTACCAAATGCCAGGGACACCGGGCAAGGGGCTTTTTGTTCTCCTAGGCTGCCTGGTGCGATTTGTGGGAAACATATATAAAAGCTGATTATTGCTGGAGATTTTAAAGTGGTTTTTGCTAAATAATTTAAATATTTTTTCTTACTTTTACAATGGCTACTTTGACAATGGCATCTTTGCTCACTGTGTTTTGCATCCTGGGTATGATAACTCCCCCATTGAAGTCAATGGCAAAACTCCCAACTGACTTCAGAGGAAGAAGGTTCTGGCCAATACCGAATACTTTTTGAATGAAAGGGACTGGGCAGAAGGCTGAGAGATGGCAAAGTGAGAGAGATGTCTAAAATAAACTTCATTTTTAAAAGATAGCTTTTCAACCAAAGACATTTAGCTGCACTGTGTCAGGAATGTCTTCTAGATTTTTGTTCCCACGTTGCAGTGGAGAAATATCAGAATGATTTCTTGCCATGTTTGATATCAAGATGGACTGAAGCCCATTGTTTTACCCACAGACATTATAAAGTGTTACCAGATTAGTATCTCATACTTTTCTGGTACTGTATAGCTTTTTTTCTCACTAAAAAGTTGGAAGCAGAGGGAGACCACTGAGACATTCGGATGGGCTCCCGTTGACTTCAGTGGCCTGTGGATCAGGCCCAGAAAGGTTCAACAGAGAAGTAACAAGAGAAATGTAGTACACTTTGCAAGGAAAGGTGTTGCATAAGCATTTAACTCATGAACAGCCTCCCTCTAGGGAGGAGAAAAATCTAAATGTACATCAACTTCTTATCCCTTTTTTTAAGAACTCTTTCACAACTCAGATACAAATAAGAAAGAATGCTTCTCATTAATAATTAAAATGCCCATATTCATATGGACTACAAGGAAGATTTTATGCAAAAAAAAAATCCATTAGCAAATGGAAGTTCTAGTTCACAGAACATCCTCTGTTCAGTGCAGTATTTAGATGGGGAACAGTCAGATACACAATGAAACACCAAATAAAAATATTGATATTCGAATGCCAAAAACTAGTCTTATTCCTGTAACCTGACTAATTACTTTCAATCACTTGGAATACCTTAAAAAGGAAATTATGAAAACACGCTTTTAAATTTTTTTCAAATCTGAGTGTTGAAAGAACCCCAAAAATGCTGCATGTGGTCAACAACTTGTCAAGTATCAGAATTATGCCCATACTCCATGAAGAATATGACTATTACATTGATAAGAAAAATAACCTTTCTCAATTATGGTCCAATAAGAAAATTTCCCTTCTAAGCACAAGTGTGTGTTAATAGACAAGTATAAAAAAAGTTTGACGTGCTGCATCTCTTGTTCATCTTTATTTGTAGGTATCTGATAGAATTGTCATTGAATTGAACTGAATGTGCCATTGATATTTACCTGTGAACAGATTAAGATGTTCATGTTACAATGGAAAAAAACCCTGTAAAGTGGACAAATGCTTAACTGGTTATCTCCTCTCTCCTTGCAATTACACAGGGAAGACAGAAACCTCCTTTTTAAAATGTTACATTACAGGTTCCTTTCTAATTTCCCTGTGGATGCAGATGTTTCTTTTATCATGTGCCATATATGGAGCTGAAAGATACATATTTTATGGGACATTGCATGGAGAAAAATTTTCTTTGAGCTGCTTTGTTGCTTCCTATATTCTCCACTCTATCTGATGTTTACTAGCACATTGTAATGCCACAATCTATTTTTTCTTAATAATGCTTCCATTTCAAGTCAAATGTGAAGAATATGGTGATTATTTCCATATTAAGAGTTTGGACTGKTTTTTTGGGGGGGAGGGGGCGGTGGTGGTTTTTTTAAGGTCAAAAGCAATGCTTAATCCTCTTTGCTGGCTTGGATGAAGAGAGTCAGCAGTTCTAAAAATGAGGATATATATTTGCATAAATCTTCGGTTTTGTCCTGAGAGCCATTGGTTCCAATACTTATTCTTCATATGTGCATACGGAAATGCAACCAGATGTTCTTGTGGACAGCATCTCCAAAATAGAAAGTTAGKTTTTTTTAGGCTTACCTGTAACTTAAGAGTATATAAGATTTGAGTATTTAAAATGGGGTTGAAAGAAGCCAGATAATGAAGTACCGGGAAACTCCAGGAGATGATTCTGAATATCCATTACTCACTTTTARCATCTTTATAAACCTCATCCTGTTTTGAGGAATAAGTGCTGTTTATCTTTATTCAGATATAACTTTTTCTAGACTATTGCAAATTTGCTGTCCCTTGCCTGGCTTTGAAACATGTTTATGCCATTGTATTGCTATGATTGTTAAGTGAATGGTAGCAAGTGTTTACCGGTCTCTTAGTATTTGAATCTAGGAAACAATATTAGTGGGATTGTTGAAAGTCACCTGAATTTTTTAATTATTACACCTTTAAAAACTTTTTCAAAATAAATTTGATTGTTTGTTAATCCTAGAATGCATTCATCAGATAATTTATTTAGGACTGTATTGTTCTATCCAGCAATTTAAGAACAAAACCTCCACTGTAGCTCAAATCAATCAAAATATTGGTTTTAGGTTATACATTGTACATATGGAACCTGGCATGTAAAGCAGATGGTATGTAAAATTATGCATAGCATGTCTGGAGAGCCATACAATATCTAAATGCAGTGCAACAGAACAAGGAAAGAGTGTTACATGCAACTTAAAATACCAATTACTGGCCTATGTCTAGTCTCAACTGGGCTTTGTTTTCCCGCGCATGCGTGTGTGTGTATGTGTGCAATTTTCTCTTACTTCAGTCAGGACGTTTCCTTAAAAATATGATCTTTGCTAGAAAAGCAAGCAGATTGAAATGATATGCTACTGGCTAAATGAAATAAAGATGGATATACAAGAAAAACTAGTTYAGTTTAGTTTGTATTCAGAATACAAATGCATGTAAATTTAAAAAATTATCAAGAAYGGAACTTTTGATCTTTTAAGGAAAATGACCAGACACCATTTGCTACCAAGAATGTGTTTTTCTATATTATTTATGCACTTGGTTTGCCCAACTCAGCAATAGCACTTAATAGTACTTCTGTCCTGTTGCATAAATACTGTGTTAGCTCCACACACTCTCTCTCAAGTATTACTAGTCTGTAAGCACAAAATTTTTTCCTGAACAAACAAGCATTACTGTGCATTGTTAACACAATCAGATGAAATGGTAATTGCAGAAAGATTCACATCAGCAAAACCCTTAAATAAATATTAGTTTTTAAGCATGTGCTGACCTCAAAGGGACCTAATCACATGTTTTGTTGAACAAAGATGCTTTTGTGATCAATGACCATGAAAAGTAATAATTTTCCCAGGTTTATTCAAGTGTCTAAATCTGTGGTTATAAAATATTGTCAGCATCAGACAACTTTAATTTTTAATTTCCAGGGAAAAGCTTTAAATATTTCTACCTTTTTTTTTTTTTTAATGTTTTGTGTACTTTAGAAGTACTGCAAACTATTAACTATTTTAAAAAGAGTTGCACAGCTGTACTCTTTGAAATTTCTAGTYAAAATGAACTTTTGTAGATAAGATGTGAAGGATGAAGTTTGTAATGAAGGACTACGACAAAGTGAACTCTAGATATAATATCAGGAACTAATACTGTATAAGATAGACTTTAGTAGCCAATTTTCTAAGTTCCAGCCATTTTTCAAGGAAGCAAATTGAAGGAATGCCCCCATGTTTAAACTGTAGAATATCCCCAAACATTTTTAAGTTTTTTTAAGCTACCTGAGTTGATATAGAATGTTTCACATTACCAAAAAAAAAAAAAAAAAAATGGTTATTCCTGTACTTTTTCTGCACTAGCACCTTTAGTCCTTATGCATCTTACTGCTTGCAACAGTGTTGCTTGAGAAAATACGGCTCTCTGTCTGGGGGATTAAAGTAACACATTTGTCCTGATATGTTACACAACAGTGTCTATCAATCCATTTCTCTTTTGGAGATGAAAGAACTTTTATCCATTCAAATCACTGTAATACAATCTTGTATTATAATGGTTTGAACAATCTTGACTGCACACAGTTGCTGGAATCTCCAAAGGACTGTCATAAATAAAACTTATTAGACTGTATTATAGCAGACACATATTCAGAGTCTACCAAGGGATGTCAGAATTTTACATTACAGCACAAATCGCTAAAAAATGTCTGGAAATACCAACAATGATTGGTAGAAGGGCTTCATGAACCAATTTGTAATATATATATATATATAATTTTCCTTTAAAAGTATATAAAGGAAATATTAATATTAATGGTTTAATCCTATGCAGAATTAAGTGGAAATTGGGCCAACGAATAAGGGATTTGTCCTCTACAACAGGAACTTAACTTGCTCAGCAACATGTAAACTTTCTGCACTAGCTGATGGACTTTCAACCTACATCAAAACCTCCCTTTGCAACCTGGCATTGCTACTATGATGACAGCATTAGAAAACTGGCATCTCATGGGAGAGAAGTCAGTTTACATCAATGGAAAGGGATTTACACTGCATCCTGGGTTCTGTGCAGACAGGTTTGTTTTTATTTTTCTCTTACCAGATACCATTACAGAAGATGTGACTTTTGCCAGATATACAGACACAACTGAGTTTGGCAAAACCCTAAATGAATGTAGAAACAAAGTTGGAAATGGTGGAGACATGGCAAAATCAAGTAAAAATATGTAAGGATGTTTTTTGTTGGGGTTTTTTAAGAGAGGAAAAATTTACTCTTTTATGAAAGATCCTTAAGGCAGAAGTAAAACAGAAATAAATGCAACTGAGGTTAAAAATAGAATTATGAATGTTGAGTTACCTAACATGTTCTGGCCACGGGAGAAGTAACTAAAGCTGACRTACCGACAGGACAGGAGCTTCAAAAGAAGACAAAAGCCAGAAAAGAACCATTTCCCATGTTGGAAATCCAGATGGCCATAGCAGATCTTGTGTGTATTTGTATACACATTTATCTGTGTGTATACACGTGCATATATGGTTTTTTTTTTCTTTTAATATCAAAATCTGTATAATGCCCTACTTTGTTACTGTCTGGTTTCCTCACCCCAGCAGGGATTTGCTGGTTGTTCTTCCTTTCTGACCGTGAAGATACAGAGGAAGGTATGACAGCGCAATAAATAGCTGAAAGTGGTTAAGCTGTTTCCTGAAGGTAAAACAGCAGGGTCCAATGGTTCTCCTGCAGAATGTTTTAAACCCAAGACTATAAATAATAGCCAGTGCTGCCAAAAAAAAAAAAGAGTAACTGAATCCTGAAAAAGGAGAAAACAAAATAAATCTTCACTTCGGTGTCTGAAGCCAATGTTACAGTATGTCCTGAAAAACATGAATCTGAAAGATATTTTGCCAGCTACAGGCTAGTGKCATCTACAATCACAGTCAAGATCTTCCTGTTAAGACTTGAAAAAGCAATACAGTCTTACATTGAAGAACCATGAAAGATTATCAGTGAATGTAATGTGGAGCTTTAGGAAAACAGAAGATGACAGTAGAGCAGAGGAGTATTTAATACAGCACTGTATTTAATACAGTAAATAGRTATACCATTTTTTAATATCAACTTTTGATGCTGAAAAGACAGTTGACTGGATTGAATGGAGCTAACTTTGGCATGAGGTCAGAAGTAAGATTTGGGGAAAATTATTTTAGATATTTTGCTGCTGCATGTCCTCACCTTTGTAACTGCTGTATAAGTATAAATAATGTCAGAGGTGGCAGCAAATCCTTACTATTTATAATTTCACATTCCTGCTTCTTGTAAAAGGATTAATCTCCAATGTAAAGTAAAATAGATTTGCAGTAGGAAAAAAGTCTATCAGTGTAGAGTCTATCAGTATAGTCAAACAACATGCCTTTATTTGTCTTCTGGTGGAAAATTACATTCCTGAATGGTGATGCACAATCTGGCTAAAATAATCTATTATAATCTTTTTGGTAAATAATTCCAAAAAAAGAAAATATGACTGATAAGCTTTTTATGAACCACAGAGTTTTCACTCAGAGGTAGAAAAGATTTGAGAAGAATTAGTGAAAATTCGTTCTAGGATTAGAAGGTCTCAGTTTGCATATACCAAACAATTTTGGTTTCAACTGACATTGCTAGTCCCTCTTTCAGTATCCTATATTCAGTGGTTTCTGACCTAAAAATGAAATTCATGTCCTTCAGTTATAGCCAAACAACMCGGTCTTCAAAAAGTTGAATTGTGCAACTGCAGAAAATGGAAACCAAGCCCTTCATTCAGATCTACCTAAAAACATGTTTCATTTCTGTGGTTGCTTTCCCAGCAGTTCCTTCCTGAGTGCTGCCTGGCTGCTAGTGAGGTAGATCCAGGTGAACGTGAATCAACAGCCCTTTCTTCCCTTATATATCGGACCTACATGTTGTAACTGCCTTTGCTTCTCTCCTGAAGGCTACAAAGAAACTATTTATGGTGCAGATGCTTCAGAGACATTTTCGTATACCTCCACTTTACACAACTTAATAGCAAGAAACAACAAAGGATGAATTTCATGGCAGAAGCTTTACTTACCAGCATTATCCCTGAACATGAATTTGTCAACTTTCTTCTTCTGTAACAAAGCAAACTAGAATTTTTTGCTGTGTTTGTTTCAGAAACAACTAGCATGTAAGTTTCTTAAAGATATGTAATTTTTCTTTTCTTTTCTRCTTTTCTTGTTGGGGAAGCAGGGAAGAATTCAATGAGAAAAAGAGGGTGAAAAAAGAAAAAATATAAAATAAAAATAAAAATATTTTTARGCTTTCAAGCAATTTTCTCTTTTACACAAAGTAAATATATCTGATTAATACCTCTTTATTATTCATCACCTTGAAAATATTCTGTATTAAATTTAAAAAAATCCATTTTTAATGTCACTTCAGAATGGATCAAAACTTTTTATTACAAAAATCTTGTCTTTGAAGATATTTCAGTCAGCTCTCATGAAAAACCTGAAGCTGGTTGAAATTTCTTTGAAATTTATGTTTCTCAGACATACAAGTTGTTTGAAAACAAAGCTGTCTGTAGAAAAGATGTGTTTTCATACATTTTCTGTGTGCTGCTATGATATATCAATTAAAAGATACATTTTTATTTTTTTATCTATAAGGTGATTTTTTGTAAAAATAAGAAAAAATCAAAACCCAAAAAAAGGTCCCCAAAATATTGACACAAGACTCTTGATTTGTCCCTAACCAAAATGTTTTTCTTTCTAAACTTTTAAGATTTTTAACTTCCTTTTGMAACTTCTGAAAAGAATTTCAAAAGCTCCAAACATTTTTCTTGATGGGGAGAATACTTCTTGCCCAGTTCTAGAGCACACACCATTGGGTAGATCATGGTTTTAGTCTACTGTATAAAGTGGAAGTATTGGAAAGGTAACCAGGCACTTTCTTGGAAAGGCACTTACTAGTGGAGGGTTGCTTATTATTTTATTCCTAAATACAGCTCATGCATTGAGGCAGACTTAAGGTGATAACAGAAAGAAAGAGGGAAGGAAGTGTCTCTTTGCCATAACTAAAGAAAATAGTGAGTGGGAAATCAAGTGTGTCTTTTTAACAACTTTAAGAGGAAAATGTCCTCTGACTGAACCGTATTTAGGCTCAGGATGTAGATTTAAAAGACATTTAGGGGCCAGCTGGAAAGAAATCTAATTTACATAGTCTACCGTTTCAGGAATTTAAGTTGAATGTGTGTTGTTTATGTGATTTGACATGTATCAGTAAGCAGTGCTTATGGACGAGACAGCTTGCCTCTGGACTCGGATGTATATCAGCACCAATGCACTGGATCAATACGGAAAGCACAGCATGGAGATACAGTGTAAATCCCCAGCACGGTGGTAGACAGAAGCTGGCCACTCACTTCTGTTTATCCCCCAGGGACACAAGAGAACAGATTTGTCACGGTTTGTCTCTTTTATTCCAGTAATAATGAGAGATTAATTGGGAATGTTTACTATTGGGAGAATAATTTGGAATGTTTGTTGTTGTTTAGATTTTTTTTTCTATTATAGCTGCATTTCCGCACCTTGCCTATATTTTTAATGAGTAAACTGAATGATGCAAGGCTTCCCTCTAGCCTGGAGGCCAGATGAGCATGGCCACTTCCATATGGTTAAGCTCCCTTAGCCTCCTGAGCACAGGCTGCAGTTAGCCTGCCTCTCGGGARCGGTCCCCAGGCTGGGCTAGTGCCCTAGCTGTGCTCAGGAAACCCTTGAGAGACGGCTGGTCAAGTAGCCAAGATCAAAAGAGTGTCAAGGACTGCCCTGAGATTTTATGTTTTAGAAAGAAATAGTTCCAGGGCACGGATTCATGCCCTAGCACTATTTAATTCACTTGCATAGATGTAGTCTTAGTATTATTTAGGTCAGTATGACTCCAAGTACATACACGTCGTTTATTCACTTTTCTCGTTAGGAATGAACTCCACTCATTTAAGTGGTGTTACCAGATGATAACATACGCAGCATGGCATGATGTTTTTACAAATAGTGTAAAAGTTGTGCAAAATAGCACAACTTCAAAAATAGTGAAAATTAATCTGGGTGTGGGTAAATAAAAATGTTGCCTAGGAGAGATTCTACTTCTCACTGTAATCTTTCAGTACCAGTTTTGTGGTTCGTGGGTTGCATACATAAATTACAGTGCTCTTGGGGGAAAGTCATCTAGCAGAGAGATAATACTTTTCTACCAATGTTAAAATGCCTCCAGATGCCATGACGCTAGGTGTGTGGTAAGACCGAATCTCAGGGGGAAGGTCATGAGGTCCCAGTGCCTTCTCTGGACAGTGCCTTCAGTTAGGGCTCCAGCAAGCTGTGTTGATTTAATACCTTTGGTGGTTTCAAATTGGGAGAAAGAACAAACCTAAACCTTTTAACCACTTCTTCCTCTAAGTGATGYTTTTAGGATATCTCTCAGAGGAGTTTCAAGGAGTCTGATTTAACTGTTGCATAAGTACATACGTAACAAACCTGATGGACCCAACCTGCAAAAAATTGGATGTGAATCTRATAAAAAAGAAATAGTCAAATATGAGTTTCATTATTCGGCAGGAGCTATTTGGCTTGACCCACAAAGAAGTGAAAATTTTTGTAGAAAATTGAAACTTGATGAAGCATACCAGGACTTTGAGCTCAGCTTTGGTTTGGAAGTTAGGATGACATATAAGTCACTTACTTTGCCTTCCTATTGAAATCACTGAGTTCCCTAAAATTCATCACACTTGKAAAATGATGTGTAATATGCAACTCCATAAATTTTTTTAAAAACAATAGGATAGTAACAGATATTGAAAGACCCCTGGTAAAAATCTGAGAAAGGTACTGTATGATTATTTATGATATACCTGTAGATACTGGTTTTTAATTTATTCTTACATGTATTTTGTAACACTCACGAAAATATAAATGCATTTTACCACTAGGTATGGGTTGTAATGATTAGGGAGAACTGAGTGTGTTCTAAAATATTTAACTTCTTTATCAGTGATATTTAAAAAGGAATAGTTAAATAAGTAGATCTAAAGCTGGCCTGTATCTTGTTTGGTGTGTGGCTGAAGCATGTCTACTAACTACAACTGTAACTCATGTTCTAAAGAGCATCCTGCTCCTTGCATCCTGCCATAAYGCTTTTGGTGCCTCTGCCTTTATGTCTCCTCTCCCTTCAGTTTGGTCTGCAGGTATGGTRGCTCTCAATTGATGAATACAAGCCATGCAGTCCAGAAGAAGAGGAACTCTKACCAAACAGTTGTTAATGGATAGTGAACTAGTAGCCAGTCTCAAATCGGGGCCACAGAATTTACCACACRTTTGAGATTTCTTTAGGTGTCTTGCTTTTGAAGATGAGGCTTTTTCATCCAGCCTATTTCTTGGAAAAAGCCCCAAAATTATGACCTAGCTCTGCAAATCTCTTTGCAGACTGCCTTGATACCAAAACATCATCATTTGTTGAAATAAGTATAAGCTTCTATTAAATATTTCAGCCTACATTATAAAGGCACTTTGAACAGATGTTAGGTTGAGACATCCACGGAGAAAGATCATGACACGTTTGGTGACAATGTGGTACCGGTGCCAATAGCTTCCTATAAACTATGAAAAAGCAGCTGTTACTCTGGCCAAAATTGTACCTTCCTCTTGAACGCTTTCAGTAGGCAGCATGCCTGATTCTGACTCCCCAGAACTAACCTTGAAGCTGCTGTTACGGTAATGGAGACCTCTCAATTAGCCTGGTCCTGCAACCATTTGGCACACACTATAGCAAAATTGTTCTAGCCTGACTGTGTCAGCTGCCGCCTCAAAAGTGATGTTGTCCGCTTATAACTCAAAGTATAACTCTGTCACACATACGCGTAGTGCAGTATGGTTCTTAAAAGGCATTTTAATCTGCTGGCATTTTAGTTTGTAGGCCTCCGGGGTCAGGTTGAAAAATTACACTAATGCTGAACTTACTCTGATATTCTGGGCAGCCTTCTGAATTTTAAATAACTATCCTCAGAAGGCCATGCTTTTCAAAAATTATCTTTAAGACTGCACACAGAATTTTAAGCTCAGTTCAGTTAATAGCACACTGATATGCAGGCTGAAATTTATAAAAATACAGGGTAAGAATCTCCGAATTTATAGATACTGGCAGTTATTTTAGTTTTCATCATCTGAGTATCTGGCCTGTAGATTGCTAGCTATATGACTTCTGTGTTACTGTAATTGTTACTATATGCATCTGAATTAACTGTTCTGCATTGTTGGTTTTGTAGTTGACTGCCTACTCAAATATGTGGGATAATTTTGAAACCTATATAGAAAATGATCCCTTTACATTCTGGAATTAGGCAAGGTGAAAGTTATGGGTCTATTTTTCCAAACAATTGCATTCTTTAATCCATTCCCTTACGTGTATATAAAGAAAAAACAAATTTAACACCTCTGTGTTTTGAGAAAGATTTATGTAAGTATTTCATATGTAGCTTATCCAGTATTTGTCACTTCTCCCAGTGCTCTACTTGTATTATTACTGATTCTCATCATGCAGCGATCCTCATGCCCCCCGGCCTGTGTTTTACAGCTTCTTTTCTGCTGTAGCCTCTTCTATTGCAGAATTGAATCTGGTGATCCTTGCTTGTCCAGCCTAACCCATTGGGCTCCTCCTCTGGTCCTCTACCACCTCCTCCGGTCTGACCCTGTCCTCACCCTCAGACTGTTTCCAAACTGCAGATTGCAGTGGGCATCCAGCCATGGAATGGGACCAGCTTTTGGGCACAAAATAAACCCCACTGCTTCTAGGCAGGGACTGCAACCCGTTAGCCATCTGTTCTTCTGGATTGGAAGGGATAAAGGCTACCCAGAGGTAGCTTTTAGCAAGGCCTTGAGCAAGTGGTTTATCTGAACACTCTCTTGCTAACAGCCTTAGAGGCATGCTAGATCTAGCTTTCTCTTGTGTTGAATCAAATTTTGAAAAGCTGAAAACAGTTCCCAGCTCACAGCACATCTTCTTACTCAGCTTGACTGGAGCTGTTCTCCTTTGGGAGGAGGGCTTTTTGAGCCAGAGGGAAAGGAAGGATGAGCTCAATATATTCCTTGTTCTACCAGCTGCCACCAAACGTATTCATCTTCCCTCCGAGGAACTGTGAGTCCAGATCCATTCGCACTGTGCACCATGATGAGACAGAATGACATCTTCCATGATAGGTGATGAGGCTGTGGTTCCAACCTCTTTTTTTTTTTTTTATCACATCTAATGAAGAATGCCAAAACAGATGTGTTTCACTGCTGTGCTTTCAGGAGCAGAATGAAGTTAAAAGCCTAGGACGGCTGCTAGCTACAGTGAAATCTTGCAGCGTGCCATGTACCTGGACTATGAGAAAAAGATGTTCTTTGGTGTCCCAGACAAGTCACAGTCTTTTCTGAGTGCTCCAGCAAGCTCTAGGAAGAAGGTTCAACAACTGCTCATCTACCCTGTGTTGGAAAAAGCTTATTAACTTCAGCATGTGTCCAGACCTTTGCTAGTTAGCAAAGAGTTTCTAGAATGCTTCTTTTGCTCCTTCTAAGATGGTGTCTTATTTTTAGATTGACAGCAAACTGTGSCTGGTAGTGACATCTGCAAGCTATTCTTTCTGGGGCTGAATGGTTGCTTTTGTGCTAGATGTGTGATGCATAATACGCCAGTTCTGCTCTTTGAGTTGAAGGAGGGCAGGGTTTGCTTCAGAGGGTTTATTTTATCCTTGTCTTGGTCTAAAATCATTGGTTCCTTAGGAACTGGGTGCCTTTTTTTGGTTGTTACTTGAGGTAGATAATGGTGCTGATTGTCCACAGGAGCCTTTTGGTACAAATATGCTCCAAATAACGCAAATAAGAAGGTAATGATAATGTTTTGTATTATTTGCAAAACAAAACAGAAGGAAAAAATAAGATTACACAGCTCCACAAATAATCCTTTACTTTGGTATACAAATTGTTCTGTTAGTATCTATAAGCATGCAGTTGTGTAGAAGATGTAAAGGTATACCAAGAAATCCCTATGTTTTTGATGTTTAGACACCTCTTTTGAGAGTTCTGGTTGGGGTCCTTATGAGGACAGAGTCCTCCTGTCAAACTATTCTGCTTGGTTATTTGTCCATTTTCTCATTTGGGGATACATTTGCTGCAAAAAAAAGGGATCAAAATGGCATTTCATTGCCTTTTTCTTCCTCTTGGGAAATACACACGGAGTTGACCCTCTTTTTGTGAACTGCAGTTGTGATTGTTATCTGACAGATTCAGGTCTTGAATATGAAATAAAGTACTATATTACTTGCTTTCATCATGCTAAGTTATCTCAATTCTTCACTTACTTATATGAAGAATGACCTATGCTTTCTTATCCTTTCCCCTCTCCCAGAGTTTGACACAGAATTTCAATGGCACAGGAACAAAATAACAACATTACATCTATGCAGAAATAATCTACTTTATCATATATCATTCTCAGTAGCATCACACTTTCACCTTTTTCAAAATTAGATGATGGATTAATAAATTGGTGTTTGTTCCAATCATAATGGAAACTGTGACTACTTAACATGCTCATGCCCTCCCTGTAATTGAAATTTGCAAATATTAATGAGATTATACCACTGTTCTGTCAATAGATATTATCAACTGAGTTCATTTATGCGGAGGTTTTGGGATTTCTGCACAATGATTTTGCATTGTCACTCTAAAGTTTTCATTATAAATCTAACAGATCCTGACTACCTTTTTTAATTAAATCAAGTCTTCTCAAACTTTATACAACATGTCACTGGGTATAAAGTATACAGCTCTTGCACATGTAAGCAGGCAGGGAGAATGCACGCTGATGTGACTGTTGCTTACGAAGAGTTACAACTATTTGGAGCCTTGTGGTTGCTTTCCTAGCTGAAAATAAGTGAATGACGGATAATCTAGATCTATTCCACGTGTGACTTGTTCCTGAATGAATATATGTGTCTCCTGGGCAAAAAACATCCAGCACAGCCCAAAGCTCATGCCTAGTTCCTATGTGGCAGCTTTGCAATAAAAAGTGACCCTGCTGTTACCGAACTCCTTAGTTACTCATGCAAAGCTGCTGGAAAAAGATGAGTCCCTTTACACAGAGCCTGGCATAGCCAAAGCTGAACACTTGTACGCACACAGAGAAGAGGAACACGGTAGGTAACAGCACCAATCCATGACACCTGCCATACAAATATCATTGTTGGAGTGGTTCTTAACTACCTTAGTTATGTTTAGTAACTGTGAGGAGTCAACACTCAGTTTTGAAGGCTTATAAATTTCTGAAAATGTTCCTGAACTGAAATTTCCCAGAAATTTCAATTGCTGTAGGTACCTGGAAAGTTCAAGGAAAGTGGTTTCTCTTTTTACCTTTAAGGAAAACTCCACAATCATGTTAATCATTAAAAGGCAAAAGACTTGAATATTATTAACGCCTSTGAAAACTGAAACTTCCAAGGCTGGAAAACTGAAAAAGTTAAATCAAAAACTATCGCCCAAATAAATCTTTCTTAAAAAGTATTTGGTCATTGCAGTGACATTTGACTAAGCTCCAGCTTTTCAAAAAGTATACAGTGCAAGATTTTTTCTAAACTCATAAATAAATGTAGTTATATATATATATATTTGTAATTATTTGAAATATACTGAGCATTCAAAGGAATGAGAGATCTCTTG
The DNA here is from genome assembly GCA_030449065.1 of Oceanodroma leucorhoa. Lineage (NCBI taxonomy): Eukaryota > Metazoa > Chordata > Aves > Procellariiformes > Oceanodroma > Oceanodroma leucorhoa. The sequence continues at coordinate 23,236,185 of JASVER010000001.1, read as the reverse complement.
TCTTCTGTATTTGGCACGAAGGGTGTCTTAATGCGTATTTTCAGCTTTCCATTGAAGAAAAATGCTACCCTGTGGATTGCTTACAGAAAATGGGAGAGTCTATATCYGAGACAGGCAGTCAAATGACATTGTGCAATACACAGTCAGCATATTTCAAACTGAGAAATCTTTTTTCTCTTGTTAGCTTCCTCTCATGTTTTCCTTTAAAACAACGTCACCAGATAACCTTGGAAAAATCCTACTAAAAGTCCATCTAGTGAGAGAAAATTAAAGCTGTCATTGTGCAAAAATATAAACTTAGTAAAAATAACTTTTATTACAAGTATTACCTCCCAATTTTCTGTGTCCTGTGTTTTGAAAAGGGTCAGACTAAATTATCGTATTGTTTCCTCTTGACCTTAAAATCTGTGTCAGCACATATTTTTTATTGGAACCTGGCACTAGCACGTTTCTGGTGCTTCTCTGAAGGTGCTATCTTTTATTTTTAAATAAAAGCAGAAAATCTGGAGGAAAAAAAAGCATAAGTCTCTAACTGTGAACATGACAAAGAAAGCTTAAAAAAAAAAAAAAAAAAAAGAGTTAAGATTTTTTCTTTCTTCCAGAGAGAGTGATTGGCACTTGGATTTTACTACTTGACATAGTCTAATTTTAGGTGTGAATAGTCATATTGCAAAGCTCTTTGTATCTGCACTGGGCCTGAATTCGCCTTTGTGATGTACAAGAATTCTGGCTCCATTTCTAACTGCCTGAACCCTGCTACAAAAGTAAGCCATTCCATATTTTTTTTCAGTTAATTGAGAAAGAAATTCTGTGCTATAGGAGACTTTCTGAAGAAATATGACATAAAGATAATTTAAATAAGGAGAGATTCCAAAAATAATCAGTATCCCATCATTCAAATAATTTTCCTGACGATAGAAATTCATAAAATCATGGCATGACTTTAAGTATCATCTCTGAATGGCTTTCATACCCAGGATATTTCCCTAGTACACTCATTGAATTTTCTAAAACTAGATCTATGGCTAAGTAGTATATGAGCTAAGGAATTATTCCTAAAAAATTAATCTTCTTCATTGCATTCATTTCAGAGAAGTAAGTAGGGAATTAATAAAATACATTCAAAAAATGATTGCAGAAGCCATTACAGTTGATTTCTCTGCCATATTCCAGGAGTTYTTCTTCTTCTTTTCTTTTTTTTTTCATAAGCTTTRTATTTTAGTTTAATTATTCTACAGATTACCAAATGCTATTGCAATGTTCAGTGCAGTATCAGAACAGGGGAAAAGGTGAGGCTTTCTCCAAACTGCACCTGCACAAGGTGCTCTTCACTGTGAACTTATAAAAACAGCTGCTCTTTGTTTTTAATTGATCATGTATTCAGAARATTATCACATCTGTGTTTTCATAGGAGCACGTCTGTTGGCTCTGCCAGTGTGAACATCCTTACATGAGATTAAATGCTTAGTCGCATATTTCAGTCTWTTCCTTTYTTTACATAKATAAAACAATTCATGCACAGGCATMTATTATATTTTAACATGGATTGAGTTTTGGAAAGGTGTTCAACTACTGCTACTTTAATATTTAATACTAGTTTTTAAAATTATATCTTTGAGTATTTCGGGCGTATAAATTGGAATAAATTTTTTTAGACTTTTCTATCMTTAAAACTCATTACTTTGTACATTCCTGTAGAACGTACATTTGAGCAAATTAAGTTTTCATCTAGATGAGTTTTATTTCATAAAAGTCTCTCATCTCTTAGCTCACACACCTACCAGTTGAATATGTGACCAATGACTGGAACAAATGAATTTGATTGGACATTATGCTGTAATTAGACCAAATTATAATGATTTCCAAAATAAGGAACCTGCTTTTCAGACTATTCTTTCACAACATGAACTTTAAAAAATATTTCAAAGAAAAACATGGGACAAAAAAAAATAACCTTTACCATATCCAGCCTAAGGACTCTTCAGGTATTTCCTGCATCTAACATAAGAGAACTAACTGTTTACCTTTTCTATTAAAGTTGGGTACTCCACAGTATTTGCTTGTTATGGGGAGGGTAATAAAKAGAATGGTGCATATCCCATTCCCAGCATGGTAAGAGGAGCATGGTCCCATGATCAGAGCATTGCTATGGCTAAACGTAGAACCTCTGCCTTGCTTTTGGAGGACACTGAGATCTAAAGATTTAATCTCTCATATGAAAAGTTAATTACAGCTTCTGCAGCATCAGTGAAAGTAATTCCACATATAGTTAAAGGTGAAGTCTAGGGCAAGATGTATAGGCTTCTTTATAAGTTTTTGGAAGAATCTGATCCCGTATCAAGATTTTAAATTTGATTACTTTGAAAAGTGAAGTATGTGGGGAGGTATAACTACAATAATGTTCATATTCATAACTCAGAAGTGTGTCCCCAGGTACCTTCATGCCGATCCCTGTTGTCGCACTTATGAATGGTGCATGAGACAAGGCACGTACTGAGCGCTAAGCCATGCCTGGGCTCACTGTCCTTCAGGATGATGGCAAAAAAGTGTATCCRTATGTAGATAGCCATTTTCCAACAACACCTCATGCACATCATCTCTTACTCATTCCTTTCTTCACAAACCTGCTAGTTTGTATGTGTTTGCACAAAGTCTAGACCCTCAGGTGCCCAGGGTCCGCTCCAGGTCCCTCTCCTCTGCCCAGCTCTGCAGAGCAGCAGGATGATCACTGCGGCTGCAGCTCGGGGAGGAGTGTGTTCTGTGTGTCCTGTGTCCTGTTTTGTCCTGGCACAAAAACGATCATGTTCCAGGAAGGAAGACCCATGGTGGACACCCATCTCTGTGGCATAGATGTGTGGTCGAGGAAGAGGGTGGAAATACTCTGAGTATGTTGGGAGGAGCTGGCAAAAGGGCAGGGTGTCAACTCAAAGGAACAGGCAGTGAGTTTTTCGTTCAAAATTGGCTTGTGTGGCTAGCGGGACCTGTAGGTACAAACTGACTAAGCGTAATTTTCCAAGCACAGTTTGAGGCTGGGTTAAAAGAGAGGCATAGGAACAGAAATCAGATTTGCAATCTGCTAGTGATTGCTGCATAATTTTCACTGCTTTCTCAAGAGAACCTGTGGCATAACAGGGAAGGAGTTTTAATGTACAACCCACCAGCAAATCCAGCTCAAGACTGTAATATCCCCCATACCAATAATTACCACTACCTTTGATGACAGGCCTCTCTCTGCCCATTGCACCCGGTGTCTGTGATCTGAGATAGGTCCCACCTTGGGTGAACACATGGGAAGACAGTGGGGTCTCTGTGGTGGCGGCTCTCCCAAACGTGAACCGGTGTGACATGAGCTGCGCTCCCAGCATGACTGCGGTGTAGACATCCCTTTGAGATTCCCACGTAGGACRAATTTTCAACAGCTGCCTTAGTAGCTAATTAGCCCTATTCATGCTTTGATATGTGGTTCAGTCACTACATGATGAAAAGTCTTATTTACATATTTTCCAATTGTAGCCTGTTTTTCTATCAGCCTAGGTATATTGCCAAGCTTTCCCAGAATGATAGTGAGTTTGAACTGGTACTATTTCAAGGACTCCAATTTTATACTAAGGCCCAAACCAGATGACTTCCAATTTTTTATTTTTTAACTGTATTAAATTTTCACCTTGCTTTTCCTTGAGTCTTCTTTCCTGGGAGGAATTCAGAGTAGTCCAGTGGAATAGAAGAAGAAATAAAAGAATAGCAGCCTGATGGAAGTGATTTTTTCTTTCTATTGACATTGAATATAAAGAGGAGATATTCTGTATTTCTTTGTTATTGTTTTTTTTTTTAAAAAAAAAAGGAAATAAAAGGACTAGGAAGGTTAATATGTTTCTCATTCTCTTGATGTCCTTTATACTAGRTTGTTACTTTGAAGTCTTAAACTCAGAATATGGCCATGACGGCCAGGGGTCCARCTGAGTCCTTCCTTGCTTTGCAAAACTTTGGACTTTAATTTCGTTTGCATATTTATAACTCTTCTACAATTGTACACAGCTAACTGATATTCCTGCTAAATTCTGGCTGTAAATAGATTTGCAGAGTAAGTTGGTACTTGAGTTTGTGAAAGAAAAAATAAGAAGGAGGAGGAAAAGACAGGAAATTGCTTTTGTGATGTGTTAAAGTACTCTAAAATGATCCAAATCAAACCATCCCCACAATGAGGCTGTTTCTCATAGTCAGCTACACACTGTGGCATTCCCACATAACAGTGGGCTGTCATTTACCACAGAAGCTTAATCTGCCATGCATTTAAAGAAAAATGCATAAAACATGCTTTCTTTCCTTTGCTGGTCTTCCTCACCCACTGCAATAATTGCTGGACTTTGTTGCTTCCTGTACGGAGTCTGCAAGCAGGGCTGATGGTTATGTCACTGGGAAGGAATGAAATCCCTGCTTGTCCCTACAGATGAATGCTGGATCTCTTCAGCATTTTGCACATTCCTGCACGGTTCATAGTGTCATATGCCATTGCCCCTGTGACCGACTGCAGCCTGAAAAGTGACTGTCACTATTATCTTGTTGACATACTCAATCTTTCTGACATGGAAAGTGTATACTAGCTGCATTTAAACTAGGCGACCTGATAATTTTTCCAGCTCAGAAGTTAGAGGTGAAAAAATTTTTCCAGCTCAGAAGTTAGAGGTGAAAAATCTTCTCCTGGCCACAAATTGAGGCCAGGCGTGAATGCAGACCAGCACATGTCACCTAGCCCCATGCCACAGAATAGCTTGTCTCTCCAACCACCAGCAGCACAACATTTTCAGCTGACTAGACACCATAAACTCATSTGCTATGGGTCTGCAGATGGCCAGAATAGTCCATTTCCATATAGTTATTAGCATCTTCTTTCTGGATTGGAWTGTCCTTGTTTGCTTGTCTGTCCTAAGAAATCCTGAAAATATCTCTTTTCTTTAGCTGTGGAGTCCCTGCCAGTTATCCCACGCCTGCAAGATGTCAGTGTGGTGGGACACGTGTGGTTTTGCACCACAGAAGCCTGGAAGCAGGTTTGTCCTGCACACATCCAGGCACTCCTGGTTCTACTTCTGTATGGGCTGCAGTGTGGGTGCACCCGGGGGGCAGGGGGGATTCCTGCCGCAGTGCCAGTGGATGTCCACTRGGAGAGAAAGACGAGGGAGCTAATTAGTCAGAGAATCCCTGGGACTTTCCAAGTTTATGTTTGAGTTTGTCACACGTGAATGACTAATTTCTTATAAACTACTTTTTCACTTTCATAATGTCTATAGTAGAGCATAGTTACCCAAGAAAACCATTAGCTGACCTTAAATATCTAAACATATTTTTGAATAATTTCATTTGTCTACAGATCCTTTTAGAGACAAACAGAAGGGKTTTTTTTAAACACTAAGTATTAATTTTGTAATTCATATATAACTTTCCATAATCATGTAAATGTTCATTCCAATTAGCAGCGTAGAAATCAAATTATTCTCTTAATCCGTGACATACCATTAAATCTGATATTTTAACCATGATGAACTATAATTAGATGAAATATAATTAGATCAAAATACTGTCCTGAACATTTGATATAAAAGGAAAAAATTATGGCTGCTTACATATGCACCATTATGATAAATTTATTACAAAAGAACATAAGCTAGTGTATTCTAGGTTGGTTTAGCGGTCTTGTTCAGAACATGGCAGGAGTAATTTAAAAGGARTTCTCTATCAGTTTTATCCACATTATACATAATGAAACTGTCAAATTGAATCATTAGTATACTAATTTTGGCTCTCTTAATAGTCCTTTTTGTATTGTGTAATCTTACACAATCTTACAATGACAGGGAATGTATATAATTGTTGGTTGCACTAACAGCTTGTCTGTATAAAAGGAGAACAGACTTCAAAAATAGCCACTGCGTTCAGTTGTGCAGTTTGAGAAACCTTATTTAGTCATCCAAAACCAGAAGAAACCAAAATCAGGGATCACGACGTTAAACCAGTAACTTGCCTTTTAACCAGCTGTAAGCAAGTAAGCAGCCATATAACAAATGGCAAACACTTAAARATACTAGGAAGGTTTTGAAATCAAGAGCTCAAACGTTAGGAAACGTCACAACCAGGCACTTTGCTTTCAGCCCTCTTATATGGATGCATTATGATTCAGAGTTCAATTACATGAGTGCACAGTATTTTTTCCGAAGGAATCTTGACTCATTTGGTACGATGTTTAGAATGGGCTCTCTAATGAGCAACTTTACAATATTTTTTTTCTTTTTATTGTTTACTGAGTGAACCTTATGCCTCATTCACTTCAYGCTGTCAAGGTCTTATTCTGAAGACAGAAATCCTGATTTTCTCACTGGCTTTTTCCAGTGTTCATTGTTGCAATTTGCAAAAGTCACTAATAATTATTATTTTTCATCAGTCCTGAGGAGGAAACAGGTTATCATTAGTCCGTTTTTGCAGTTCAGAACTGAAGCTCAACTGAATGTTAGGGTATGAACTCATTTTTGCTGTTCAGCTTGAAATTCTGCAATATAGGTATGAAGAGCTCAAGGGGAAAAAGAAAGGAGGAGGTGGAGAAGAGGGCTGGATTCTTTCAYATAAAAAAAAATAAATCTCCTGAAGGAACATACTAGCTGTTCAAATGTTCAGTTCCAGAATATGACTCATTAAAGCAAATTTCTCATGTTTAAAACCAAAACCAAAGAATGATTTTTCTTTCCTAAAAAAACCCAAACAAACAACAAACAAACAAAACCAACCAAACAAATTTGACAGCTCTACTTATTGAAATAGGGAATTCTGGTAGTCTGTGTGTGTTGGAAGAGTGCAACGGTACCTCTCTAATTCATGAAGTAGTAACCAACTCACTCAGAAAATATATGAGAGTAGGTAGGGCTGTGGTTGCATAATATACTACTAAAATGGTAGTCTAATTTTTTAAAATATAGATTGACTCATTTATTTAATTATATGCTTTACTAGAGTACGTATAAGTCTTAAGCAAGAACAGATCTAGAGGTCGATCTAAGATCTATATTGAAGATCTGTTATAATTTAAAAATGCTTGGAATTTAAATGCTGACCTTTTTTCTGCATAGTTGAAAGATGCATTTCATCAATATGCTGGATGTATATAATAAATGTTTTCAATAATTATTTTTAATTCCCTTTTTTTCATATACATTGACTGTATAGGCCTTTTCCACTGCCAGAAGTTCTTCATTTGAAAGGAACTTATTGTTTTAATTACATTATCAATTTCCAGTTATTACTCAACTTTGATGCAGTTAGAGAATGAAAAAAATCCAAGATCTTCCAAGCAATTGTTTCTAGTGGTACATCTTTGGGATTTTTTTGTTTGTYTGTGGTTTTTTCCTCTTATAAGGAACTAATGAAACAATGCCCTAGTATGACACTTTGTTTTGCATTCATATGGGCATTATTCTGCAATGTCTTCAACCTCTCATGTCATGGGAAAAATATGCTATGGTATGTTTTACAAGAGCAAGGATGTTAAACTCTGATGTCCTGGCTGTGTTCCAAGTTGATTAATTAATATTCTACATAGTTTCTCTAAAATTTCAAATGAAAAGATTGTTCTTTATTTAGACTTGTAGCAAATATAGTATCGCACGTACATTGCCCTCCAGAAAAGACTGCATTACTTATTGCAGTTTAATTTTATGAAGCCTTTCCAACTTTGAGGAAAAATAATTGTAGAAATGTTAGTATGTCACAAGAGACTAAGGTTGGCTATTCAGAGCAATGCTCACCTGTTGGAGGATATCAGATCTTTCATGGTAAATTCAACTTCATGTAGGAGACGAAGATTTAAATGAGACATGAATGGTACATATGGTACAGTAACATGGCAATGTTATCTCATAAAGATGAACCAAGATGCATTTGAAGATTTCTGTGACCTTACTGACCCCTGTAAGGACAGGAGCAATCGGAGTCCTTGAGCACAGATGTGCCCGGGGTTGTTAAGTGGTGCTCTCGACTTGGAGGGAGACGGGGTGTTGCACACTCTTTCCTTTCTATTGAACGGCACAGCTGGCCTGTGCCGATCAGAGCATCTGCTGTTCCCTCTGAAACACTGCTGCTGCAGTCCCCTTTCCACAAGCTCTGTGTTCTGCTTGATTTCCACACCTGCCACTTGGATAATATAACTGAGAATTACCCCAGTGCAATACAGAAACTACATGATGCAATCCATAAGAGCAAATTTACAGTTTTAAAATCCAGCAAGACTTTTGTATAAATAAAGCTGGAACTAAAAATACAGTACTGCATAAGTGTTCCATCTCGTGTTTTAGGACACAACAAAGGATAAGTATGCCCTCAATGAACTGGTTCTCTCTCTCCTGCTCTCTTTTATCTTACAAAATATAAATACTCAGTAATCCAACTGTAAGAGATGTTGAAGATCAATATTTTTATATTTAGGGTTGTTGGGTCTTTTCCTGTGGTATGAGTAGGAAGAAGGAATTTGTGGAAGGACCCGAGGGTCTTTAGCCAAAGAAGTGGTGGATTCACGTGGGTTTGGTTCTCGTGATATGATTTTGAGAGAAGGTGCTTCTCATATGTCTCAGGACTGTAAAATGCCAATCATCAGGCCAACCTGTGGGCATACTGCATAATTCTGAAAGGACTTTGGCTGGGAGCTTTCAGATGGTCTCTGTAGGAGATCTGGTTTCTCCACCCTGCCTTGCTCGCATGCTTTATTCAGCCCAGGTTGCTGTAGCCTTCCTGGTAATACTGGAGCCAGAAGGATCAGTTACCACTGAGAGATTTGAAAAATGTTCCTGGTGACTCGGGCTGCCAGCTCATTGGCACCTGAATTTTCAGAGCTACCGCTACACTCATTTTATCTGAGTCAGTCTCCAAATGGCAAGGGCTAGTGTTAAATCATCATTGCAAAATCCTGGGGAATCTCAGTGCCTCACCTGGCTTAGCACAGACAATTAGATGTCTTGGTCCTCATCTGTCACCTCCCCTTCACAAAATGCTCTGAGGAAACAGTGATTTGAGGACAGAATCTCTCTGGGAGAAGGTTTGAAGACGGAGCCTTGTTATAAGAAAAAAGGGTGAGGTAAGAATGGTAGGAGGCCATTATGTGGCAGGGCAGCACAGCTCACCACAAGCTAATTGCTTCTCTCTTTGGAGAATGAAAGCAAGCAGGAAATAAAATCACTCAGAGAGGTAAAATAGCTTTTGTCTGGACTGGTAGTGGTTTTTTGGCCATGAAGTAAGCAGATGTAAACCCCTGATGGCTGGAGGAGAAATAGAGGGCCTGACGCCACATCATGCTGCAGCCTACTCTAGTCCTAGCCTACAGCAAGGCAGGATTATCGGCAGGCTGGAGGGTTAGTGGGGCAAGGAGAGACCCCTGCCCCTACGCACGGTCTCCCCAGACTCTAATGACGCTTGTCCAAATGTTTTAATACTGTCATGATCCCTGATGATATTGTGCCTTTTTTTAATATCAAGGTTTTAATATCAGGTGCATTACAAATCATCATTATCCGTTGGTCGTAGCTGCTGACTGAAAGTCCCCAAAGCAACGCTCAGACTCAGAAAAGCCGAAGAAAGTATTGAGAATGGTATGTTGTCCTTTAGAAGGATCATTCATTCAGTGCAAGTGTCATGGATCTTTATCTTGCTCCAGCCCCATGCTGTCAGGACAGCAACAGAGGGAGMAACATATTCCTCCAATGTAGACATAAGGGCCTTGTGTCATCAAGTCCCGATATCATTACAGTCTCTTGAAACCTCCGGCCTCTTGGCAGGAGTAATTACTGCGAAGGGTCTGATCCGGACCAGTGAAGGCTGTGCAGAGCCTTGCACAGAAGGTGGTGCACAGGGAAGCTCGGGTAGGCAGCAGTGTGCTGGCTGCACGGGGGCCTCTCGTTCAGGTCACAGAGCCTGTATGACTGACACGAGGAATAATCTACCAGAGCACGACTCTGCCACTGGAATCTGACTCTGCCAGAGTCCCTGGTGGGTCCGAAGCCAGCTACACAATTTAGGGTCGCCTGTCACAAGGCATAACATTCAAAAGGACTGGTTCCAGCACTCTGACACACCTCACTCCTCTCCCGTCTGTTTAGGAGAGAATATCATTATCTGGGTCATCATGTATAGGAAATGAGCTGTGATGGTTAGATTTTTCTGCTACATACCTGGTGTCTGACCCTATTTAGGGTTTTGAGCATTTTTCCTTTCATTTTTAACTCTTCACTCCCAATATACAGGTTGTGGTAGGTGAATGACAGTGTCAGGCTACCTTTTCCAGGCCGAAACAGAAAAGGGTAGATAGATAGCCAATATTTTTAGGTGGCATAAGTATTAGTTTACAACACTGTAACACCAATTAATTTTAAATAGCCTTTTTAAAGTTTACAGTAACAGAAATGTAAATAAACACTGAAGAAGAGTATCACTCTGTAGAACTTTTATGGGCTAACTTCGCTCTTGTGCCATCTGTTATGTGTTCCATTTTCTAAAGTCCCTGTAGGTATACCACTGTTCACTAAGAAAAAAATGATGTATTCATTGACAATGAGGCAAATGATCTTAAACTGGGAAAGCACTGTAAGTCCCTACATGAAACTACTTTGTTATCATAAAGAAAGCACTATAGGCTAATGTCTTGTGAAGATGTAAAAAAAAAAAGTCTACAGTTTTGAAAGTTTCATAAAAGTAATTCAGATTCGTTTTTGAATGATGCCAACTCTGTAAGAATTTTGCAAGTTGCTTAGTGATAACTGTGATCATTGTATTACATTATGTATTCAGTAACAGTAGTGGAATATTGTGTATTAGTCTGAATAACTGAAAGCTGGAAGAGACATTTATGCAGTCTACAAATGCATTATRAATGTACTTAATCTGAAGCAAACACAATTGTATATGCTTTTATTATGTACTCTTTTGGACTTAGCTATGACAGACTATCTTACAGAGCATTCTAAGATATTAGACAAAATTGAATATATTGCCTCAGTTCATTCTAATTTTAAGTGATATGTCTTGGGGTTTCTTTAAGAAAACTTTTCCAGTGAATACAGAAACTGTCATGAGGTGGTACACCATGCTACCACTTCTTTTAGGCAAATAGCTGCTTTCTGAATGGCAATTTATTTTTTCCCTCTGAGTTTGCTTAATGATGTTATTCATAGAGTGATAATTTGTCGCAGTGTGAGGCTGCCTGCTCCAGAGGAACTCAGCAGGGGCTGGGAGCTGCTGCCTCTCTCAGGTCACTCCGCTGTGAGGCAACAGCTTGTATGCCTATAGGAACTCACTAACATCCACCCCCCTCCCCAAAGAAATATCACCCCTCAATTCCCTCTTTTTTTTTTTTTTTTTTCCCAATATTAGGTAGCATCTCAAAAATCCCAAAAGAAATAAGAAATAAACTTCTASACATGAATGTCTCCACCGAAATACAGATTTTATGAGTAGAGAGAATGTTTTCTGTTCTTTCTGAATGCATAAAGTAGTTTTTTGACACTTTAATCTAAATCTGCCAACAGACAACCAAAATATTAAGGAAGAGAACACTTTTGTGACCAAGGTGCCAGCCTAAAAGCCAAAAGTGATTACTTTCATTATTGCACTAAGGAAGGCTGTATTTTGGCCACAAAATAAATAAATAAATAAATAAATAAATAGCTTTCAATATCTTTTGACATGTCTTTTCAATGTCTACCTCGCATATCTAGAGGCAGTGACGGCATATATGTGACTACTACTTGATGCTGACACAAATGTTACTTGAAGTGTTATGTCCAAACACATATCTTTGGCACATCTACATTTTCACTTAATTTCTCAATTTTTTTCTGATTGTTAACTCTTGGAGGTTTTTTTTAGTGGCCATAATTAAAAATAGATGGGAGCTATCAACTTGTTTTCACTGTGTTTTATCAGCCACAGGTATCAGAAGATTATTAAAGGATTAGATCAATCTTTCCTCCACCATTATAGAATAAATTGTACTTGAATCAGTGGTTCATTTTATAAAGTGGACATTGTAATATGTTCATTGAGTATTTCCTAATGACTTTGGAGAGCCCACAAACATAATACTTTATTAGGAGGAACTGCAATAAGGTGTGAAACGCAAAGCTGAAGACCCTGGTTGGGAAAAACAAAAACGTCTCTCTTCTGCCTTGCACAGCCCTTTGGAATTTAACATCTCTGTGTAATCCTCCTTCTTCTTTCCTGCCTTCTTTAATTAGTACCCCTCCTTACCTACTGAAATCTTAAGCAACAAGATAATGTTAAAGTGCACAGAAGTACACAACTGTCTTAGCAACATTTTATACAATATTTCTTTCTTAAATTAATTCTTTTAGGGTCGTTGTGCCTCTGGATTTCCTAAAGGCCAGAAGGATGCTAACTTAGGTGGAAATGGCCTAGACATTCATAGAGAGAGAGGCGGGGGGACTGGGTCGTGGACAGTGTTTTGAAAGCAAGGAATCAGGAGATATCCTAGACCTATGGCTTCGCTTGCAGTAGTGTTGCTCTGTTAAGATGAATGGGAGATGTATGGGTTCAGTGACTTTGAAAATGAGGTTAGATAAACTCTGTAGGGATCCTTGCTTTCTTTCATGTCCTCATCCCCAGTGCCATGCAGAAGCCACTATAGTTTCCTGTCTCCTAATGCTTTCTGTCTTCCGCCCTTTCTTATCTTGAAATCCGGAGTTCACCCATTGTCTTGGACTGGATTCTTCATACACACTTCACAGTGTTTATTACACAGCTAAATTTAGACAGAAACATATACTTCTTTTTGGGGAGAGGAACAGTGGGGGTGAACTACAGCTTGTTCTGTTCAGCACTGAAGTTGTCAATAGTTTTATCCAATGCAGTGCAATTTTTTGTAGAGTTCCAGAAAGCCATGTTTTTTCCTTCCCTTTCTGTGTGAAAAAAGTGGCAAATTAACATTTTTTCTAGCACTGAGTTGTTGGGAAAGGCGATTTTTTTTTTTCCTTTATCGGTTTGTTTGATAATTTAGACTAATTTTAACTTCTTGCTTAAAATTGATTGTTAATTTCTCTCTATCACAATAATTACCCAAAAGAATGAAAATTTCACAATGAATTTTCAGGCTCCTTATAGATCACAGACGTGATGTATAACACGTGTATGTATGGATGCATTTGTTACTTCTGGAAAATGAAATTCTTTTGGAAATTATTTCAGTGTGGTTGTACACAATTAAATTTAACAGTGATAGTCCAATAAAGAAGGCTTATTGTAATTCTGGTAGTACTGTAGACCAATTTAGTTAATATGGAGTGAGCTGAGTCTATCTCCTTTTTCTTCCGTAGCAGAACTATTTACTTAAGTTCCAGTCAATTACATCTATGTAATTCCATTGCAGGCTTAATCTAAAGACAGTGGGGTGGCCCAGCATTATCTTGGGGTTTAATTTTGCCTTCAGAATCTTTATTACTGGTGATGATGTGTGAAAAGGAAAGAGCACAGCTTGGTTTTCAGAAGCCAGGGTGAGTTTGTTTGGCTGATGCTTAGGAACAATAACAAACAAAGCCTTTGTAAACTGGTCACAGATAATGTGTAAGGCCCTAGAAATCAGTAAAATTTAAATTATTCCATTTTAGAATGTAACCCCAGTTTAACTTGTAGGTGCTGCAGAGTTTGTGTTGTGAAGTGATGATAAAATACTTATTTACATGCCTTAAGCTAAAAAAGTTTACGGTTGCAAAGAGCTAGATAATACTAAACAAAGTAACATGCACCAAATATTCCATTATTCYTCACTGAACTCAGTGGTAAGACCTTGACTGAGAATTAGATCCACAATGAATAATTTGTGACAGGCTTTTTTCTAACATAATATGAATTAATTTTTCTAAGAAAATTAACAATCCTTAAACTAAAGCTGAAGTTCTATTCTACTGAGGGTGGACCAGCATATTTTATGTCCACTTAAATAACCCTCTTGGATACTGAGAGGACACTGTGGTTGATGTTGATGATAGGTGTGATTTTGTTAGACAGTCATAGAGCCTCTTAAAAAACACAAACAAACAAAAAGTTGGTCAACTATCCTGAGAACAAAATGCCCAACTGCTTGCATTGTCACCAGTCTTCTGAAGAATCATGTTGTTTAACTGCACAGTATTCATTAAGATTTGTAAAGATTAATATGCTAAAGTTAATKTACCCTCTTGACATGCCTCTAAAGAATTAACAGTAGATGTGTCCTGTGGAAACTCGGAGCCAAGACAGAAAAAGTGTGTGCCCTCCTCAAACTACTGCAGTAGTAAAGCACTTCCACTACTGACTTCTTCATGTTCTGCTCCTAACCCATATGAGTCCTGTGTACTGACTGACATCTCCTTTCTATTTCAGGGAATCTTGTAGTCCACTCATCACTGTTTGTTTGTTTGTTTTGTTTCCTTATAGGCATTGACTGCACTTTGCTTCTCATTGCTTCCCATCCCAGGTCTCCACTTTTCATTGTTTGATGTGACTCCCTGCACATTCTGTCCCCCCTTTTCTTCCCAGACCCTCTTTCCCTATACTAATATTCCCAGTTTCCTTTTACCCAGTGTGTCTCTGTTCTCCTGCTTTCCTCACATCAAGATTCATCACACCCCTTCTTATGTACTTAGAGCTTTGGGTCCCCATGGCCAGCCCATGGGTCCCCTGTTTTTCTCAGTTCCATGGAAGGTGCAATTTCTGCCTGTGCCTAAATGTTCTCCTCCCTCCTATAGCTCTGGCAGCTTCTTCTCCCTCTCTCCTCTTCTTTGTACCCTTATTTTCCTCTCTGAAAGATATATCATTTAGAGTGTCAGCCTATAAAATCTATTGGGAAGATGGTTAGAGCCAAACTGGGAGCATTGTTTTGCTGCAAGGTATTAATTTATGTTATAATTTTTTATGTTATCATGAATTTATGTTATCAGCCTATTCTTTGAGCTGCAGATAATTGGAAAGGTGTTTGTAGCTGCTTAGGTAAATAGATGGCAAAGGCTTAATGTGTGATATGTTTTTTTCTTTTCATGTTTTCCACTTTTTTTTTTTTTTTCTGAAAAATCAATACATTTCTGCCCACCAAATATTTTCTGGAATTTGGAACACCGATCACATGCTGTATGCGAAAGTGTTATGGACAAAGAAATGTATAAGGCTGAACCAGAGGCCTTATAAGCATGGTAGGTCAGTAAGCAAAGGTGAATCTTCCTGTCTGCCTTCCTCCATTCATGAGTAAGCAAGTGAGTAAACAAATAGGATGTTGTTCTCCTTAGTTTTTACAGGTAATTATGGTTATCCACTGAGGCTTAGTTCTCACAGATGARTTTATGAAGCTTGTTCAGATTACCTTCTCACTTTCCATGAGCAAGTCTCTCTTGTAATTTATTGTTGTCTTTTATCTTGTGATGGTTATATATAGTAGGATTGGAATTCAYTTCACCTAACTTTCAACATCTACAGTATTTCAGTTAGATGGCCTTTATAGTTGAAGAAAAGAAAGAGACATTTTTAGGGTACGATTCATTTGACCTGTTTCAAATGTCTACATTAGGAATAGACGAAACATGCCATACAAGTACCTCCACTAACTACGAAGAAAACCTAGAGGGACTAGATCAAATGTGAACCTCTTACTGTTGTGTTTACATTTACTCAAATTAGGAATCTCAATTTAGTGATTGGAATTAATTAATCACATCCATGTCTGCATAGAATTGGTATACAAGTAATTTTTATCATGTAAACCTTAACTTGAGAATATGTTTTTTCTCTTTGGTTGGGCAGGAAGGGACCTTTAAAGATCACCTAGTCCAACCTACCTGCCATGGGTAGGAGCATCCTTCACTAGATTAGATTGCTCAAATCCCCATCCAATCTGACCTTGAACATTTCTGATGATGGGGCATCCACAACTTCTCTGGACAACCTGTTCCAGTGTCTCAACACCTTCATTGTAAAGAAATTTCTTCATTACAGCCAATCTAAATCTATCCTCTTTCAATTTAAAACCATTGTGCCTTGTCCTGTCCCTACAGGCTTTGGTTAAAAGTCTTTCTCTGTCTTTCTTATAAGCCCCCTTTAAATACTGAAAGGCCACAATAAGGTGTCCCTGGTGTCTTCTCTTCTCCAGCGTGAACAACCCCAACTCCCTCAGTCTTTCTTCACAGGAGGGGTGTTCCAGACCCCTGATCATTTTTGTGGCCCTCCTCTGGACCTGCTCCAACAGGTCCATGTCTTTCCTGTGCTGAGAGCTCCAGAGCTGGATGCAGTACTCCAGGTGGGGTCTCACCAGAGCGGAGTAGAGGGGCAGAATCAACTCCCTCGACATGCTGGCCACACTTCTTTTTATGCAGTCTTGAATACAATTGGCTTTCTTGTACAATGTTGAACATTGTTATTTGTGTCTTTTCCCACTAATGAACTCAGCCTTCAGGGATAGCATTGTTATGGAGGGCGTGGGAAAAAGATAGAAAAAGAGTGACAGGATAAAGCAGAAGGGCATTTGTAGGAATCGCTTAAAATYCAAAGTATAATTTATAATGATATCTTGCAAACAAAATCTAATACAACAAAGCTGAAATAATTTCCAATGTGTCTTACTAAAACAAGCAGACCTCAAAAAAACGGTCTCTGACAGTTTCTTTACTTAGATCATGTTTGCCCTTAAAACAATTTGCTGACATAGCTGGGCTGGGGAGGGGTGAGATGTTTTCACCATCCTGACTGACATAAGTATGATAACAACTCCCTGGATGTAGAAATGCTTCTAAAACAGAAAAAAAAAAAAAAAAAGCCGTTTTGCAAGTACAGCTTATTCTATTCCTGGAATGAAACTCCGTTGCTGTTGCTCTGTCTCCATGGTTAGGATTTACCARTGTAACTGTAGTGTAAAGCTTCTTCAGCAAACCCTTGTAAATCCAGAGAAGGCCTTCTGCCCTTTGGAAGAATCAACCCTTATATTCTTGCTTTTTGATAACCTTATGAATCACCTCCAATGAACAACCTTTTTCTTAAGTGACCGCATAAAAATATCTCCATGTGGTCTTTGGAACAAGTTCATTTGACCTTTTGTTGAGGACCTTTTCTGCTATGCAGCCAATTTATACTGGTCTCTTGAGTGGTCACTTATCAGATATGTATATTCATTCAGTAAAAATGTGCTGTCTAGCTGAATGTGTGCCAAAATGTTATGACTTCCCCTCTTCATTTCTGCCGAACAGTATGAAACTAAATAATTTCTGGCATRTTGTGTTTTGTCACTATGTATGACAGTCTGAATGTATCCAGTCATTTCTTATACCGAGCCTTTACCTCTTCCTTTTCAGTGGGTGGGAGAAAGTCAATTACTCATCAGAAACTGCCATGTTTAATTCTTGAGGGTATTTCGTTCCAGAATATAGTAGGATTTGCATATTCAAGACATTCATTTTATGCTATCCAGGCAATACCTGGTTCTGTAACCGTCTGTAAAGTTCACAGAAGTTCTTCATAGAATTGAKGGAGGAAGGTGCATGCTGCTGTGTGCACTGGAGAAGAGGTGGGTCAGCATCGCTCGCAGCATCGCATTTCTCAGACCKTTTTGAGTACATCAGCTTTCGGTAGAGTCAGAGCACAGTAGGGTTGTTGAGCGTTATGGTCTTGTCAGCTTAGGGAACGTAAACCGGTGTAAGCAAGGATAGGGTTTTAAAGAAAGTAAGTCTACAGGTCTAAATCCAATTTGTAAATTCCCTCATTTTAATTACTTTAATATGTTTGGGKTTTTTTTCCCAATTTAAACAGAAAATACAAAACTACAAGAAAAACCCAAAACAACCATTCTTACTTCATCATGAGAGCATTCATATGAGGAGTTATACCTATATGACTCGTATGCTGTATGTAAAAACATCTGTGTTCAGACAAGCCCTTAGAAAAGAATATTTTATAGCTCACCAAACCTCCCCTGCTCTTCCAAGTGTGGCAAAGCTGTACTACTGCACTCAGGGGGATCCTGATTTGTATGCTGTGTTAGCATAATGCCCCGTTGGAGATGTGGTTATACCAGGATATCCTGTGCATGAAGTTGTCTCAGTGGCTGCCTTTACTCTGTCAGTTCAACAAATATCTCTGCTGGTAAAACAACCTCCCTAATTTTAACTTATTTAGGGACTATCTGTAACAAAGCAGTAAGCCTGCTTGGACTCTCTCTTCCACCAGATTACACTGTCTCCTCAATTACTCCAGCATGACCGTTTGACTGCTGTCTACATTAAATCTATAAAAATGATGCAGGCTAAAGTCAGAGCAAGGGATGTGGTTCTGTGGGACAGAAACATGACACTATTCCAGCTGACCTGAGATTTCCCTAGGATTCGTGCATTTCAGTATGAATTTACTAAGCTTCTGGTGGACCACAGCATGAGGTGGAGCACAAACTCAGTGTGATGRGAGTGTAGCCTAGTAAAAAACAAATGAGATCTCAGTTGTGTCTAATAGATTTTTTTATGAGAGGTGTGCAGAAAATGTCATCTTCTGTCAAGCCCTTAGTGGTGTTTGATTACTAAATACTGCAAAATTCCTTTGGAGGATCTCTAATACATAGCCAACATAACATCACATGTATTATCCTGGAGRTTCCTCCTAACTTGCTGCCCCTGTTCTTTTACCTTATGTTTTCTCTTTGAGTTAACTCATAGGCAGCAGCACATCAGGAGAAACAAATTTATTACACTCTTATCATGTTAGGTTACTGATAACTGTCACGTGCTCTGTCATGTAGGTCCAACAGTATAATCCACACAGTTACTGTTACAAACCAGGGCCCAAAGAGAGAGGAACAAGTTCCTGCATATATTGAAGGTTTCTTTAGACGATGAAAATGGCAGGAACTAGAGATATGCCATGCCACTTATGCTGATTCAGCTGGAAGGTTTAATTACCTCTAATTTTGTTATACTGTATAACAGCAATGCAAAGAAGTATCTGCTGTGTTGCTGTTGGCTAGAAGAGCTGAGGAACTGACCAAAACAAGATAAGTTTTTGCAAACAAGGTTCTGTCTGGCACTTGGGGCTCTTTAATTATCCAGGAGATGGAACTCTAATAAGGACAAATCACTAGAAGAGAGAGCTTTCTGATTTTTCTTGCTTCTTGCTGAGCAAGAATATGGTGAATAAAAGATAGTATGAGGTAAAAGTTCAGATAGGAGCTTGGGATTTTTCCACAACAATAGGAACATTTTTCTGGTTTTCTTTTGGTTTTTGTTATCCCTGTGGTTCTGGAACCTTTAGGCCAGAGGGAAATGAGACAGCAGATAGGTTCTTCCTGGTTCAGGGGTGAAAACTTGACAGCGCTCGCTTGTCCACGTTTGTCACTGACCCGCCGAGTGGTGTGAGTGTGAGAAGTCCCTAGTCAGCTTCCAGGGCAGAGTGAAACAGGCTATTTAAACAGCTTAAACTGCTAGTCTGAACTAAGCTGATTTTATCAGCAGTGGATTAGGAAGCAGTTGTATAAAATGTGCTTCTGGCTCCGCAACTGGAGCAGAACCTTTGGCCAAAGTTGAAAAAGCCGCAAAAAGAAACAGGGTGTCCGGGTAGCTCTGCAGAGCCCAGCAGGTAACTTTTCCTCCAAGTATGCTTCATGGCTGAGTTTTGGACCGGTTCTGCCTTATTTGGTTCGCACTTAGTAAACATGACACATCCAAAATATGTGTAAGAAGAACAGCCAGTCCCACATACAGCCAGTCATTTTGGGGAGTATTAAATAAAGGCTAATTTCAGCCACCAGCAAGCTGGTCTACAGTCAGTGGGAAGAGGGAAAGCAATCTTCCAGCAGCTCTTCCAAGTTAGACTTCTAATCTGAGTCACTGCCTTAGGCAATCACTTAACTAGGAATCCCAGTGAATCAGATGCTCATTTGTACTGCCCTTTTT
The DNA here is from genome assembly GCA_030449065.1 of Oceanodroma leucorhoa. NCBI lineage: Eukaryota > Metazoa > Chordata > Aves > Procellariiformes > Oceanodroma > Oceanodroma leucorhoa. The sequence continues at coordinate 23,216,251 of JASVER010000001.1, read as the reverse complement.
TTGTGAGAGAAGATTATAGAAGGARTGGGGCTGAAATATCTTAGCAGAACAGATCAGACACCGATTAAACTGGATTTAGAACTACATTGGTGCTGAGTTTGTTCTGGCTACCATAAATGTTCTTTTTCTGTTTGATGGCAATCAAATATCCACACTGACATTAAGGTGTGCGCTACGAGATTACTTACAATTGGCTCACTTCTTTTCTGAAAAGATACGAATGTATCACTGAATGATTGCCCTTCCAGCTATTGCACACACAGAAATAAAATAGTTGGTGAGATGAGTGTCTCTCTATTCCCCCTCCTTTCATCATTTTCATACAACAGTGAAGTTGTTGAAAAAAAGGCATGTTTGCTCCCTGTTCTGGATTTACTTCATATTTGGGCAGCAATTCAAGTTACCCAAAATAAGAGCAAAAGAACTTGTAAAATACTTTAATGACATATTTTTCAGCCACTGCCCCAGTAAAAATAATTGTATGAAATACAGAGTAGGGACACCAGAGTGAGCCCAACAGTGAGTCAAAAAACCTACAGGCACTTTAGCTGCACATCCACTGAGTGTATCCTAATCATATAAGTTAGGTAAAACAGTGCTGTTCAGATAATTTATTCTCCAATACATACTTGCAACTCAACTCCACAGAAGATCTCTGTGCCTGAGGCAGCATGACTTCAAAATCCCTCTTTGTATAACTTTCATCTTTAAAATAGGATTTCAGAGCCGATCGCCAAGAAGCTTCCCTCCTGGAGGATCAGAAACGRTTGCGCTCTTCTGCAAGTTCAAGGACTTCAGCCTTAGCTCACTCCATTGGAAGGGCAAGAGAAAAAAATCACTGTTTCTTCAGCATGCTTAATCAAAAATAAATCCACTGTGGAAAAAGCTAAACGAATGATCTGGAGTTGTTCTTCTGGGCTCGTGTACTTGAGCAAGTTTTCTTCATGCTTTGAGAATGATTTGACTCAAAATGATTATATACAATTTGGCTTCCTTTTCCATTTCAGAACTTCAGTCAGATAAGAAAGGTGACCTTACTGTTGGGTAAGGACCAGAACAGTTCCACTGGTGAATTATTAAATTAGCCCATTACAGCAAGTAATGCATCTGTAATATGGTTGCTTTGATAGATCAAAACCCCATGAAAGGCTAAAGTTTTTCTTAAATATTTACTTTATAAATACATTAGTACCAATGTTCAGAMATGGTACCTGGCTCCAGGTTTCTGTGCCTGAAATTCAAATGCAAACAATATTTAGTTATTCTAATATTTATCTAACATTTAATTGGCTGGAGTTTTACATAAGGAACAAATACAAGAAAGTATTTGTGTGAAACAAGCCACCCTTCTTTACCTTGTATYAGTAATTATCAGCCAAGGTTTTCCATTTTGGACTGCATGTAATGTGCTAGTTATTCACTGCTTGAGATTTGCACTTAGGTTTGACTGAAACCATGAATAAAATTAACTTAATTAATTTTGATTGTAGTAAGTATTTATCTCTATGACAAGACTATCAGAGACCTAGGCATAATTTACAACACTTCCCAAGGTAGCACTTGTAAAAGAGCAAAAAATGGATTGATAGACCCATTTTATGACTTTTGGCAGGCTTCTGTGAGGAAACTTGCAGTGTTGTGCCTACATCATGTTATTCTCACATCCAGTTAATGGATTTCCCACCACTGCAACAGGAGATCCAAGAACTCCTTAAAAATCTCCACATTCACTCAAAAGTCCAACTTCAAATAAAATATTCAACTGGAAAGATGGAAGGTCAAGGAAAAAAACTCCTTCCTTGTTTTGTCTTTTTTTTAAAAAAAAGAGTAACAATTTTAAATAAACTAGAATAATTATTGTACAGACTCCCGAATTTTTCTGTCTTATCTAAGTTTTTTTTAAATATGAATATTATTGTGGATTCTTGTAGATTCTTCATTCTTATGGTTATTATTGACCACTGTATTTTACTACTTCAGTGAAATGTCCAGTAGAGCTGTCAAGAATTACGTCTATTTTGGCAGACTCTCTGTTCTCACATTTTTAATTTGAATTTGAGTCTTAACAAAATTTTAAACAATTTCTCAGATTAAAGGAATTCTGAAAACTTGAGAGCACACAAACTTGAAAATAGTTCAGCTTGAAAACAGACTAGAGTATTTTGCCTTTTAGCAGTGTGAGTCAGCATTGTATGCGCTGATTCCAAACAACATGGGCATTGGAGACACATGATGACCTAGTTTTAAAATGCATATTGTTGATTAGAATGGTCATTTCATTTTGGTGGCAGAATGAACAGTATTGGACCACATCCAGGCCCTTAAAACAGTTAATGGCTGCCCTCCTCCAACAGATGGCCACTACGTTTGTTTTATGAGATGGTTTGGATCTGTGCAGCTTACTGTATGACCGGCTTATTRCAACTAGTTGTGCTACAGTTGGAAGAACCACCTCCACAAGCAGATGACATGATGGTGTAATTTATACAAATAAATATCAGCACACAGTCAAACCACTGTAATGAAAGAATTAATTTCTAGTGACTTGAAGAAAGGGTTGGAGTCAAAGGGGGTAGGTATTACCAGTTGCTCATTCACTGATGGCCTAATTTATTTTGTATTATAATAAATTTGGTAATTGTTGATAGAAAAAGTCATACGCACATGCCTGCTTCCATTTATCTTAATGGTAGTGCAACATCGGATTGCAGCATGAATGAAAAGCTGGTGTGTTTCAGTGCCTTGGCAGCTTGCGGTGACCTTCAGGAGAAATGAAATGCTCTGTTGGCTAGGGAAACAATTGAGCTGAAACCAGTCAGGCGCAGTAAACTCAGAGATAGTCTTTCCAAATTAAAAGCTGTTAGTAGCAGCTTAAAAGAAGGCAAAAAGTGAGAATATGACATCTTGCTGCAAGGTGATTTTATGTGCAGATTGAAACAGGAGGAAAAAAAGCCAAAGTTCAGATCTAAAGGAATTCCCATTAACTTGAAGAATTTGGAGATTAGATTGAATATTAGCATCCAAAGGTAGCTGATGTATGAACACACGGTAGAAGCCATAACCTGTTGAAAAGCGCTGAGATAAATTTAGGCTACTGACCTTTTAGCGCATTAGGGCATGAAATAAATCACTGGCTGCAAGTAGTAAATTTGCTACAATCAAAATGCTTTCCAAGTACTTCTAGTTATAGAATTTTGCAGTCAAGAGCACTGCATATCTGGAATAACCTTTTAATATTTCAATTATGCCTGAGTGTTATGGACCCAATCCTGCATTGTTGCATGCCCAAAACTCCTATTAATGTCAAAGGATATTTCAGAGGATAAGAAAGAAAAGGTCAGGCTTTAAATCAGCCAGCAATGTCCTCATAAATTAGTGGTTATTTACAAACTGGTGAAGAGCCCAGATTAATCTCTAATAAATTTCCACAGATTTCAGCTGTGATGCTTAAAAATATATTATTCAATGCTAAAATACACTTCACCAGGACCCTTTCTTTAATTGCATGGGTGTTGCTTCACAGGTGGGTACCCTGGGGAGGCCAACCCATAGTGTGGGAACTAACAAGCTACCGCTGCAAGTTCCAGTCCATACTTCAAACATAACAATGTTTCAGAAATAGATTTTGTAGCCCTGTTTGTTGTGCCCTGCTGACACAGAAGTTGTATTTTCATCTGTTCTAGCAACACAGCTGCAACAAGAAGTCACTTCAAGTGCAGACAATGCTTTCCTCTTCTTTCTGTCCATTCCAGAGCCTTTGTATGGATGATATACAAGTGCTTACACAGTTTTAAAGGAAAAGAGAGTATTGATGACTTGTATTTGGGGGAAGGAATTATACCTTCTTCTGTCCTTGTGGTTTTTCCTGGCTCTAAAGCCACTTAGACATGTTTCTTTTTGCAGAAGAAATAATAATATAATCCATACAAYATATATTCATCTGTAAATGTCAAAGTGCGTTCCTCAAGGTGGCAAAAGCTTCATTATTTCCCTTTCTTTCTGGAGTACGAAGAGCATTAACCAGCCAAGCATGGGCTTTTTCAGAGGTCTTCAGGAACCACCATTCTCTTGAAAGCTCGGAGGAGTTATTGGGGTTCAACATCTTTCAGGATCAGACTTTGGAAGAGATAGGGAGAAATGCTGTCTCATTGCAGCATGAGATAATGTTTGTTTTATTSTGCTAGGCCTCGTTACAGTCTCTTTGTGAGGGGAATTGGAAAACTGTATGGAAGGAAACATAACTCTGCTTTGTCAGCTGAAACTCAAAGTTCCCTCACTTCACCAGGTCAGCAGCATTTCCCTACCACAGCAACCGTGGCCTTCTCCCTGGCTGGAGCAGTGAATGGTCCCCCTTCTCTTCCAACCGTTAGAGATTTTAACTGGTGGATGATGAGCTTTAAATAAAAGTAATTGATTTGTGGAGTGCTGTCCTGGGCAGGGTYCTGTATGTTAAAGATCTCAACAAATAACAGCAATTAGCTAATTATCAAATCATTTTTATAAGTCCTTTTTTTCCCTTTAGTATCCAAGGGACGAAGCTAGTCATGCCTCACCTGCGCTGTTATGTGCTTAGTACATTTTCCCTTCCCTGAAATAAGTATTCAAGGCATATGCTTTTATACTGCTCAGGGGAATACTTCTCCCCAGACAGCTCTCTTGTGAGATTTTCAGGGAATAGCATGTAGGAAGTGATTTTCTGCACAAATGTCTTAGCAAACCCAGAAGGCTGAAATTTGCAGGTTGCCTTCAATTCTGAGGTTGTATGAGCATCTAAAGAGACAAGGAGAGGTCAGGCACCATACACTGGTTGCTTCTTAAAAATAAATAAATACATATATAGATAAAGCTCTGGGAGTTGAATTCAGTCTCCTAGTTTCCTGCTCCTCAGTTTAGCAACATTAAGGATAATACGAATGATCACACGTGCTCTGAGATCTACCCTTAATTCCTGATAGTCTTACTTGCAGTTGAGGTGCCATCTTCTGCTAGGCCTATTGCCATCCAAGGAGACCTCTTTAATTTTACACTAAGATGACATGCAATAGAAAGATCTTTATTCCACAACATCAATTCAGAAAAACAAGAAAGAAAAAAAAAAAAACCAAAAAAACCCTAAAATAACCCCAAAAAACCCATTGTGTCTTTATTTTTTAATTGACTACCAGCCTGTTTATGAGCAACTTTTTAAATTACTTCTCAAATTTACAAAATCTGTTCATGAAGCTCCTTTAGTTGGCCTTTCTTCAGAGTTTAACTTACACTATGTCCGCAGAAAATTTGAATACAAAAACATCATGCACCTGCACTCTCAGCATACTGCTGGCATTCAGAGCTCTGTGCAGCTTACTTGGCTCTCTGCATAATGCCCTGTTTGGCAAAGACATTCAGATAGTATGTCCCATTTATACGTACGGTGTTTTCAGAGTTTGGTGAAGCACAGAGTGGGAGGATTTGGGAGGATACTGTGATAATAGTTGACCTTGCATGCAGTGATCAAGGACATAAATAAGTTACAAGAATTGTAARGTACACAGAAAAGGCAACACAAAAGAGGAGAGGGAAAGTTAAAATAAAAAGAGGTACTAGAAAGGCAAAAACTGAAGATCTTTCACATTGAGTACGATCACTGAACATGTATATGCCTTTTATTTGAAGCTAATTTTTACAGGGATCAAAGAAGAGTTTTTTCATCCTAGCCTCCCCTTATGTTACTGCTTTTTTGTCTCCAGTACTYGTCTCATCTTTTGTTTTGCTTCTTTATTTTTAATCTTTCTACTCCTCAGCTTTTGAGGATATTTTTAAAGCTGTGCGTAACATGATCCTTTCATGTTTGCCTGTTCAACTTGGTAGCCTGTGCACTAGGAAAATTTAATCAAGATTTGAGCTTACCAGGTGTTGCTTTTAGGTGAGTATATCATTACAGGGAAAGCAAGGGTTTTATCTGTAAATTTTCAGAAATATTATTTTTATTATTATCTAGCAATGAGTGAGAGAAAAATAAGTGATTGCCTGGTAGGGGGTCATGTGTCAGTCTTACTGGAGAAAATATTYATGCTTATAACATTCTCACAAACAGTAGGCTTGGTATTTAATATATTTTTTATTGGATGAGCAAATCACTACTAAGCATGCAGGACTTGCAACAGAGAAGAGAGGCAACAGTCTCCATGTTATTTAGTTGACAAGTATTCTCCTTAAGAACACAGGGTAGGTACAGACARTAAAAGAAGGCCACAAACTGTGATGTAGGTCAATATAAACTGAAAGTCCACTAAATATTCAAAAGAACATTTGTCCCAAATGCGTGTGTCAAGCACCCATAATTTTTCTTACATTGATAATGTCAAAACTATGGACAGYACCTGGAAAAAACAATTCTTGAATAACAGCTCTGATGTCTTCTGCATGCCCAGCTTGAAGTATCCCTAAAAGTCCRATTTTTGTGAAGTCCTGAGCATAGGCCTTTTAGAATTAATTTCTTGATGTATTCCAGTTTGGGAAAAGAAAAATTTAGGTACATAAATTGCTAGGGTTTGAAAATCTGCATGTAGACATTTCTGCAATATTAAGTATGTTATAATCTTGAATAGTTCTCTAAAGAGGATCACCACTAACRTGAATGCTGATGCTGTCTTTGTTCTTGCACATATGCAGTAAGTGAATTACATGAAGTGTACAGTCAACGCTCCAAGGGGACATTAAATGCATATAATATGCCTTTAAAATACTTGCTTTATTCATGTATTTATTGATGCAAATGCCTTTATTTTTACAATGGTGTTTATTAATTTAAAGTAAAGTGCTTCCACGTACGTGTTGCATGTGTCCTTTAGGAATCCCAGCAGAAGCTGCTGCACACTCCATTATTTAAACCTGCTCTACTTCTGCTTTGGGATCCCTGTTGTCTTCCCTAAATTCATTCCCCATCTATCATCTGTTGTATTCATTTTCTTCTGGAGGAGAGCTGTCCCTTTGCTCTTACTGATCTGGAAATGAGGAATCAGTAGTGTAGAGTCAAGAAGCTCAATTAAAATCAAGGCCCTTTGCCTTGCTGGGTTGGTGTATACTGCTATTTGCTCTTGGAAGTAAAGCATGGCTGGGYCCATTTAGGAAACATGAGATTCTTGTTTTATCACAAACCAAGGAATTRTGGTGAAACAGTTGATATAGAAGTCAGTCTACAAAAACTGGAGGAACAGAAATGTTTCATTTAGTCCCTTTGTCATTATTCAATAAATAGTGGGATTCCAAGCAAAAAACAGCCACCTTCTGMCAAGACCAATCCTTCACTTTCGAAGAAGAGAAGGAGAACAAGAAGATATTGTCTTCTTCTCTCCTGTCAGCCAGAACCTTTCCTCAAAGCTTCCTGAGTCCTTCCCAGAGCCACCCCTGCCTATTGCTCATCCTCCCATTGAGCCTTCTTTTCCATGCTGATATTCTTTCTAGTCACTCTTTGCAGCTCAAATGTGGCCTTTAAAGCTCTAGCTCATGACAGCAGTGAGCTAATTAATTTATTTTTCATTTCCAGTTGTTTAAGCTAGGTCTCTGTTTTAGATGCAGTAGTTAAAAACCTAAATTTTCCTGAATCCAAAATGAGCAGTGGGCAGCATCTGAAAGGGTTCTAAATATGAAAAGAAAATTGAATTCATCATTTAGCAGCACTAATTAAAATTTTTGTTTGTTCAGTGCCTTCATTGTTTATTTTAATATCAATATTTTATTAGGCATTGAGAAAAAAACTGCAGTTCTTGGTAAAATGCAAATTCACTTTTGTTGCTTTAAATAAAAATGCAAATTCTTTCTTCCCACTTATCTCTTCAAAAAGAGAACACAGCAATAAAAAAGGAAAAAATTCTTTCTACCACCTGCATTTCCTTCTCTAGCCTTGGCCACGCAGGAAAGTTACATAGGTATAAATCAAAACGATGAATTAAAATRTCCTTGCTAAATAGGTGAAAATCTCTCTGTGGACACTGTTTTCATTTTAACAGTGTATTTTATGGGTCAGCTGGGACCAGATGTATGAAAGATATCACCCTTGCACTGATATAAAGCCATGGACATATGAACACAGACACAGAGGTCAAGGCATAAACCAAATCACTCCACAGTAACTTCATACAAAAAAAAAAATAATCATATTAACCCTCATTTAGGGCAGTGTGGATGCCTACCTCTTCGGGAAGCTGCTTCATGACTCCAAAGAGTTTGAAGCTCTTCAGGGTGAGGATGTCATCCCTCGTTGAAAACTAATTTATTCATATGCTTGAAGATTAAAGGATATGTCCATAGTGCAGCTTCAGAGGCAATTTCAGTGTAACATGGAAGCACAGATCTAGGACTAAATTGTATAGACTTCTACTGAATTGTATTGACAGTGGCAACATAAAACTTGGGATAGAGTAATTTACCCTACTTCTGTGAAGTATTTAKACATAGTCTTTTTTTAATGTCCATGCAGGTGTCTATCACAGTGTAACTATTGGCTTTGACATATTAGCAAGTGACTGGGTGACATTATGCTACCAGGCATCAGCAACTCYGTGATAACTGTGCATTGTGCATGCTCCATTTCCTCATGACAAATGTGAGGTATTTGATACAGGTTATCCTTCATAAGGAGGGTAAGCTTCTTGACACGTACAGAGGATGCTGCAGAGTAAGATTATGCATAAGAACATCGGAGCAGCTGATTCCCGGGACTGCATTTGTGTGTTATAGCTTTATGCCAGATTGAAATCCAATTTAAGTTAAATTAGTGCAACTCTGCCCTGCAGGCAGGACATTAAGACTAGTGCATTAGTACACACTAAAAGCTATATTGGTACAATCTATGATTTAAACTGTCACCCAAGGTAAGTGGGCATATATTAGTTCAATCCCATATGGAAAGGGAATAAGTCACACGGCCTAAGGCCAAATTTGCATTACAGGTTTTACTAGCATAGCTGTATTAGCCAAAAGCCTGATGGTGCACACTCTGGTTGACACAACTATAGGAGTARAAGCACCTAAAAGCATGTAAAGAAGCAGTTAAGCCAAGAATATTAAGCTTTTGCCAGCAGTAGCCTACATTCAAAGATGCTACGCTTCTGGTCACTCTAGATATAACACCCTTAAGCAAAACAGTAATGAAGGCAGAAATGCTAGTTCAAAAGCCAGAAAAAAATTATTTTGATACTATATGTTATTCTGTACAAAGAGATGGCTTAAGATGTACCTGCAAAGAAAGTTATTTYATCAGAGTGATCTATTTCTGTACTACAAAGGAGTGGTTGGTGTAATTCTATCAGTGTAGCTCTTATCACCAAACCTGTTAAGTGCAGTCAGGATCTCAAGATAACTTATTTATCATAGGAAAAGGAAAGGTGTGCTGGAGTAATGTATACTGGCTGGAGTACAGTTTTGCTGATTTAAGTTGCCTTCTCAAGAGAAGCATTTTGCTTGTCATATTCCAGCACAAAGTACTCCTATAGTGGCCCTGACATTAGAAAACTTTTTACTGTGTAAGTGGTCTTATCAAGGCTTACACCAATGTATTGTTCTCACTAAAAAAGTTAAAGTAGTAACTGCAGYGGCTATGTAAAATTGCATAAAAAATCTCTGTGTAGACCAATATTTAGGCTCCAAATATTTTTCTTTGGAAGTCGTGGCTGAATTTTTTCTGTAGATTACCACTTAAGGGTTCTGCTCTGGTCCTGATRGTTAACTTCCCGTGTCATATAGGCTATTTGAAACTCCTTCTTTACTGGAATAAATAAAGATTTTATTTTCATGAGACCTGAGATTCTGATCTCCTCTGCTGCATTTTCCTTTGACTGAGGTCATACTCATGTGCTGCATCCTGAGAATTTCAAATTTATGTTCAAATTCTCTGCAAGGCAAGTTTCACATAGATATATTGACATATATGGGTATGGCACAGAGAAAACTCTAAAATTAGTTGTTTTTTAAAAAATAWTTTTTTTTAAAGAGAGTAATCTACAGACTTAATCTAATTGCTATGGTTGAAGAAAATGCTCAAAGCAAACCTGTCTCTTCAGACACATTTTAAGTTGGGATTTTAGCAAGAACTTGCACTTCTGTGTATTTCTCCCTCATTTCTACCCAAGATTTATCAGCTATTGCTTTCATCAGCATGTCTTCTCAGGAGTCCTGACCTTCACTGTTTTTTCCTGTGCTGAAGGGTGCCAGACTAAGCTAACAATGTTATTGCTCCAAGTAACTTTTTTTCAGTTTTTCTGGAAGGTGAGTGACTTTATGTCAGTTCTCACATTTATTGAGTTCAAAAGAGAGACATCTTCTGTCTTCACAATAGAAYAGTCAGTCAGGACCCTGTAGTTATTCTACCTTGTTGAAAATAATTGTCTGATATAATGATTCCCTGATCTTGACATTTCTAACTCATACCTGAGATATATTTATTATTGACCGTGTAACATTGAAGAGTTACTATATTTTCATGTATGTCCCATATCTCAGAAAGCCTACACTCCAACAAAAGCATTGGCAATTAAAGTGTTGCTTAGCTTTGAATAACCTGTACAAAATTAAAAGTGCAGATGGGATATTTTTTGGAAAAAGGGAGGACTCAGTGGTGGTCATCTTCTTTTCCTCCTTTCAGTTCAGATGCATGAAAATGCTGTACTTGCCAGCCATCATTGCTTGGATATTTGGTAATACAGATCGGTATTGTTCACGTGATGTTAATGGGATCACAACAAGGATAAATTTAATATTTTTGATAAATGCAGGAACTTCTACTGTGATATTCTTAAGAACTATTTATAGATAGTAAACAGTTTTTACACAACTAGTCTTCATTTAAGTTTTGTGTTGAGTGGGTAGCCTTTTCTTCTGGAAGGAAGCATGGAAAATGTGGAAGAATGGGTTCACTGACAGCAATGAATACCAAAATTTAGCCAGTACTGTTTTCATTTGTGTTTAAAATACTGTCATGGGAAGTCTAGTCTTTTTCTCTTTTTCTTCTTTTTTTCTTTTTTTCTTTTTTGCTTTTTTTGTTTTTAAATAAAGAAATTTTGGATAGTGATTTTATAGAATTTCACTCAGTGGGATTTTGCATCCTAAGCTGAAACAACTGTAATTAATAGCCTTGCCAGTTGRGGAGTCCCAATGTGTAAAGCAACAGCTTTAATTTTGGCCATTCTATTTACTTTTAAGTAGTGACTTTAAGGCTCTATTGTTAAAATAAAAAAGGTAAAACAAGCAGAAAATATTACTTGTTGAATCATTCCAAAGTTAGCAATAATATGAATAGCTTAAGTACTTCGCCAGAAATTCACTATAGCATCGTTCATAGTTTCATACTTGATGACTAAAGCAAGGCAACACAGGTTTTGCAAGCTGATTAAAACACTCACTTGAGAAAGAAATGTATACAGATGTATGCAAAAATAAGGGAAGTGTTTAACCTTGCACAGCATAAAAAGGAAGTTTTCCATGGTGAAAAGCTGGACCGCATATATTTGGGGTTAGTAGTCATCTCTTCTTGAGGTTTTAGAGATAGGCTGCRACTGGAATAGCATGCTAGTTGTAACTCCCAGTATTTTGGGACAGCATAAAGAACACTTTTCTGTGGTCAGCCTTGGCCACACACCTATCCCTACACTGTTCATGAGACCAGGAAGGAATGTTTTCCCACCACAGGTCAGTAGACATCATTAGACCTCTCTGCACTGTGTGGTATGAGTCCTGTAGTACGATCAACTGGGCATGCCGTACTTATTCAACTCTCAGTTATTGCTAGGGTTTTGAGGAACTATGACAGCCTAGTTCCTTGCCTTGCCCACAACAGGTTAATCACCTGCGGATCAAAAAAAGGTTCAGTCCAGTCAAGATATTACGTTCTAAACTGGCAAATGGATGACATTTAATGAGCTGTGATATTCAGGAGGTCAGGCTCAATGATCAAATGTTCTTTCTGGCATTAAATTGCCTGAAATCAATGACACATGAGGAAGCAGTGATGGTAACGTGAGTTAGACATACTTTCCATAAAACAATGCAGAAGTCTCATATGCTGTCCAGAATCCCCCAGTTCAAGGGGAGAAAATATAGGCTAGTTAAAACTTATGTGAGAATTAAATGGTGTCATTTTCAGTTCAAGTTCCATAGAATTAAACTGCAGCATACTTTATGTGAGCACAATTAAGGTAAAACATAGCCCTTAATCTCTTAGGAATGTTTTTAACAGTCCAGAGAGCTTAATAGTATCAGTTTCCCTGGGCTATTTTTGCTCAACCAAACGCTTAACATGTTTTTGGCCATACAAGTCAATTTCATACTGATGGCAATGTGGAGACATAAATGCCCTTTAATTATAGGACACTGTGATATTAGTATTGTAAAAAGCCAAGATGCCACTAATAGGAAGAATTTTGGCAGGCTACATTAGCTGGGAAAAAAACTAATTTTATCTGAACATACTGACTGTCTATAAGATCAGCCTTTGGAGTCCTTTTAAGCCAATGTCTTCCAGTTGTGACTGAAAGCAAATGTGTGAAAATGTAGTAATAATACAACCTGTTCAAAACAAGGACAGCTTTTTGTGAATTGCAAAACTGAAGATACTGCATACAGATCAGGGATCAGATAACTAGAATTTTAGCAAATCTTATATGCATATTATAGTCATTTTAATGGTATGCTTAATTGAAAGGAAACTCCTTTTTGCTTTATAGAGAGATCAAACTATTTTGAGCTGCAAAATGTTTGAATAAATTACCCAACACTAAATCATTTCCGAAGCTGAAGGCTGTTTTTATTCTACCTCCCTACTCTACTGTAAAGTTCACATTGTTCAGTGAATTCAAGGAAGGCACAGGGGAACAAAGCAAATAGTTAGGAGGCTAAAGAAGATGGTGCTTCCTCATGGGTACTACCACTCACCTGCATGAAGGACAGAAATTAACTTGTAGGYGAGTTCAAGGGTGTCCTCATGCTCTGAGCCTCAGCAAGCCTAGCTAGTTTCTTCCCATACCGTGGACCTGTCATTACACTAGCAGTGTTACTGCTGTCATGCAGTATACACTTGGCAGGGCAGCCTCACTTGAACTCCCTAAAAACCACAAGACAGTCTCCCATGAATAAATCAGCTTGATTTGGTGGCTACTTAATTTCTCATGTATGCCAGTCGAAGACTCCTGTAGTTCTTCTACAGTAACAGTCAATCACTTAATTTCCAGTTAAGATTTTGAAAGTACCACTTTGCACGGTGGTCACTGCACACAGTGAATCCCCATTCCTGTTATCATATCCTAAAATAACTTCAAAATTAAGCTCTAGGTTGCTGGGTGGTTTCACTCTCTGCTGGAAAATACTTAGTTGTAGAGTGAAGATGATTAATAATGGAGTCCATGAGAACCATTGAATATTGGAAATGTGTTTCTTTGAATGGAGGAGAGGGATTTGATCAGGACATAGTAGCAATTTCTTTTAAGATACTGTTCTGACATGTGATTTGTCCTATCATTAAAGTCGGAAGAGGAGACTAGAAATATATACATCTCAGTTATTGCATTTGTACATAAACACCAGCTTAGACATCTACACATACAGTTATATTGTACAGAAACACATACACACAAATATACATGCACAAAACACTCCTACACAGAGGTGTGGTATTAGGGGAAATGTCAGAGTTACAGTGTTTATTTTATTCCATGTCAGTTGCTTGCTCCCCATCCAATTTGTTAGTCTGTTATCTTGATTTATACTTATGCCTTATCTTATTGTGAAATATCTTTCTCAGGCTGTCTCCAGTAGCAGTTTCCCTGACTGCTTGCCTTTTAGCCACCTCTTTTCCCATCTAGCCTCTGTTTTTCCTATCTCATTTTGCCCTTTCTCTCTTTTTTCTCAGCATCTGCAGCTTTCAGGTTGTCTTGGCCATCCCGTTTCAACTTTTTTATCCTGTTCCATCTCTTGACTTCTTAGACTCCTGGCCCCATATCTGTTTCATTATTGTCTTTCCAGGTATTTCTGCTGAATGTACCTCCAAAAACCATTGGTACCCAGTCAATCCTAGTTATGTCATGGATCCAAATCTGAAATCTCCTCATTCTGTCCCCATCTCCTACCCTTCTGGCTGAACTGTCCTGCTGACAGTCTCCTGTTCCATGCCCTTATTGCTCATTCGGGCTCACTCCTCACCTCCAAACCTTCTYCTACACACGCTCCTCCATCAGCACATTACATGCATGCAGTGTACCTAGCTCTTGCTCACTTGCCACTTGAGCTAGGTGGCTTTCCCCCACCCATGCTGGCTGGGATGCCAGCTCCCTATGCTCACTTCACAGGCTCAGATCAGTGCTTGGGGTGGGAAACACAGCAGCCCAGAGCTGGTCCTTGCCTACTGAGAACAGGATATTCAAGAAAAAATTCAGCTACAAAAATCTAACCTATTAAGGATAAAAGTATTGATTTTTTTTTCCCCATGAAAATATATGTTTGGATGTAAGAAAATGTAAAAGACATATCTTTGGCACAAAGGTCATACCTGTACAAGATTTGAGGGTCTTGCTCCCAAAATGCAAGGGACTCTGAAAYCTATAAAATGGGTTGTCTCCACAGGTGTTGAGTGTTTTTTTATTATTTATTTGTTTGTGGTTTTTTTTTTTTAACATTGTTATTTCCCAAGTTTCTTTCTTTGAAATGGCTGGAATTTACCAAAAGCTTGCAGTCTGAGCCAGATACTTAGGMTGAATGCTCTAAGCCCCTATTATTCCAATTTGGGAAGGTTACAAACAACTGAAATTAAGATTTTATGATGGAAAGTATTAGCTGTACTTTTTCTGTGATTGAAGCAAAGTTCAGACTATCACCTTATTAATAGCTGTAGAGTTAATGAGTATGCTGAAGACATATAAAGAATYGATCGTCTCTCCATGGACTCTTTTGAATGGCTTAGTAGCTTTGGCACAAATTTATAATATGCTGTTGCTTTTTGAAATGCTGTATACGAGAGAAGATTGGGGCAATGATCCTGCCCCACTTACTTATAATATTGTTCTTTCTTTCTTTCTTTCTTTTTTTCTTTTTTTCCTCTTGGCATCTCATGACTCAAGTGTGGTGTTCAGGCTTTTTGGCTTTATGAATCTGTTTCCTTTCTGCTTTTGTTCCTTCAGTTTCTAACAGTACAAACTGTTCCAGTAAACAAGAATATGATACTGCAAATGGAAATCTGTATTTTTGGGTAAGATATAAGTAATGTTAAAAAATGTGGCACAAGGAACCTTACACAGTTCTAAAATCTGGAGAGTATTTTTTCATCACCTAATTTATCAATAATATCCAACTTCTTTTTGTTCTGATGCTCTTAGTATCTAAAAGGATATGAAATTACATCCATTATTTATATGCAAGAAGTCCAAACTTTATAGCTGACTGATTTGGCATTCATTTATGACTCTTAAATAACTAACACTCCTGAAATGGTGTCTTAAGAATTCAAAGGAGCCTCAAGTGACCAGATCTGTTTCACTTGCAAAATAATCATAGAATCATAGAATATCTCAAGTTGTCCTGCAGCAGGACAACTACAACTTGGTCACCATCATGGAAACATGGTGGGACGACTCTCATGACTGGAGTGCTGCGATGGATGGCTACAAGCTCTTTAGAGGGACAGGCGAGGAAGGAGAGGCTGTGGGGTGGCTCTGTATGTCAGGGAGTGTTTCGATTGCATGGAGCTCGACGTTTGTGATGATCGGGTTGAGTACTTATGGGTTAGGATGAGGGGGAAGGCCAGCGGGGCGGATATCCTGCTGGGCGTCTGTTATAGACCACCCAGCCAGGATGAAGAGGTCGATGAAGCATTCTACAAGCGGCTGGCAGAAGTCTCGCGATCKCTAGCCCTTGTCCTCGTGAGGGACTTCAACTTGCCCGATGTCTGCTGGAAATACAACACGGCAGAGAGGAAAGTCTAGGAGGATCCTGCAGTGTGTGGAAGATGATAACTTCCTGACACAGCTGGTAAGCGAGCCTACCAAGGGAGGTGCCTCGCTTGACCTGCTGTTTACCAACAGGGAAGGACTGGTGGGAGATGTCATGGTCGGAGGCCGTCTGGGGCTCAGCGACCATGACATGATAGAATTCTCGATTCTTGGTGAAGTAAGGAGAGGGGTCAGCAAGACCGCTACCATGGATTTCCAGAGGGCAGACTTTGACCTGTTCAGGATGCTGGTTGAGAGAGTCCCTTGGGAGGTAGTCCTGAAGGGCAAAGGGGCCCAGGAAGGCTGGAAGTTTTTCAAGAAGGAAGTCTTAAAGGCACAGGAGCGGGCTGTCACCGTGTAATGTAAGAGGAGCTGACAGGGAAGATGACCGGCCTGGCTGAACAGGGAGCTTTTGCTGGGACTCAGGAAAAAAAGGAGAGTCTACCGCTGTTGGAAGAAGGGCTGGGCRACTCAGGAAGAGTACAGGGATCTCGTCAGGTCATGCAGAGAGGAAATTAGAAAGGCAAAAGCCCAGCTGGAACTCAATCTGACTACTGTTGTCAGGGACAACAAAAAATGTTTTTACAAACATGTTAATGACAAAAAGAGAGCCAAGGAGAATCTTCCTCCCTTATTGGATGCGGGGGGAACATTGCCACCGAGGATGAGGAAAAAGCTCAGTCTTTAATATTCAGACCGGTTATCTTCTGGGTATTCACCCCCCTGAGCTGGAAGATAGGGATGGGGRGCAGAGTAAASCCCCCATAATCRAAGAGGAAGAGGTTAATGACCTGCTACGCCAGCTGGACATACACAAGTCTATGGGGCTGGATGGGATCCACCCGAGAGTACTGAGGGAGCTGGCGGAGGAGCTTGCCAAGCCACTCTCCATCATTTATCACCGGTCCTGGTTAACGGGGGAGGTCCCGGATGACTGGAGGCTTGCCAATGTGACGCCCATCTACAAGAAGGGCCAGAAGGAGGATCCAGGGAACTACAGGCCTGTCAGCCTGACCTTGGTACCAGGGAAGATCATGGAGCGGTTCATCTTGAGGGCGCTCACGAGGCAGGTGCAGACAACCAGGGGATTGGACCCAGCCAGCATGGRTTCATGAAGGGCAGGTCCTGCCTGACCAACCTGATCTCCTTCTACGACAAGGTGACCTGCCTAGTGGATGAGGGGAAGGCTGTAGATGTGGTTTACCTGGACTTCAGCAAGGCTTTGACACTGTCTCCCACAGCATTCTCCTGGAGAAGCTGGCGGCTCATGGCTTGGACGGGTATACTCTTCGCTGGGTAAAAAACTGGCTGGATGGTCAAGCCCAGAGAGTTGTGGTGAATGGAGTTAAATCCGGTTGGTGGCTGGTCACGAGCGGTGTTCCCCAGGGCTCAGTTTTGGGCCCCGTCTTGTTTAACATCTTTATCAATGATCTGGATGAGGGGATCGAGTGCACCCTCATTAAGTTTGCAGATGACACCAAGTTGGGTGGGAGTGTTGATCTGCCCGAGGGTAGGAAGGCTCTGCAGAGGGATCTGGACAGGCTGGATCGATGGGCYGAGGCCAATTGCATGAGGTTCAAGAAGGCCAAGTGCCGGGTCCTGCACTTGGGTCACAACAACCCCAGGCAACGCTACAGGCTTGGGGAAGAGTGGCTGGAAAGCTGCCCGGCGGAAAAGGACCTGGATGTGCTGGTCAACAGCCGGCTGAACATGAGCCGGCAGTGTGCCCAGGTGGCCAAGAAGGCCAACGGCATCCTGGCCTGTRTCAGGAATAGTGTGGCCAGCAGGAATAGGGAGGTGATCGTGCCCCTGTACTCGGCACTGGTGTGGCCGCACCTCGAATACTGTGTTCAGTTTTGGGCCCCTCACTACAGGAAGGACATTGAGGCGCTGAAGCGTGTCCAGAAAAGGGCGACGAGGCTGGTGAAGGGTCTAGAGAACAGGTCTTATGAGAAGCGGCTGAGGGAGCTGGGGTTGTTTAGCCTAGAGAAGAGGAGGCTGAGGGGAGACCTTATCGCTCTCTACAACTACCTGAAAGGAGGCTGTAGTGAGGTGGGTGTTGGTCTCTTCTCCCAAGTAACAAGCGATAGGACGAGAGGAAATGGCCTCAAGTTGCGCCAGGGGAGGTTTAGATTGGATATTAGGAAAGATTTCTTCACCAAAAGGGTTGTCAAGCACTGGAACAGGCTGCCCAGGGAAGTGGTGGAGTCACCATCACTGGAGACATTCAAAAAACGTGTGAATGTGGCGCTTCGGGACATGGTTTAGTGGGCATGGGTACTGGGTTGATGGTTGGACACGATGATCGTAGAGGCCTTTTCCAACCTTAATGATTCTATGATTCTATAAGCCAAGTACATATAAATGTGGATATTCAAGTTCAAAATGTTTTAGATTCTTTTTGCTTTCAGATGGCGTAGGTATTGTTTTATGGCTTTATTATCCCTTTGTTAAAAGAAATCTTCATGGAGATACAAGACCAATAAGATGGTACAATATTGTAGCACATTTTTGCTACTTCAGACATAGCTACATAAATAGACTTTTTTTTTTAATTTTGAAAATATATTGGGAATATAGAAATAACCAAATATTGACAATATTTCAGAACACTCTACCATTGGTAGAAAACAAGACTATAGCACCCCAACTCCCAAGCTCACATAAGCTATGCATATCTTGACAGATATGTCTAATCTGTTCTTAGAAACCTTCACCGAAGAAGACTTCACCTCGCTAAGCAGTCTAATGTGCCGCCTGTCTACACTGTTCACAAGTCTAAACTAATGCCTGAACTAAGCCTGTAGTTTCTTCATGCTCCTATTCTGTCAGGAGCATATTACATGTAAGATGTGTCCCTCCTCCCAACATTCCTGCCTCCCTTTGAACCCTGATGGTTATTTATGCCAATTCAGCAGTTTGTTCCCCTGACTATAACTCAGACTGGTGAARTGGCATGTTTTTATTTAAAAGAAAGACGATGACTCTTTTTTTTTTTTTTTTTTGAGCACTTCATTTCACAGTTCCAGTTTAGACCACAGCCGTGTGAAGAGCTGAATCAGCATAACTCTGAGGAGAGAAAAATCTCCAAGGGGGAACTGGAATGAATGGCTAATAGTAGAGAAGGTGAATATTGTCTGGGCTATTATAAATGGCATGGTTAATGTTAAACCACAGTCTGCAGGTCCCTCATTACAAGATCAGCCCCTTACTTGCTTCTCTGTTCCCAGTGGATTCCTGATCAGAAGTTAAATTTAAAATAGAAAGTAGTCAGGAGATCATAAYATGGTGGATGAAAGATGGTGGAAAGATAATGGAGATGAACCAATCTAACTGCATAGATATCRTAAAATGTGGTTCCCAAACTATCTGCCTGCTCTGCTGTTCCTCTTTCTTGCCCCATCCTCAGCTCTCCCTGCCCCTTATTCACTTCTCTTGCTTCCTCCCTTGTACGAGCTCTGTTGCACATCCAGCCTCACAGTAGTCTAATTCAGCTGACTGATCTGGCAGAAATTTACTTGCTCTTTTTTCTGGACTAACGAGCTGCACTGGTTCAGCAAACTGTCCTACGAGCAGCAGCAGGCGAGTCTGCGCCGAAGGCAGGGCAGGAATGGGAAGCTGCACTGTCACTGAGTGCAGCTGCCCCATCAGGGGGGTCCCTTGTATCATAAGCAACAGTTATTCGTTCCTTGTACTAAATAAAGCATGTGCCAATGATGCTGTCTTATCTGTAGGGCCTTTCACGAACAAAACCTGAAGACTTACGAAGCTATGACTGCTGGGATTGCAGTATAGTTCAGTCACCCTTCATGCTCATTTGTGTGACTAGACCTGTTGACTTCAAGCAAACTCAGCACAGTTAATAAGTATTCATACGGCAAAAAAAGGACTAGAGAAAGGGTCATTATTTTAATCAACAGAATGAACTTAATTTTCCTTAAATCTAACAGAAACACACTAATGGCAAAACAAGCAAAAAAAAAAAAAAAAAAAAAAGGAATAGCAGTGTCTGAAGCAAAATATTGGGCAAAACCTTCCTTGTTTCTTTCCCTAAAAGCAGCAAGAGACTGGAGTTTGAGTCCAAATCTCTCCCTGGAATAAAGGTCAGCATGCCCCGACTCTCCACTTAAGGTCTTGGTAGGTGGATGGCCTCCCTCATCCTGTTAGACCTATTCAGCTGTGAGGGAAACAAGGCAAGTCATTGACAAAGGACAAGCAMCAAGAACAAATCCTCACCCAGAGTGTAATTAGGGTATCCTATTGTAAGGATGCCTTAATAGGGTAGACCTAGACTCTGATGCTGGTGCTTTTATACAGTTTGTTCTACTAGAAATAGGAATAATGTTGCAGAGACCAACATGTGAAATCCTCCTTTCCCCTCAATTCCAGTTTTTATTGTAAACATTGGCTTTTTTTTCTCCACTTTTTGTCTAAAGTTTGAATTCCTATATTCCTAAACATCTGAAAGCCTAATCTTTGTCCTGGTGTTTAAACTACTTCATTTTAGTCAAAACACAACAAACGTATTTACCAGAAGATACGTATAATTTCACCTCAGATATAATCTGCATGAATGATTAATGAAGTGCTCTTTTTTTCTTATTATTTGGCTTCATGTTGCTGGCAATCTCAACAGCTAAAGGTTAAGATAATTATTTATATGGCTGATATTTCATGTTTGTCCTCAAGTCTGGTTTGCCTGGGAAAAGTGGATTGTACATATGGAAAGCTACAGCTAGCCATAGTCACTGATTTACTATTTCTCTCCTTTGAAATTTTTGCTGAAATTAGATTGGTATTATGGTTAGCTCATCCTACAGAGTTACTACCTTCGCTAAGACTGGTTATACATACAATGAGATTAAAAAAATATCTAGCTTGTTGAAATCTTGAGGCTGTTGACTTTTTTGCTGAATTGACAAAAAGTATTCTGTACTTACATTGTATTTTTCTATGGTGATGTGGCATTGTGTAATAAGAAAAAAAATCAGTTTTAAATCTAGATATACATTCTTATAGTATTATTTCTAGTAGGCTTTATACTGAAAGAAAAAATTGTTTCTGTAGTGAAGAATTGCTCATTTAACATCTCCCTGCCAACTTATAGCTTTCAGAATCAAAGTCCAGTTCTGCTTAGGATTCTCGTATTGTTCTGACTAAATTCAAAGGTTGATTTTTATCATTAAAATAATTTGTTCATAAAGCAATGAATCGTTCCATTGACTTAATTACTTTTAAATGTCCTAAAATATTAATCAATGGAAGATTGTTCCTACAAAAAAAATCTTTAGTTTATGTTTTTATTTATAATGACTACCCATAAATATCCAAGATTTGTCCTTCAAAACAAGTGTACATTACTGTTGCTTCTTCAAGCTAACTTTCATGGTATGTTTGAAGAGAAATGTTACTTTCACAGCTGCACAGTAGTGTCAAGGATTCCTTCTTCCTAGTTGCTGTTATAGGGCTGTTGAAAAAAGTACAGAAGTAAATGGTAGTCATTGTGATTGCTTGCTAAATAAAAGTGGATTCCTACTTAACCTGTGCAACCGAAGAACACTTGTAAATTGGTTCAAATCTAGCATGTTATACTGTAAAATACCTATCATGTGACACTATGAACTTCTTTAAATATTGAACTGATATACAAGATACATATCTTCTTAGTTAAGCAGGTTTTCTGAGGGCTGACTGTGTATCAGTATATAAAAGGTTGGTAAAAACAGTTTTTCTTTATTTTGCTCTCTTATCTGATTAGGTCCTTCTTAATGCAGGTCCAGCTTTATGCAAAGTTCAAGGTGAAAAATGTAGTTTGCAGAGGGCATTTAGAATTGTACTTTATTCCTTTAATGAGTTTTCATAATTGTATCTCGAAGAAATCTTTGAATCCTCTCTTCTAAGTCTAATCAACTGCTAATTATTCCAAGCCTACAAAAAGAACAGTAACAAAGTATTTGTCATTTTAAACCCCCAGCATGATATACAGCAGTTATTGGTTTTGGTACAGTGAACATTTTTAAAAGCTGATTCATGCAGTGTTTAACGCATCGTTCTAGACTGCTTTTTAATGTCAATTAGTTTGAATCTGAAAATGTAATAGCAATAGCTAACTACAAGAGAGGATTTATATTTATCTTACGTCAACATGTTGACCTTGTACACATGTATGAAAGAGAGAGGAGAAGAGAAGAGAAGGAAGGTTAAAGGGAGGTGTGATTTGCAATGGCAATTACCTCCTGGATTTTAGTAACAAATAAGAGTAAACTGTAAAGTTGCACTACCATAGAGAGGCTTCAGTAATTTATGCACTCATGAAGACTGTCAAGAAGTGTGCTGTTTATCTTTTTTAACAGAAGTTGATCCTTGCTACTTTAAAGGGAAAGCCAAAATCAGTTCTGAATAGAAAAAATAATGAAAGCAGAGGAGTAGATAAATTTTGAACATTGAAAAGGGATTGAAAGCTGGAGAAAATATCTGTAGATTTCATTTGTAGTCCATTTTAACTTAATGCTCCTTCTATTCAGTGTAGCACAGAGGGAAGTTGCTACTTACAAAGGAGTTCATTTTATTATACCCTGATGAAATCTGCGACAAGACTGTACTATGCTGGATGAGGGGAGAAGGCCTTTCTGAGATTAAGGGTCCCTCTTTAAGAAGTTCTTGCTCTTTTTCCTCTGTGTTTAAGTCAGGGGGCTAGCCTTGTGCTAGTGACAATCACTGCACTGCACATAGTTGTTCAGGTAGGCAGAGCACGGGCTACTGCTCTCTTTACAAGCAGGAGGGTAGGGATAAACTTCTGATGGAAAGTACCCTGTAACTTGTCAGAAACTCTCTCTACTAGCGAAATTTTCAAAATTGTCCTAAGGTAAAGCCTCATATAGAGAAAGTTACAATTTTTAAGGGCAGAGAATTTCACTTGAATCAAATGTGTGTTTGATTTACTCATTCAAACTGCATGATGTCCTTGGTTTTTATAAATATTTTTCAGTATAGCTGAAATAAAAAAAAAAAAGTCACAGCAGTCTGAAAGTGAAGAATACATATAGGAATATCTAGAGAATTATGAAACTTTAGAGTTTTTGCAGGTAGAAGGAAGAAAGTGTATTCTGCTAATTAGCAATACCTGCTCCAAAGACTCGCACAGTAACTTTACACTTAATTCTCTGTTCTAGGTTCTTCTCTTAAAATTTTATGTGATAGAACAAGTCTCACAGGTATACTGTATCTAACATCACMAATTTATTGTTCAACCGGGTTCTGAAGTCAGTATCTCTCCTTAAAACCAAGTTAAGACTTTAGGATTTGATCTATGCTTTATAAAAAATGCCGTCTTTGGGGTGGCAATTATTACTGCCATCTTGCTAGGGGATGGATAAATCATACTAAAATCACCAAWAATTTACAACTTTTCCTGGGAATTCTTATCATAGTTTATGATGACTATATTGCACCTGTCAGTTTTAGAATGTGCATATATTTTAGCTTTTCAAACAATCAATACTAAGCCTAGTAACACTGATTATTTTTTTATTGATGATCTGATGATTAATCAGTTGACTTTGGATCCTCTATAAAATGTATTGCTGTGATTATCTCAGAGTTCAGAAGACTCTGAGAATCTCAAACAAATCCAAATGTAATCAAATTTAAAGGTCATAAAAGCCTGATGATGTAAAAGTGGCTGAAACATTTGTCTAGTGTGTAAAAATATGAGAGAATTCTGACTATAGGATATATTAAAATCAAATTGTAGATTATATTTTTCTCTAAGTAATTGCATTTGATTATCTCATCTCAGAAATGAAATATTGCACCAGGGCAGAAAACTAAAATGTTTTCTGAGAAAAGATAACTAATGGAAGCAACCTGTAAGGGAAAGTGATGAGCTCCCTGTTATGGTTTAACACTCCCACATAAGGAGATACAAAAATCTAGAACTGTTGAAAAGATGTGAAAGCTGATATATAATCTAAGTGTAAGTAGTGGACAATGTTCAACCTCCAAGTAGCCACCTGCAGACTGGATGTGTCCTGGAGACAGGTGTGTGGTTGCATGGAGGATGCTACTAAGAGGACTTCAGTTTGCCTTATCTGAGATGAAGTTCCATGAGCAGTGGGGCAAGGATGAAAAAGAAGAAAAGAACATCCTTACAAAGCTTGTGAAAAGGGTTTTACAGGTAAAGGACTGAGAGGCCTGAGGAACACAAGCCCAAAGGTGATGATAAACCGCAGAAATCTGCACAAAACCACAAAAAGTAGTAAAGAAAAATTTAATGAGAATGGGGTCATAAGAGGAACATGAAAGGTGATAATAGATCAGTCTACTGAAAATCTAAGGTACGTAAAAGTATACTAATGTAGAAAATACAGGAATAAAGAACAAGAGCAGGAAGTCTCACTACAAGATCAAAATATGATTTAATTGGTATGAGAGAGATACCAATTACCCCTCTTAATTCATAAGACCTAAATATTACAATAAAAGGTTACAGTTTGTCCAAGGACAGACAGTGGAGTAAGGGAAATGTTCTTTGTCTGGTACATCACAAACGCTTCCTTTTGACTTCAGACTTGGATCACTAGAAGACAATAGACCCAATACAGATCAGGTGGATGAGACTGTTTGTGAGTATTTTTTATGAGTAGGTGGCAGAATTACACAGTGGCAACTGGGGATTTTGACTATGGATAGAGAGTACTGCAAGGATATGATGTCCAGCAGTTTCTATGAATGTGGCCGTGAGAAGATTTGGGTACAAAACTTCAAGAAAGAATTGAGAGAGAGAGACATTTTTCTGGACTAATTCCAGCTAACAGAAAGATATTCACTGATACTATGAAAGCTGAAGACAACTTGCATGAGAATGACAACGAATTGACAGAGTTCACAGCTTTTCAGAAGGGAGCAGAATAGCAAAACAAAAATAAGCAGGCAAATTCAGCAAACACTGAGATTTGAGAAATAAGCTTAAGGGGAAAGGAGTTAAGCAGAACAGGCAGATCCTTCAACAAGGAATTTTAAAAGTAGAGGTTCAAATTGTTCCATTCTTAAGGAAATATAGAAATAGACCAATATGGCTAAATCACAAGCTGTTTAATGACTCTCAGACAAGCAGAAAAACTAAGGAAAGGGAAAAGTAGATTGGATTACCATGAACAAAATGTAGGAACAAAGCAAAAGGCCACAGAGATACAGTACACAGAGCTACAGTTAGGGGGGACACCAAACCCTCTCTCTCTCTCAGAGAAAAAGAGCTATTAAGTACATTTGTAATAAGATTAACAAGAAATAGCTGATATTAAAAAAGAGAGAAAACTACTAGTAGATTATTCGAGGRAGGCCAAAAAGTTTAATATTGTCACAAAAATATTAACTGATATAATGCCAGGCTGGTAACAGAAAGATGAGCAGAAATCAGCACAGATTTCTGAAGAAGACACTGTATTTAATTTTATTCTTACAGAACAGTGTGCCCTAAGGAGAGAGGGAAATGCTTTAGTAAAGTTCATGACATGATCTCATATGGTGTTTTAAAAAATTAGATTTTTTTCCTATAAAGCCATAATAAAGTTACATGAAATATACGAGCACATTTGGATATTTCTATTTGCCTTTGGTTGGAAGATGTAAAGTAAATACTTTGCAAATGTAATATTTAAAAAAAAAAAAAGACTCCTTTCTGAATTCGTGAGTGAGATTCAAACAAAACAATAGAGCTAGATAAAATTAGTTTGTTTATCATTTGCATAATTTTAGAGGTTATCCAAATTAAATTGAGAACATCATAGGAGAAATGTTCTTTTTCTTTATCACACATATATGGATGTGTGTGAATATGTAGCTGAAGTGGATTGTATTCCTCCAAAACACCCAAGATTGATCACTGTTGGAAACCTCTATTCTRTTTAATCAAGCTGATCCCATCAGTCAAGCTAGACACATTTTGAATTGGATGTATTGGAATGAAATTTTCTGCTGTTTGTGTGTACTTGCTCAGCAGTGCTGTATGGGACAGAGAAATCCCAAATACTGAGATCTTTTTTCTTTGGGAGAGCTGCAACACCACTTCTCTTGTCTGGTATCAGAGATACCTGCTATCATTTGGGACTTGTCTAGAGGAATATAGCTCCAAACTCAGGTGGCCTGTAATAAGTTTCACAGGCAAACCACTCAACCTCCTTTTTTTGTGAATCAAATTCACATCCCATTCTCCAGAGGTGAGGTGCAAGTAATTAAAATCAAGTTTTTTTCAGACTTTAGTCTGCATTGGACCATGTAATTGGTTCATTGTTGATGCAGTCAAACTCCAGCCACGCCAAAATCTGACACACTTGCCCCACTCCTTTTTTTCAGTCTGCTCTCTAAAGTTATTACTCTAATATCTTGGTATCTTTGATGACATAAAGTACAAGGCAGAATAATAGGTTGAGCCAAAGTATTGATCACAGCAGAAAATTTCTTTCATCATCTAAAAGATAACTCTGGTTGGGATGATTCATTGGAGGTACTTTTTTTTTTTTAATTTTCCCTTAATTTTAGGATCATAGTTTTTATAAAAAACAAGCAAGCAAACAAAAATTGAATGCCTTTTTTTATGTATTTGTCAGCTGGATACTCATTAGCAAACTGTACTCACTCACTCATCAAACTCATAGTAAACGTTAAAATGGATCACATTAAATGAAAATGTTAAAATTCACAGTGGCATGTGAAAGACAGACTGTTCTGTGTTGTGCTTATATCAGAAGGAATAACAGGAAAAAATGGAGCAGAAAAGTAAGATAAATCCCATGAGAAAATACCTGACTTCCCTGTTCATCCTGTTCACTTGTTACAACTTATTTAATTAGGTATATACAAATGAGATTTAAATTATATTACCTATAGCCTAAAGCAATAAGCATTTATTTTAATTTGTAAAAGGGTAAACCATATTTTGCTGCCTGCTTAGTTCTGCGTTATCTAATTTTTTGGCAAATATTGACTGAAGAAAGAATTCTGTCTACTTCCATTCTTCTTCAACATTCTTCTCTTCTGACAGGAACACAGATAAAAGTATATTAATCTTTTAATCTTTTCTTCAAAATCCAGTGCACGGTCAAAATCTAGTTTAGGGCTCAGAGCATACATTTCAGTTTTCTGGCTGTATCTGGAAAGTTACCCATTGATTTGTTTGGCAATTTAGTTTCTACAAGATAGCTACAATTACACAAAGGAAGTCTCTTTTGCAACTGTCAGTATTCTGGATTTATATTTTACTCACAAAAAATTATTTGGGTGTATTTTACTTCTTTTTGGAATAAAAKCATTAAAATAGTTAGGATCAAGGAGTCACTAATTCTGAAGTTTTTCTTCCAGTGAAAGAGAGTAGAGCCAATGGTGAATTGCAGAGATTGTTGTAGGTTCTTGGTTTCTACTAAGACCATGAACAGCGGTTGGTGATCTCTGTGATTAGTGCTCTCTATTCAGAATAAGGACACGATGGTTGTCATAATATTTAAACTACATATTTTTAATAGGAAAACTATTGAAAATTTCAGCGTGATCCTAACACACCAGGAACCATAAAGTTGCAATACGCTTGAATAATCCAGAAGGGAAATACAGCATAGAAAATATGAGGGAAGCTTAAAAAACATTCCAARAAAGACAAGAGAAGAGCAGAAGCCTCATGTGCTTAAGCAATTTAATAAGTAGTATAATTCTGTGAAATGTTTGATTCCGGAACTTCAAATTTGAGTGAAAGTGTTGCTATGAATTTGTTGCTAGAAGTAGACCTTTATCCAACAGAAGTGGAGAACAATATTTGCAACATCCAGCACATGGATAAACCTTTAGAAGCAATTGAATGGTTCATGAAATTCCACCAGCCACTATACTGCCTGCATAACCTGGCTGTCTCCAGTTATCATACTCCTCCCATTCTTAAACCAGCAATATTCCTACTGTTACAGAACTTTCCTTATCCTAGTGCACATAATGTTGAAATAGCACTAAGAGAGAGTTTTCTTCTTAGCAAGGTCATCACTACTAGTTAGAAATAAATATTCAATCAATTTTTCTTCCTGGAAAATGTTGGCATCATGCCTAAGATGCCTGATACTATTTTGATCAACAATTTTTTTTCCTAATCATTGAAGAAATGGAAATCCAAACTGTTTTTCAGTCTTCTGTTTTTTGTAAAGTTGTATAATTGTTATTAMAAGGTCTTTTGAAAACTAGCCACCTGTCCTCCCCAAACCACAGGAAAACTTTTACCCTATTGGTCGTTACACAAAACACAGATAGATTATCCAACTACATTTAGGAGGAAAAGAAATGTTCAAAGTTTCCCACATTAAATAATTAGCAGTTTCCAACTATATCTGAGTGTGACACTTGAAATAAATTCTGTAAAATTCTACACTCCAAGGGCTTTATTTTCTAGGATGTTTGTTTTCTGGATACATTGAATTTTGGGTGTTGTGAGATCTGTTGCATGTGCGAAAATTTCACAGCTTAGAACAGCATCAAACCAGAGAACACTGCCTAAGGCAGAAACCATAAAGTAAGGGGTCAAATAATACTGGCATTGGCCTATGCCTCTAACAGGAGAAAGTAGTTCCTTATTTAATTTAAAATCACTCTTAAAGCATTTTGGGAAAGACTAAAAGGGGCAGGTTTGTGTTTTAAAATGTTATTGGAAATAGATAGCCTATTATTAGAACATATGCTTACTATTAAAAAATTCCCAAACTTTAAAATAGAATTAAACAAACAAACAAACAAAATTACAAACCCCTGCACTAGAGAATCTAGATATCCATGCATTTTACTGAGGGCTCAAAAATCCCCAATATTATGAAGTCTAGAATACCATAGATAGTGTGTTCTGTCTAGTATTCTTCTCGTCAGCTTCTGTTTTCATAGCTTTCCCTTCTGCTGTTTTAGAGAACACCATGCATGTAGTGTTTATAAACAACAAAACTAATTACTAATTTGAAATTAAAGAACAGACCTCCCCAGTATGTTTAATCTATGGCCAAAGATCGGAACATCTCAAAAATGATCTTATAAACCCATGCCCTACCCTAGAGATTACGGAATATTATTCATCTGTGCCAACCTTTAACAAGGTTTCAGAGTCAGGAGACTATAGAGACTGAATCAAATTTCTGTGTGCTCTCCCTGGGGTCAGTGACAAATCAACATCTGCTTGTTTCCATCAATAATAGTTTGTCTGCTGCTGCAAAAAAAAAGACAAGTTTGAATTCTTGTGATTCAGCTCAGGCGAGACAGCGGGGTAGGTGACTGGCTTTGCAGATTTTAGACCAGGTGCGTTGTTGTCAACTAAGCAGAATGGATAGTGCTGACGCTTAATTACTGTGTACTTGCATAAGTCACGGATCACATAGTAAGAAGAGGAAGAAAGATTTACAGCGTAAGTCGTTCTGTTTAAGATGATCTGTATAACGTAGTAACATTGTCTTGAGATTAGAAAGTTTTTAAAATAGACTAGATTTGTGCTTCCTTATGAAGGCTGCCTGTTAGCTACTGCAGCACCTGATTTTATACAATTTTCTGCAATGTGGTTGTGTTTCTAGAAGGTATTAAGTCACCGGTCCAGGTAAAGACTAATGCAGTAAAAATTTCCACTGGTGATGATAATGAGATTCATTGATATCTCCTATTTCTTCTTTGGGGAGTGAAAGAGTGGGAGCTTTCAGAAACCCAGTTATAGTCCTCCAATTCTCAAGAGCCACCTCCAGTTTTAATAATTTATGACAATGAGTAGCCTGTTGGAGTCAAAGTGCTTTCCTTTCCGTGCTTTTCCCTGTCCTTTGAACACCTGCCTGCTGGGAGCTGGCAGAAGGGGTGCTTGTTCCCTGAGACWCTCCTGTAACAGTGACCTTTTTGCGTGGAGAGCCCGAAGTGAATGTAGTAACACTAAAATACTTCAACAAAGCAAATAATATTGCAGATAGCCACCTGCTGATATTTATCATAACTCAAGTGGCTGGGACACATTAAAAACACAATGCATAGCACGCATTTCTTAAATATGCTATTTCATATTGCAAATGTCTCAGTGCACTTTTTTTTTTTTAATAACACCTTTTAAAAGTCCAGTCCAAAGCCTATTGAACTGAATGGCTTCACAGATCCAAAGTAAGAAGTTCAATGAGCTTCAGATCAGGTTATGAATTTCATCATGCTTTCCACTATCAACTAACTTTGGTCTACCTGCCAGCTTTTTGTGATACCATTAGATCACTCTCAATGTCATTTAGAATCTAATAACATTTATTATAGGTTTATAAAGAAAGACTTTTTTTTAGGTAATTAAGTATTGAAGAAATTAAGAGGCAAGTGGACAGGTCATCTCAACATCATACTGACTGGCTTGATAAAAAAAATTCTAGGTCTGCCATAAATTATGTCTTTGACCATATTTATGTGGTTAAAAAACAACTACATAATTTTATGGGTGGAAAAAAACTAATAGTGTAAATCTGAATAGTGAGTCCAAGACATAAACAGCTCTAAATACAGACCCTGCTAAGGTACAACTCAGTTTAAACTGACTCACTTCTTACAGAGTAAAAGACTCTTTCTCTGGATCTAAATAATTAGGGCATTAGACGTTCAAATGCATCTCAAATTAACAGACAGTGTAGTGTCTGAATTGTCGTATCCGTATGTTCACAATAGGATTTGCTCCATAATATTCAGGAAACAGCATTCATAAGCTTCTAAATGATCTCACAAATACGTGATTTCACACAGGCTGCATTTTGGCAGCCTTGTCTCAAGGTGATAGAGGCACAGATAACAGAAGCACCATTCCCATCTGAACGAAATTTTTTTATCTCACCATACAAAGGTGGAAGAACTCACTGTTACTTAGCTGCTATGTGAACACTTAAGAGCAATWAAAAAATCTGAAAAGCTGCATACATTTTGAATCTGTATAACCTTATGTGGCTTGTACAGATGTGGTGTAATCTGCATTTCCAACTTGTTCCTTTCACTTCTTTAATATCAACATTCATCCAAGTTCCAGTGTCGGTATGAGTATCCTGCGCATATTACAGACAACCCATTCCCTTTTTCCTATCCCTTTGAGAAACCTCATGCCCCATATGATGGATAGAAAAGCAGTTTATTGCAGAATTAATAATCTGTGGTTATCTTAAAGTTTAACCTTCCACATCCTTTAAAACATACCTGTATCTCAAAGGCATTTGAATACCCATCTTTTTCTTTTACATTCACAACAAAAGCTAAAAACTCAGCTAAGCAAACTCAGTAACAGACATCCTTCCACCTTTCCCTTGAAGAAACAGCCCCCTCACAAGTGGAAAGGCTGACTAGAGAGTGAGCTGGAACCTGGAAGTCAGTTATTTTCTCAGCCACGTGTACAGAGCCTGCACTTAAAAGGGTGGACCTGGGTTATATATGAGCATGGTCAGCAATGTGCTGCTTGAGTCAGCTGTGTGTTCTTGCAGCGATGAAGGTTAACTACAGACCAGACTGCATTTTCAAGTTATTTGCAGTTGTTCAAGTAAAGTGACTATTTCCCTAACATTGACACTTGTGAGACTTCATCTGGAGAAATGTGTCCAGTTTGGGGCCCCCAATACATAAAAGGTATTGACATGGTAGAGCAAGTCCAGAGGATGGCCACCAAAATGATAAAGGAGATAGAGCATATGTGGTATATGGAAAGGCTGATAGCAGGAAAGGTGGAGCCAGACTCCTCTGAAAGGTGTAAACCAAAAGGACATGAATTATAATGATTGATATTCCAGCTAGATATTGGGGAAAACATTTTTTAATCCTTTCAAACACTGCACAGGTTACCCAGGGAGGCTGGGGAATTATTCTTCTTTGGAGATATTCAAAACTTGGCTGCATATTACCCTCAGTAACCTGATCTAAATTCAAAGTAATATCTAAC
Source organism: Oceanodroma leucorhoa (assembly GCA_030449065.1). Classification (NCBI taxonomy): domain Eukaryota; kingdom Metazoa; phylum Chordata; class Aves; order Procellariiformes; genus Oceanodroma; species Oceanodroma leucorhoa. The sequence continues at coordinate 23,184,358 of JASVER010000001.1, read as the reverse complement.
TTTAAAGGTGGTCCTGCTTTGAGCAAGGAGTTGAACCAGATAACCTCCATAGGTCCCTTCAAATCTAAGTTATTCTATGACTCTCATACAAGATTGCATGCTTCCCAGCTTTATAATCTTTCTCTACCAGAACCCTCAAATCTTTCTTCTCTGTAGATTTATGAAGGACTTTGTTTCCTACCACAATAACTCATAGCAATCAAAAGTTTTACACCTCACCTCTCACAACAAGATCCCCAAATTACTTTCTTTACTACCTACTGATTTATGAAAATATATACAAAACTGAAATTCTCAGTCACCTTCTCTTGTCAATGAAAATGTCTACAAGGTATATTCAAGTTGTTTCCAGATAAGCTCTTTGATTCCAGAGAAGTCAGCTATCCAGGCTGCCTTTTTGACCTAATTATATGCTCTAAAATCCAGAGTGCATCTTTTTCTAAAGCACACTTGATGTGATATGGATTTATTATCTGCTCCACATACAGAACAGCGGGAAATCAACGTGCACACAACTTATTCATCTTCTAATAGCCGATAATAAACAAAAAAATTCAAAGTAATGACTGTACATTCATATTTATGGTCCAAAATGTGGTCTGCGCAGTGTCGAAGAGTAATAGAAGGGGACTGAAAGTTGTTTGTGAATTTTTAAGGCAAATCGTCTGTTAGTATAAATTATTTAAACATTCTAGAAGTCAACAGGGCTGTGAAAATTTACAGCAGCTACAAACCTGTCCCTTCCAAGTCTTAATTTTCAGCATTTTAGTTGTTAGGTTTTGAATCAAAACACTTTAATAATCTCCTTTGGAGCTCAACCAAAGCTCACTGAGGTCAATCAAAATGTTCCCAGCAAAAGCAAGGGGCTTTTGATCAGAACTATTACATTTAAGTTACTTGCATTGCAATTGTTACCTTAGTTCTGTCAAAATGACTTTATTTATCTGGGGGAAAAAAATCAGGAACTCTAGGATATGCAAAGAAATTATTTTAATAGCTATTAATGAAAGAAACTAATTTTAAGAATTATTCAAATGCCTTTGCATCCTAAAGAATGAGATGTCATTAGTTAGGCTTTGATGCTTTCTGGAAATCACTTTTGTGGAAGATACCTTTTTTTCCTCTTTTGGTCACATTATGCCAAKGGAGCTCTCTTTTTTTCTTTTTTCTTTTTTCCTCCCACTCCACTTTAAGGTTCACACACACACACACACCCCTTAAACTCCAGTTTCTTCAATGAAGTTCTAATAGACGTATCTTTTGACAGCAGTTATCAGAAAAGTGGCATGTTGGTAGCTGAGAGGCAGTTCAAGTGTCTCACTGGAAAGAGTGTCTCAGAGAGGGTGAAAATAAAGTTCTACTAGAGAAGCCACCATGTTTTGGATAYGGATAATGGAAGAAACACACCATTAAAAATCTGTACGTCCCCTACATCCCCCTAAAAGCCTATCTCATTCCTTTCTTTTTGTTTATCAAAGAGTCAAACTTGAACAGCTTCCCAGGTAGCCATAAGGGAAGGAAGGGTGGGATTGGAGAAGAGGGAGTATTTTTTTTTTTTTTTCCCCCAAGACCAATTACCCTTTTGATCATAATATTTTAAAATGTTAAGTAATAAAACTGTCACATGAAATCTGGATATGATGCTACATAGAAACTTCTCAATCAAATTCTCATTTTTCACTGTAACATAAACATTTGACACTAATTTCACATTAAATAGCTGAGTCATGACAGAATTGGAATTTGTGCTCAGTTGGYGCTCTGCTGATGTGCAGCTGTTAAGAGAATGACAGCATGAAGGGAAACCTGAAATTCATTTTAAAAATATTTTTTTCTATCTAGTTCTATATCATTATTCATACTGTTAGCAAATTTTACATAAATGAAGGCATTTTTTAAACTTCAAAAGACAGCTTTTGAATTCCCTTCTCTGTTAGACGAAATCTCACATGGAAGCAGCAATTGTGTCCTCTACAATGGTTTTAGATATTGGAATGATTTCAAAGTTTTTCCTAAAAAAACACCTCTTTAAACATAATGAAAAAAGAACATTTGAAGCTGTTTAATTTCAATGGGACTATTCTCAATGACTAATGTCTGCAGCATTGGGGTGACAGTCTATTAGCCCCTGATGTAGGAATGTGAAAGAAGTCTCTTTGCTGCTAGACTTCTTCCTGCTAGTAAAATTTCACTGCAATAGATAATAGGTGTCTTTTTTTAATCATTATTTTTGGCCATTTGTGTTGTCCATGTTTCTGTAGTAATGCATTACAATCTTGAATAATGATACAGTTTGTAATGAACGGCTTATATAAGAGATATAATGTTCTTTTCATACACGTTATTTGACTCCTTGCTCTAATATTGATATGTATTTAAATTATCAAATTAATAAAATTAATTAACAAAAGTATGAATTCAGAATGTCTGGGACAAAGAAGGAAGTAACAGCTTTTGCTTTTTTTGAAAATGTACTTCATTAAAACTTTTAAGGTAGCACACAGGTTCTTCAGGTATGAGGTCAGCCAGATTTTATTCATGAGGAGTCTWGTAGAGGTAACTGATTCAGTCTGTTAGCTTTCAGACTGAATGGAAGTGGAAGAAGAGGTTCAGTTTAACTGACTCAGGTTTTTTGCTAGGAGAGTTCAGATATCTTCAGTTTGTAAGGATTGAGTTATATTTTTAATGGTTTCCTTTTTCAGCAGATTAGGACAGATTAAGACAGATCCCCTGTGAAGGGCTTTAAACTCATTTTTGTCTGCTAGAAGGACAATGAAGATGGGAAGATGATGCTGAGTGACTGGTGTTACAATGGATAACATCTTAGGTTTAAAAGTGAACAAGTAAGACAAAACCCTGTGTTCTCCAACCATGGCAAAGTCTGCCTGGTGCAGAAGCAGAGCAACCAACAGAGTTACAGGTCTGATTTGTACACGTTGATCCAGAGAAAGACTTGAATCTGCCTCTTGAAACTAATGCCAGCTGTCTGCAGTACCCCTGGGAYAAATACACCAGATGGAGGTTGCCAGAACAGTATAACCATGTCCCTTCCCTGCCAATATGTTCCTTTACACCAGTGGGACTTAGGGAAAGCGCTTGAGCTATGTCACAGGGGAACTCCTCGGCTGGGGCTTTCCTCTCCCTTTGTCCAGAAGATGTAATGGGGAAAAAAAAAAAAAAAAAAAGCCAGTGACTATATCTCTGCATCTTCTTGACCATATTTAAGTTTTCATCATTACAACTATGGTGCAATAGTATTGCAAATAATATTGCAAAGCTGCAAATAAGTTTCTCCTTTGTTCTTATTCTGACAATATCTTTCTTAGCATTTTATCAGTTAATGTAGCTTTTCAGTATGTTTTCTCTATATTGTTGGTTTTGCTAATAAATAAAATTCCAGTATGGTCTCAGTACAGGCCTGTGATTTGACTGCTGTTTGAATCCTTTATGTGTGATTTTTCTCAGGACTTTTAGTTTTCTGAATTCCAAAATGGTTGCACTTGAATCGCACWTGATTTCCAATTCATTAGGCTGATTTACAATTCATTGTAGCCACTACTAAATATGACCATTCCCTACTCCTTTTCACTTGCATGTACCACACTCATTCCCTTTTAGAGGTGGTGGAGCTCTAGTGCAGGCTGAAGAGATAGGGACATCCAGGTCTCTTTATCGTTAACCAGTGATGGGGTAGGACTTTACTCGTGGTCATTTGGTTAATAGAGTCAGCTGTTAACACAGCCAGACCTATATCAGTGATTAAAAATGCTTCGTACAAGCTCTGTTCTACTGTGCCCTTCTGGGACCTTGGCTTTCCACATTTCTAGAAGGTTTTTCTAAGTTTGCATCTRTTTAGAAAGCACAGATGTTCTTTCTTCTTCTCCCTGTCATGGGTGCATGGGAAGTGGTAATCTAACAGTGAGCTATTATGCTAAAAATTTCTGCTGTCTGCTTCTCATGTGCACATCACAAAAAGACTAATTTTGTATGGATTTTCCTGTTTGTTATCAGAGGCAAAATGGGACTCTGATATTCAGGTATATAAAAGTGTTTTTTCTCTTCTTTTCTTTCCTGCATTATGTACAGTGAGAGAGAAGGATAGCTGCAATTCTTTACAGCTATCAGGAAGGACATGTCATGTTASTCTGATTGTAAGTCAATAATTTAAACTCAATAAATCTGGTTTTGAATAGGGAAGTTATCTGGCTTGCAAGTCAGCTGTACCATGGGTGAGGTGATGCTCTGTATTATAATGCTTCCAAAGCGAGTTGCCATTTCCACATCACTTAGGATATCTGTGGTCTGCAGTCAATACTGTGTTGTTAAGTTTTCTTTTCTCACTTACTTTTTAATTATATAGCCTTACAATTACATATGCTCTGTGTTATCCATGTTTTTGCATTGTCTGGGGCCCTCCATTATCCCAGAAGATCAGGAGCTGACTATAACAAGTCAGTGCGTACTGAAAGCAGTAATAAGCTTCTAATAGGTATGTTCTTGCAGGAGGTTGGAACAGCAAACAGCAATAAATTTCCAGTGAGTTTGTCCAACACGCAAACTTTTGCCTAGTGAAACTGCCTTCACCCCGTGTTACTGTGAGGAGGGTTAGAAACCACCAAAAGCAGAGAACTCTATGAGGAGAACGTGTTCCCTTTGCTCCGTTCATGATGAAAACAAAGCTGGGAGCTACCGGYTTAGAGCAGTACGTAGGCAAAGCTGCAAAGCTTCTTGGGGACCCGCAGCTGCCAGCTGACCTCCAAGTAGCAAGGAATGGCCATAGATGGCATATTTGTATATTTACCTGTTCCTATGCATTTTCACGTTGGTATGAAAGACTCTGCTGAAGTTCTACAGTCTCAAAATAAGCCCAGCTGCTGTTTTGAGGCAAGTAGCTGCATAACAAACTCACTCCCTGCTGCAGGCTCCTTTTAACTGATTAGTCATTACTGCAAGCAGTATTCAGTTGCACAGCTAGTGTCTGTCACCCTATCACAATGAACTTTCCTTCCTTCTTGTAAAGAAAAATCAGCAATCTCAATGTCAAATACTGAAGTATATTGTGGTGACTTCAGATTTTGCACACTGTTGGTTTTTTTTTCCTCTCTGCCCTCCTCCTCCCTGAGTGGTAAGCTACTGGTGAACTATCTAGATTGTCTGGCTCTCTGCAGGGTCTTTGCTATCGCTTCACTTTTCATTTTGAAAAATATGCAAACTTCCATCTGTTTCTTGAATACAATCCTTCTGAGGTCTAGGTATGTATGAGCTTTTTGTGCTGAAAAGGCAGGTTTCTTAGGACTGTGTCATTTTATGTAAATGCATTTTGACATTAGTTTTCTGCATCCACATACTCGTCCTACCTGCATATTGTGTTTTAGGTGTCACTCAAAGTAATCACTAAACTTCTATAGTGTTTGTAATGCAATTGGGCAGCAACGTTAAGTACAAGCGAAAGCAGAGCTGATCAACAGTAAAATCTCAGGTTTCTGTTTTTAGCCAGGGTGTACGTGCTTGTGCTTTACAGCAGATGTTTCTGCCTTTGAGGCAATTTCAGTGCTGAGCTATTTTAAAGACAGATTATTCTACACGAACAAGTAAATTCATAATTAATTCTACTTTCAACTTTTCAAGACTATTTTTTTGTCACCGAGGAAAAATATATTACTGCCTAAAACGTAAGCTCTAAGAGTTTATATAATTCTTGTTTCATCAGATGGTGTTTCAGTGGCAAAGGATAATGTGTTCTGACCAGAGGTGGCTTTGATTCATACCTAACACTGAGAGGTAGGATGTGAGTCAGATAACTAAAGGTTGACATTATATAACTGAAGAGATGTATGTCAACCAGACCCCATTAGAGCACCTTGCCTAAAAATTCTGTCTGAGACAGGTGATGTTGACCATATAAAGTGCGTTTATTGATTAAGCCTGGGACAAGACTCACTTAGTTTGGAGGCCCTGACTATGCAACTTCTCCTCATAACTGCCTGCCAAATTTGCCGCAGTTTCAGGGTACCCTCTTTAGGGTAAGAGAGGCCACTCTGCTGAGCAGAAATAAATGATGTTGGCAGCTCTCTGCATGCACTTGTACCTTTTCTGGAGGAATATTTTTATGGCTTCTTGTGATGTGGTAAATATGAGTTACTGTGGTGACTTGTGATAGCACTTCCCTGTTCTGGTCTCCCGGAATGAAGTTGGGGGAAACTGTGGAATTGCAAAAAGCTGTTATCAGTCGTTTAACGTGTCCTCACTGCAAAATGGGAGAGGTGCTGGTTCAAATTAAACTCTCTAGATTTTAGGCAGTCCTATTTGGTCATCCAGATAGCACCAGGCTTAAACACCAGCAGATTTGGATGAAATGTTCTGGATAGACACAAATGGAAGGAAAAAGCCACATGTGAAAATGTAGACTGAACTGCTTTTTCAGCAAACACTACTGAGATGCATCAACCCCAGGCGGGTTGAGATGTTTCTATAACTCTGTGCAGGGTTGTATCCCAGGGGCGGCATGGCTGCACCTGAGTGACACAGGAAGATGTAGGGCCAGCTGCCCTCGGCATCCTGCCATACCGACTCAACTACATCTCCGTTCCAAAGGTGTAGGTCTTTCTTAGTTCAGGTACCTGAGTGGAGCGGCACAACACTACACAAACATACCTTTGATGTGAGACACTGTTCACATCCTTACAACTCTCACTGCTTTGACTTTGCCTTTTTCTTTACCTCTTCAATGGCTGAGGTTTTGTGTATGCTTTTTTTGTGCGGTTATTAAAGTGATGTGATTGTTTCCTTGTTTTCCTTTCAAGGGTTGTTGGTGTCCAGATTTTAGTATTTTGGAATAATTATTATATTGTAAAAGTTATCAGAAAACATTTAATCTGAAGAATGTAATGTTGTGGATACAAACACACCTCTGAATGGGGCAAATTAAGTTTTGGGTCTTGGAATAGCTTCTTCTTTCACTACATCAATGGAAGCTACCGGTGGTGTACAGTGTTAGCAATCAGCCCTTAGGGAAGAAAGGAAAAATCACTAATGTTGACAGCAGGAGCAGTTGTTCTGCATGGCCTTATGGATTTAAATTTCTTTTTTCTTGCTCTTGCACTGTATATTTACAGTGTGGGTATTCCTGAGAATTTGTGTTTTGGAGTTCAAATGCAGCTTCAGACAATACAGCAACATTTTCTGATCATCTCTCTCTTGCTAAAGTATAAAAGCTTCTGTGGTTAATATAATATTTTATCTTTTTATAGTCTTCCAAAGCTTYTGTATTCTACAAAGAGCAGGGAAGGAAGACGTTTTGGACTTTATAATTCTAATCCTCTTTTATGTAGGTCACAGGTTCTTTTTCAAAAAGATACTTTCTTCCATAAATACTAAGACAATGTTGGTCCTAATAGTCAAATAAAAATTATATCAACTAATTTAAGACCCAGTTTTGGAGTTCTGGTGCCACTGTTTCCCTCCTGAGTGCTATTCTTCTTGTAGAATAGAAATTAGCAAGTGAGGGGAAGATGGGGGATGGTGGAATAAAGAAGCAGGAGTGGTTTTGGAAACCAAAACCTGTGTGTCACTTGGCTAAAGCAGGAAGTGACAATCAACCATATCTTACTGAATGTAAATGGAAGAGAACAAACTTACAAATGCTGTGTTCACACAACCCTAAGTCAATGAATGACTCAGTATCAGAGACTTTGTTTTTCATTTCAGAAACTGGTGTCTCAGACACAAGCTAATTCCTGGAGGCAGCCATTCATCCAAATGGAGCTTGTAGATCAAAATGAATGGGTTTTAGCCCTTAACAGGAAGGACAGACAGACAAAAACTGTGTGGAGATAGCAGATTCCTTCTCTTTCCCTGCTCCCTTAAGAAAATGCTTTTGCTTTGAATTGCTTTTATTAATTTTGTATTGAATTAAGTATACTGTCAAACTTCTTGTCCAGATTGCTCAAAACAGTATTTGGCCAAGTTGACAGCTATTACAAAAGCCTTTACTTGAGCCCAAATCATCTTTTCATTGCTGCTGAAGTGCCTCAGAGAATATGAAACAAAATTGAATAGGTTGCATTTTATAACTATTAATGAGCCTTCTTTCTAGGTATATAAACTGTCAAAAATGGTGAAACATTATAAAAAATCCCTTGCCTATTTAATATTTCTTAACATTGCCAGATCCCATCAGTTTTTGACAATCATTCATGTTATGTCAGTTTTAATGCTGTTGAACATGGTACAGGATTTCCCTTGGCTTTAACCTACTTTTCCTATTTATGTGAAGTAACTTTCCTTTAGTATAAAGGAAAGCTACTTTTTCCTTACATACTTTGTAGCTTATTTTCTGGACACATGCTATATTGTAACATTGTTTCATTTTATTCCTTGACTTATTCAGTAATTACTTTTGAACAATTTGAATAAATTAATATGTAACTGAGTTGTATTTTAGGTAAGAAGAATTTAAATTAGCTTGTGCAAAAGACAGACCAAGTTCCAATTCCAGAAAGTCCTTGAGAATGTCCTTAGTTTTCAGTCCTTAAGTCCTCCTTGAGTCCTATTCATTCCAGTTTGCTTGCCTGGTTTACACCAGATTTCAGCTCAAGTTTAGCAAAGAATCTAAGCATGTGCTTAAGTTTTGCTGTTCAAAAATCATGATGTAAATATAAGTCAAAACAAGCCAACAACATTTGCACTTGTTTTTACTTGCCTTCTGTTTTTATATATTCTGATAATATTTTCAAATTTTAGCACAGCTATTGAGGCCAGCAATATGCTTAACAATTATAACTCAACAATTAAGTAAAAATAACTCCTAGAAGCTAGTTTGTTAAGAAAAGCATATCAGGAGACTCACAAAAAGTTATGGGCGCTTTCAACATTGAGTTCTCTCGAACAAACTGCTTAATGCTGAATTATGGATTACATCTAATAGCAAAATGAGTAAGCAAATGTTTTAACAGGCTACTTCTGCCAGGCTAGCTTTTTCCCCAGGCTTCTCTTAGGCTGAATATGAATCAGCTCTGGTCCAAAAACTACATAACTATGTCTGTGTGTTGCTAATTTGCTCTGCTATGTCTCACTTACTGTCTTCCTGGTTTGGGAGGCTGGTGGGTCAGCCCCCTCTCTAAAATGCCATAACTGAAGGCTTTTGTGTTTTGCATACTTAATCTGAAACTTTTTGTATTTCACATTTCTTTCTTATTATTTTAAAGATGTTCTGTTTTTCATTAAAATCTGTACCCTATGCTGCAGTTGGTATTTTTGCAGCAGTGACTACTTTGAATTGGCTTCATTTTCATTAGACAATGGGTAACAAATCACTATGCTGAGGAGTCTCACTAACAGTTAATGTTTTATAAATACATGGCCATTATGTATTGCAGTATGCTACTTTAAAAATAGCTCTTTTCATATCATTCTTATGGTACAAAAGGGAGAATAAAAGGTAATTATGTGATGCTTCACAAATCTGTATTTAAAGTGATTAAAAATTGGGATGATGCTTTTGATTGTGAATCTTCTTAGTAAGGACAATCGATAATGAAAATACACAAAGAAATGGAATTAAGTATTCCACATTCTTTTGCATATCCTGTTTTTTCAATTGTCTAAATAATAGCTTAGTTTTTCAATAACATTTTTTGTATTTATTTCTCTTTCGTGTTGCGGTTAATTACTTTTATAGTGATCAAAGAAGCCTAGGAATCTTGATTTACAAGTGCTAAACTAGAGAGTTTACTTCTCACAGTTCCAATTCTTCTGTCATTATGGTTTATTAATGTTACCAAAGACTTAAAAGTGCTTGTGAGGCTGAGGCTTACTTTCAGACAGAACAGAAGCTGTGGGAAATATTGGAAAGACTGAGCATGAACGATTAAGTTATTCTACCAGCATAGGCTATAATCCTATTGCTACTGTTTATTGGCTACAGTATTCAGGACTGTGCACATAAGCTAAGTATTTAAAAGTCAGATGTTAGAAAAGGGCTTCTGCCAGCTCCCTCCATCTCAGCACTGCCTGAGGGTGGGATTTTTTTGACCTAACTCCAACTGTCAGAAAATTAGGTGTCTAAAAAATACCAGTCACCTATTGTGGCACAAAGGAGACAGATTCACATGCATAGAGATTTATCAGCGGGGTCCATAGCTGGTGGCATATGCTGRCAGTCAAAATAGCTTTTGGGGAAAGATAAAAACAGAAGAGGAGAGAGAGAAAAGGGAAAGTGAAAACTATCCCTGATGGCCATCAGGGGAGAGAAGTGACAAGGTTCACAGCTGAGCACCCCCAGGCCCCGCTCCCATCAGCAGCAGGTGGTTTACCAACACACACACACGAACTTCTGTAGTAACCGTATGGATGTCTTCAAGACCTGCTCAAACTGCCAGTTGTTTATGGGCATGATGCTGTTAGTGCTGATGAAAGCACACTTTGGGGGCAGGTGCTGCAACTGGTTAAGCTGTGTGCATGCATTTTATTTGGTCCACTGAGCAACCAACGTGCAGGGAAAGCGTGGAAGAAGGGTGACTCTCACACCGGTGGCAGTCATTTCCCATAAGAACGTGCCATAACAACAGCTTTGAGGCTTGCAGATGCAAGGATGTGAGAATAACAATGGGAAAATTCTGCCATAAGGCTTTGGGAAAACACAGCTGTGGTGACTTCGATGAGAGATTTGAGATGTGAGTGAAAAGCAGGCTTCAGAGTTGCAAGTAGAAGGCCCTTGGTGATAGAAAACACAAAGACTACGCAACACTACCTTGGGAAAGGATGGACCACCCCAGGGAGATGCCTGTCTCCACTGGCTGCAGAGGGATTCCCATTGAAGTTCGTTGCTTAGTTTTTAGTTAATGCGAGTTGAATCCTACTCCATGTACACACATCTGACAGCATGACACTTTTAATATGAAGTTATATATCTGCCTTCAGGAATCCTCATAGGCCATGCTCCTGGCAATACTATATTTTTCTTGGTATACTTATAGCTATCTTTAGCTTAGCAGCTTTTAGTAGAATACTTTTATTTATATCGAAATGACATATTGTGTAAGGAATTGACACTCTTCTAAAATGATCTGAGAAAATGGCCTTGTCCACACCCAGCAGTTGCAGCACTTCAACTGTGCCAAGAAGCTGAAAAAGGCCAGTATGCAATAACTGAAAATTATGCCTAAATATTTCAGCAGCTCATGTTGTTATGTCATCAGTTATATCTTGCTTTTCCAGGCTTATTCCCATAGGGTTTAATGAACTGCTTAGAGTGCTAGTACTTCAGTCCCATTAGCAGCTGGAGAGGTAAAACAATTTCGGTAGAAGGAAACTCTTCCATCACAGAACTAGTTACACAGGCGCAGTACGTCATGTAGAGCAGGGCTAAGAAACCATTGTAGGATGATTTACTGACTACAGTACTGGGTTTTTTATTCTCTTCCCTGCCTTCTACCACCTGCTGTATCCAGTTTTTAAGTTGGATTCTTCCTTTGACAGAGCATCACTCATGCAGATCACTGTCCTGTTAAGGTTATTCTGATATATTCCTTTGTGTGACTCCCTCTCTGAAGATCAGGCCCTTCACCCAAGTCTACAGGGTTGAAGAACTGCCTGCTGTTCTAGCTATGATCTCTAGTTCAGGAGTGAAAGGACTAGCAGGAAAAAAACTAGTCCCCGGGCTATTTAACATACAGTACCTTGAACATAGTGAACTTAACTGATCCCAGCTCTTGTACTGCTCATCTCTGCTTCATTGAAGTGGTTACTCTCATTTTTGGTGGGTGCTACATTAATCTGTAGTTCGAACTACCCCATCACAAACCTACAAACACACAGATGCCAACATGCAGTTGCATCCAGGAATAAAGCTCTGACGGTCAGATTGACATAATCAGTAATCCAGATATTAATTATTTTTATGTGATTTGGTGGCAGCTTCTGTTTCCAAGGAGTATAAATATTCACAATTTCTATCAACAGTAAGACAGTGAGCTTGGCTGGTTTGTCTGAAATGTGTAGATAGTATCTTCAGTAGTCATGTGGTAGCACTTTTTAAAACATTTTTGTCAAATAGGTATCAGTTTTGCAGGTATAAGCATTTAACAGAATAATGTTTTTTGACAGCTTAACTAAGTTTGAAAGCATCAAGCACCGGCACTTAGATAATGACACTGGCAGGAATGTTGTTACTGCATTAGATGCCAATTAAATTACTGATTTCATAATTATAAATCAGCATGTTACAGTGGATAATTAATGTTGTCACACTCAAGCTGAAATACTTTATATAAGCATAAGCCTTTCCTCTGTTGATTTGCTAATTCAGGAACCAGAAAACATCGCATATAATCTTTTAATATTTGAATACATATCTTTTAGGATTCCTGCTCCTGCCTGCAGCCATAGCAGCATGCTGTGCTATATAATGGCTCAATTTAATGAGTGTGGACAGTGTTCAGAAGGGACGTAATCATCTCCAGGGATAGAACAGTTCATATAAAATTAAGACTAGATTTGGGGCAAAAAGACCCAAAACACTTAGAAATAATTGCCAGATTTACTATTCCACTAATAAGAAAACCTGTTAGAAGGAAAGTTGGTTGGCAATTCGCAATAGTAAGGACTTGGTGCAGAAAGTTTTGTTTGTTAATGTGGAGTTGCTCTAAATGATAAAAAAGATGGTGGAGATGGTAGGATGGAGGATGGTAGTCCTAGAATAAGGCCTTCAGTGGTGCAATAACGAAGCATAATGCCCCCAATCTCAGCTAATTGAATGTAGTGGTGGTCAAGCTGATTGATTTTCCATTGATAAGTCTTACTAAYAAATGTATAGAGAAGCTAACCATAGAACACAAGACAAACTACAGTATAAAACACTATTGTATATCTCTGAACAGAAAATAGGTTCTGATAATATATTTTTTTTTTCTCAGAAATAAAAAAGCTAATGATAATTCACCATGTATCAGCACGATAATTCTACTTGTAACCACAGATATGTTCTATTGATTTGGGCTAGGAAGTGGGAAGCTAAATCTCAAGGCCATTCCCATTTTCAGAGTTTAAAATCACAGCTCCCCCCACTGGGATAACACCATCAGACTAATGGACCTTCTCTGCGAGAACATCTTGCAGCTCTCTGTTGTAATTGGGCCATACTGAAACCAGGAATGCAAAAGTGGTAAGGCTAGAAGAACAAGTACAAGAGACCCATTTCTGGTTTAAAACTGAAGACACTCTTAGTATTAGCCAGGTATGGGGTTCCAGCCTCTGCTCTCAGAACTCTTTATGCCTCTGTGTCCTGGTTTTGGCTGGGATAGAGTTAAATTTCTTCCTAGTGCTGTGTTTTGGATTTAGTATGAGAAGAATGTTGATAACACACCGATGTCTTTTGTTGCTGCTAAGCAGTTTACTGGTCAAGGACTTTTCAGCTTCCCATGCTCTGCCAGGTGCACAAGGAAGTGGGAGGGAGCATAGCCAGGACAGCTAACCCAACTGCCCAACAGGATATTCCATACCATATGATGTTATGCTCAGTATATAAATAGGGGGCATGGTCCAGGAAGCGGGGATCATGGGTCCGTTATCAGTCAGCAGGTGGTGAGCAATTGCATTGTGCATCACTCATTTTGTATATTCTACCATTATTATAATTATTATTATTATCCCTTCCTTTTCTGTTCTATTAAACTGTCTTTATCTCAATCCACAAATTTTACTTTTTTTTTTTCTGATTGTCTCCCCCATCCCACTGTGGAGGGGGGGAGTGAGCGAGCAGCTGTGTGGTGTTTGGCTGTCTGCTGGGTTAAACCACAACATGCTGTTATTCAATATTGTTGTATTAAAAATATACCACAGTTGCTCTCAGCATGGTCATAAAAAAGAATGAACTTTACATGGGACTATCCAAAGTTGCACATTCTGATTTGTAAGGGGATCAGGCATGCATGGGAGCAAAATATAATTAGAAGTTGCTTTAAATCACCATTTGTCTTCACCATCTACAACTTCTGCAGCCACCCTGCAGCATGCCTATCAATGTTGCTTTACTTTTCCAACTCTTTAATTTCTTTAGTTTTCTTTCTTTACCAAATCACAAAATTCTGGTCATAAAGTAGAACCACTTTCCTGACTGCTCAGTAGGATCTTGAACCCCGCAAATATTAGGTTTGAAATTGTGGAACCAAGAGACTGCCCAGTGTACATGGCAGGGGAGGGTGGCATCTGCTGACCCAGTCATTCATATTTACACTAAAGAAAATCAAAGTAAATACTTTACGATGTTATAGATCTAAAAAGACGTGATTTTATCAGTTTACGGCTTTATGATGAAMGTGTATGAATTTAAAGTGGTAAAAAGTGAAAATAAAACTAGTCTATTTTAATATAATTTTTCAGTACTAAAATAGGGAATATGTTATATTCTTGCAAAATGTCTGTATTTTCTTTATCAAACATAGTGGAAAGGTAATTGTGATGCTTTATGAGTAAACAGGAATGATATAATGACTGATTATTCTCAGTTTTCTACATACATGTACATTCTTTCTTAATACATCAATACACCTTTGAAATATTTTATGGAAAGCATTAGTCCTGGGTTTTTTTTATGCCATTAACAATTCTGTAGTCCACAACTTTTAAAATTAAAAACTAAGCCTATTGTTGATTATTGAGACAAAAGCAACACTCTCTTTATAAATATGTATATATACCCGAAGTTAATCAGTTCACTGTTCTGGAATTAGCTGACTTGTTTGCCTTGGTGTGTCACCAATTAGCAGGAWCCCAGGGATACTGTCAGCTGACAGCTGGAAAGAGATCCCAAGCTCCACAGCATCAGTTTGCTATGTTGTACAAAACCCCGAGCTAATGATATAAATGCTTTAATATTACTTATTAGAATTTTCATCAGCAATCTGTCTGCTACTTTTTAATGAGCAAAATATACTGCTAGAACCCTGCAAGGAGCTGTTTGCCTCAAAATCATACTTATTTTAGYGTTTGAAAAAGCAGCTTTTCGGTTGGTATTCCTAGAAGGGCTAGGTGAGGAGAAAAACAAAACAAGAAAAATTACAATAGATAAACAGAATGGGGGCAGAGGGGAGGAGAAGGAAGGCATTTTACTGTCCAGAAGGCTGCATAATTCAGAATGATTTCTGAATAGAACACCTTTAGAAGATTATTAAAGGGGTTTGTTCATGGGAATCCACTTTTTCAAGAAAAATTCATACTTTAAGAATTAAATTTTTATTATTATTGATAGGGTTGTACTTTTGAGGTAGAAAAGTGGATTCAGATTTTTTTTCAATAAAAGATTGTGAATGGTTGACTTTTTTCTAGCATAGAATATACTAGCACAAATACAGTTTACTGACATAACAGGTACAATATTAAAACACAGTTTGCTTCTTTTAAGATTTAGAATAAATCACAGTTGTTTTCCTAGTCTATTTATGCTTGAAGGGCTAGATAAATAAAACAAAATCACCTAATAGAATCAGAAAGTTAAGCCCCACAAGAGTGAGCAACACTGAAGGTATGTTATTTATTTTCCATCTTAACTTTATTCTTCTCTAGAGAAGCATATGTCCTAGAGAATATATTCTCTGTATATCCTTATATGTATTTATAGAGGAAGAATGCAGTTCTCCTTATATTACGTATATGATCCATAAGAGCAACTCTGGTGTTGCACACTCCTGAAGTCCCTGCCATGACTGGGAAGGAACAGCCAGACAGAACCTATGGCATGGGATGTGGCTGGAGTCGTAAATATAAGAGCTCCATGAGAATTACACATAAACAATTCAAGATTAGTATTGATCTATTTTTGCATTATTTACAGTTGGCCTTGAATCCATGTGCACAGTTTTAATGGAGCTTAGCTGCATTAGGATTCAAGCTAAATATCACGTTAGAAGCCCCCCCAGGGAGAAAAGCTTTCTGAGTACAGTAATAATGGAAAACACATATCTGTGGAGTGTTAAGGATGACTGTATAACCTCCTGTGCTGGCTGCTGCATAGATTAACGCATGACTGTGCAAAGTAGTAGATATTTGTTGATAAGGTAGAAGTAATATGTGTAGTTAATGGACTACAATTAAAATTACCACATTTCTTCCTTTGTCTGGAGAAGTTTCATCACTGAATTAAAACATTAGGAGAATAATAATAGAAGTGAAGAAAACTTTTTTCCAGAGAAATTTGAAAACAAAAGTGTGATGGGAATGAATGACCTTGCACATTTCACAAGCTTAAATAGRCTCCTGCTGGCAGCATGCTGTTGAAGGGCAGATAACAATCCCGCTGTTATCATCAGGGATTGCAATCACTGTCACAGAGTTTGTGCTGTCTGCGGGAGCAGCAGCAGAGTGCAGATTTGAAATCAGTGTTATATCTGTCAAGAAAGATTTCTCTGTGAGTTGGACTATTTTGAAACGTACACGTCCTTCATTTGAGTTTTGGCAGTTTGAGTAGATCCACAAGCAGAATTGCTGCATCAGCACTTTCCCTGAAAAAGCTACACAAAGACAGTTAGGTAGCATTAGGGAAGATGTATCTGTCCTGTGCAAGGAGGAAATGCATGGGTGTAGCCAGTGCTCTGCAGAGAAAGTAGGGTTGTGTGTGTAGCAGCAGTTTAAGGTGACAACATTGGTGTCACCCATTCTTGATGGGGCAACTGGAGAAGTGGTGCTGGCACCTCATTGTATCACTTCTTTCCAGGCATGCTCTGCTTTTCTGTATGCAGGCTGCAAGGATAGCAGTCAGCAGAACAGCCTGACTCTTTCTTTACCATACTCTTTCTCCCTTAGCTGGGATAATTTTCTTTCTCAAGTTATGTTGGCTTTAGGGGGAGATAACTGTTGCAGTAAAACCAAGAGCAGCTCCAGCTTCCTGGAGAATCTAATACCCTGACTTACAGACACAGGAAAAAGGCAAGTTCATTACTGGATAAGAAAACAGGATTTGCTACCATGGGAATCATTAATATTTTTTTATAATGGATTGTTACTGAACAAATATTTGTAATACAAAACAGTGAAATTGTTAGCTCCGCATTAGAGCACCATAACTGAAAAGCAAGTAGAAGACAATAAGCTGAACAGATCTGTCATTTTACTCAGCAGCATGATGTGGTTGGTGCGAGTGTTCGTGTAATGACCTCCCTTACTTAAAACAGAGCGTCCTGTCTTTCTAGTCCTATTTGTTTGCCCTACCTTTCCAAATCCTTGTAGTCTGGGACCTTGCTCCCTCCAGATCATAGATTTTGATGCATTCATAATTCCTGAAGATTACATAGTGAGGAGAAAGTTGAGTGTTTCAGGATATTTTTTTCATTTTCATTTTTAATGCAAAGTTGATGATTATGAGTGAATGTGGAGTTTAGGTATGTTTGATACTGAAAGCTATATTTAACATTGGGGCATTCATACTGATACTTTGGAAAAAGATTCASATCATGTTTCAAATAACTAAATTTAGGCATTCTCATGTAGGTGTCCAGATGAACTAGATGTCTAAGCTCTCATTATTGTCTATAGGTCATTAGTCAAAGGCTTAATACAGTCATCCTAGAGAGCTACCAGTAGGTGTTTACAGCAGTCAAAAGCATCAGCACTGGTGTAAAAATATCTCCTCCCTGGCTGCTTGGGCTTGGCCTCTTTTAATGCTGCTTATTAAAGATTTCCTGCAAGACCTCACCTGGTACCAAAGCCCAGAGGGACTAGCCTTTGTTTTTTAGGGCTACAGGGTTTTTCTTCTAGAGCCAATAGAAGTGACTAATAAAACTCAGCATTCTTAAAAAGAAGTTATTAGGTGTCAATTTGTGAGAAGAGCTATACTATTGAGATAAGCTGCTGCAGGCAAAAAAAAATTCCATTAAATCTAAGGGCTCAAGAAAAATAACAGTTTATTCTAAATACAAATCTATTTTGTCTAGTACAAAAATGCATTTCTGTCCATATTAAAAATTAACTAACTGCTCATAAGGTTTAATCACATTTTTTGAGGTTTGAGTGTTCTGTGATCTGCAAATCTTCAGCACTTAGCCTTCAAAGAAATTGGATGTCATGTCACCCAGTATTTGGATAGGAAGAGCATTGAAGTTTGCCTGGTGCCTACATGCCTAGAAGGAGGTAGAGGAAAGAAAGGAGCGATGTCATAGGAAGCAGAGGATCCCCTTCCCTCTTGCCACCAGGCAGAAGGAGGGGACCTAAGAGACGAAGGGGGGAATGAAAATGAGTCCCTGCTCGGGGTGCCAAGCGAATCCCCTCCCGGCCTCCCTCGCCTTCCCGGTTGCCCTTACACAACAGATATGGGGCTCTGGGACTTGAGGGCCAGGCAAATGAGGATGTAGATGAAGGTCCATCCAGGGGGTTGCCTAGGTCAAGTCAGTCAACCCCGCACATTATGACTGCCTCTATTAAGAAAAAAAGGAGGGTAACTGTTGTAGGCGATTCTCTTCTGAGGGGAACAGAGGGCCCAATCTGCCGACCGGACCCATCCCACGGGGAAGCCTGCTCCTCCCTGAGGCCCGCATTAGAGACATTACTAGGAGACTCCCTGGTCTGGTGCGGCCCTCTGACTATTACCCGCTGTTGGTTATGTAGGTTGGCAGTGATGAAGTTGTGGAGAGAAGTCCCAAAGTGATCAAAAGGGACTTCAGGGCACTGGGGCGATTGGTTGCAGGATCAGGAGCACAGGTGGTGTTCTCCTCAATCCCTTCAGTGGCGGGGAAGAATACTGAAAGGAACAGGAAAACACACCCGATTAACATGTGGCTCAGAGGCTGGTGCCATCGGTGGAATTTTGGCTTTTTTGATCATGGAGAGGTTTACACGGCACCGGGCCTGCTGGCAATGGATGGTGTTCAGCTGTCTCAAAGGGGGAAAAGGATTCTCGCCCATGAGTTGGTGGGGCTCATCAAGACGGCTTTAAACTAGGTTCGAAGGGGGAAGGGGATAAAACCAGGCTTGCTAGAGATGAGCCTAGGGGTGGCGTGCCGATGTCGGGGATGAGATTGATAGCCCAGCTCAAGTGCATTTACACCAATGCGCGCAGCATGGGCAGCAAACAGGAGGAGCTGGAAGCCATTGTGCGGCAGGATACCTATGACTTAATCGCCATCACAGAAACATGGTGGGATGACTCTCATGACTAGAGTGCTGCAATGGATGGCTATAAGCTCTGCAGAAGGGATAGGCAAGGAAGGAGAGGCAGTGGGGTGGCTTTGTAAGTTAGGGAGTGTTTCAATTGTACAGAGCTCAACGACTATGATGATTAGGACGAGTGCTTATGGGTAAGGATGAGGGGAAAGGCCAACAAGGCAGATATCCTGCTGGGAGTCTGTTATAGACCACCCAGCCAGGATGAAGAGGCAGATGAAGCATTCTAGAAGTGGTTGGCAGAAGTCTCGCGATCGCTAGCCCTTGTCCTCGTGGGGGACTTCAACTTGCCCGATGTCTGCTGGAAATACAACACGGCAGAGAGGAAAGTCTAGGAGGTTCCTGCAGTGTGTGGAAGATGATAACTTCCTGACACAGCTGGTAAGTGAGCCTACCAAGGGAGGTGCCTCGCTTGACCTGCTGTTTACCAACAGAGAAGGACTGGTGGGAGATGTGGTGGTTGGAGGCTGTTTTGGGCTTAGCGGCCACGAAATGATAGAATTCTCGATTCTTGATGAAGTAAGGAGAGAGGTCAGCAAAACCACAACCATGGACTTTCAGAGAGAGGACTTTGGCCTGTTCAGGACACTGGTTGAGAGAGTCCCTTGAGAGGCAGTCCTGAAGGGCAAAGGAGTCCAGGAAGGCTGGGCGTTCTTCAAGAAGGAAGTCTTAAAGGTGCAGGAGCGGGCTGTCCCTGTGTGCTGTAAGAGGAGCTGGCAGGGAAGACGACTGGCCTGGCTGAACAGGGAGCTTTTGCTGGGACTCAGGAAAAAAAGGAGAGTCTACCACTGTTGGAAGAAGGGACAGGCAGCTCAGGAAGAGTACAGGGATCTCGTTAGGTCATGCAGAGAGGAAATTAGAATGGCAAAAGCCCAGCTAGATCTCGATCTGGCCACTGTCATAAGAGACAACAAAAAAAGTTTTTACAAATATATTAATGACAAAAAGAGAGCCAAGGAGAATCTCCATCCTTCATTGGATGCGGGGGGGAACATTGCCACCAAGGATGAGGAGAAGGCTGAGGTACTTAATGCCTTCTTTGCCTCAGTCTTTAGTAGTCAGACCAGTGATCCTCAGGGTATTCAGCCCATGAACTGGAAGACAGGGACGGAGAGCAGAATACACCCCCCATAATCCAAGAGGAAGCGGTTAACAACCTGCTATGCCAATGGACACTCACAAGTCTATGGGGCTGGATGAGATCCACCCGAGAGTACTGAGGGAGCTGGCAGAGGACCTTGCCAAGCCGCTCTCCATCATTTATCAGCTCACACCATACACTCCTGGTTAACAGGAGAGGTCCCGGATGACTGGAGGCTTGCCAATGTGACACCCATCTACAAGAATGGCCACAGTATCGGGAATAGTGTGGCCAGTAGGTGGAGGGAGGTCATCATGGCCCTGTACTCGCCACTGGTGAGGCCGCACCTCGAATACTGTGTTCACTTTTGGGCCCCTCACTACAAGAAGGACATTGAGGTGCTGGAGCGTGTCCAGAGAAGGGCGATGAGGCTGGTGAAGGGTCTGGAGAACAGGTCTTATGAGGAGCAGCAGAGGGAGCTAGGGTTGTTTAGCCTGGAGAAGAGGAGGCTGAGGGGAGACCTTATCGCTCTCTACAACTACCTGAAAGGAGGCTGTAGAGAGGYGGGTGTCGGTCTCTTCTCCCAAGTAACAAGCGATAGGACGAGAGGAAATGGCTTCAAGTTGCGCCAGGGGAGGTTTAGATTGGATATTAGGAAAAATTTCTTCACCGAAAGGGTAGTCAAGTATTGGAACAGGCTGCCCAGGGAAGTGGTGGAGTCACCATCCCTGAAGACATTCAAAAAACGTGTGGATGTGGTACTTCAGGACATGGTTTAGTGGGCATGGTGATGTTGGGTTGACAGTTGGACTCGGTGATCTTAAAGGTCTTTTCCAACCTTAATGATTCTATGATTCTAAGAAGGGCCAGAAGGAGGATCCAGGGAACTACAGGCCTGTCAGCCTGACCTYGGTACCAGGGAAGATYATGGAGCGGTTCACCTTGAGGGCGCTCACAAGGCAGGTGCAGGACAACCAGGGGATTTGGCCCAGCCAGCACAGGTTCATGAATGGCAGGTCCTGCTTAACCAACCTGATCTCCTTCTACGACCTGGTGACTCACCTAGTGGATGAGGGGAAGGCTTTGGATGTGGTTTACCTGGACTTTAGCAAAGCCTTTGACACTGTCTCCCACAGCATTCTCCTGGAGAAGCTGGTGGCTCATGGCTTGGACAGATGTGCTCTTTGCTGGGTACAATACTGGCTGGATGGCCAAGCCCAGAGAGTTGTGGTGAATGGAGTCAAATCCAGTTGGTGGCCAGTCACAAGCGGTGTTCCCCAGGGCTCAGTTTTGGGACCAGTCTTGTTCAATATCTTTAGCAATGATCTGGACGAGGGTTGAGTGCACCCTCATTAAGTTTGCAGATGACACCAAGTTGGGTGGGAGTGTTGATCTGCCTGAGGGTAGGAAGGCTCTGCAGAGGAGCATCTGGAAAGGCTGGATCAATGGGCCAAGGCCAACTGCATGGGGTTCGGCAAGACCAAGTGCCAGGTCCTGCACTTGAGTCACAACCACCCCAGGCAACGCTACAGGCTTGGGGAAGAGCAGCTGGAAAGCTGCCCAGCAGAAAAGGACCTGGGTGTGCTGGTCAACAGCCGGCTGAACATGAGCCAGCAGTGTGCCCAGGTGGCCAACAGCATCCTGGCCTGTGTCAGAAATAGTGTGGCCAGCAGGAGTAGGGAGTCACCATCCCTGGAGGCATTCAAAAAACATGTAGATGTGGCACTTCGGAACATGGTTAAGTGGGCATGGTGATGTTGGTTGACAGTTGGACTTGATGATCTTAGAGGTCTTTTCCCACCTTAATGATTCTATGATTCTATGATTCCATGAAAGATGATTGAAAGATTTCCTAATACTTTTAGTTAAGAGTCTCCTCTTCTGTTTGACTTAATTCTGATCCCAAGTGCCTCAGATCATGCTGAAAGACAGTGAAGGAGAAAAAAGCTACAGAGCTTGATGATGGTGATATCTTCTAATTGAGACAATGCATTCACTTTCAGCAATTTGGAGGACCTGAGGCGGAACAGCACATTTGTGCCTAAATGAATAGGTTCTGCGGAGAAAGTCTGAAAGCATGGCCATGGCTATATCACTCCTTGAGCCAGCTGAAATGCTTCTACATCATGTTGTCCAACACATACAACTCCAAAATTGTCTTTAGGCAGGAAGTAGAGCAATGAAGATGTGCATCTGTATCCCCTGCTTAGACAAGGCCCTTAACTTTATCTAGGTTTTCCTTCCTGGAAGCCCCATCAGCATTTTACTGGTTGCTCCATCCTGGAGAGATATGGCAATGGAATCAGCTAAAAGTCCTTAGAAAGTCAGAGAAAGATCATGAGGGACTAATACTGGTTCCACCACTATCAACACTGTGTTTGTAAGTCAGGAGAGTTGAGACTGCCTTCTGCTCACCAGACTGTTCTACAAGGCAGTAAAAAGTCTGTCAGATTGCAAGGAGTGGGCCTCATGCACCTCCTAGGGCACATGCTCACCATCAGCATTCATTTCTGTATTCCCTGAATATGATGTGGAACTTCAGCTGAAGTTCAGCCTTCTCTCATCAAGCTGAGGAGCCACATTGCCAAGAAATCACAAGGATCTAGCTGGACACGGTGGGAAAATACAAGTGCTTCACAGTTATAGGAAACTAGTTCTTCTTTAGATAGGAGGATCAAGAAAAATACTCATTATCAGCCGATGCAACAGAGAGTTAATTTCAGTTCAGAATTATGTTAGAGTTAACTATGATTTGTGGCAGAAATTATTATAAAATTAATTTTAACAGCCCAGCCTATGCAGATATCATTTTCTGATTTGTTTTTCTGACCTCGATGCATTCGTTTCCCATTCTTCCTCAGTGCTCACTCCCTCGTAGGTTCATTGTAGTTTATTGCTTATATGACTGAGCTTTGCGCACACTTCTGTGCCCAGTGCAGGAGCTTCTTGGTATGGATGTTGACGAAAGACTGTATTCACACAGTTAATATTTTGACTCTAAATATTTTCTTCACCAGTGGGCAGTGCTGAAGATCAAGTCTATCTTCTTCTGCATTTAATCTTTGTTGCTTTGTGTAAGAATATTGTTACCCATATTCTGAAAATGGATATCACTGACTTCAGTGTTATTGGGAGAACTCACAGTTACTAGTCAACAGTTAAAGAACAATTTTTGTACTGATACTAATTTACAATTAAGCATATGTGCAGAAACAATATAGATACTTACAGTGAGTGATATTTTTCTCTAGGAATAGGTCAGAGATGCAAAACACCCAAAAAGTGTACTTCCAGACTTTCACAGCTGGCTTTTCATACTGTATTTATTTTTTTTGTAAATATGTAATAACAGTTTTGTATGCCAAGTATTGCATAAGAAAGCATGAGGGACCTTAAAGATGTGTCATTCTCATTAAAATCATCTTTCACTGAGATAATTTTTTAAATTAGTCTTTAGTAGTCTAAGCTTAAAGCTTGATGAAGCAGTTCATTTCAGGGAGGTGCCATGTTTAGAAAATGGACTCTCTTCTTTGGAGTGATTAACTGTCATCACAGATTTTGAGTTTTTACACTTATGATATTCCAAGTTTCATGGAAATTCTTTAAAGAATTAATCTTAATATGTTTTCAGATTGCATTGGAAACCTATTATGTTACCTTCTGTCTTTAAAAAACCATCACGTTATGGATTCCTTTCTATGATTTTTTGATAAGGTGGTCCAGAACAAGGGAAAGAAGAAGTAGCTGCCTGCCAACTAATCTCATGAAGTCTTCATTCACTGTTTAAATGCTTGCTTTGTAGAGGTAAACCAGATCATGCGAAAACTCCCATCAGATCCATGAATAAGAAATACATTTTGGCTTATATATTATTTACTGCTGTAAAGCTTCTGCACTTTTTATGAGAAAATAGATCCTAGTTTATTAAAAGAAGAAAAATTCAATAATGGAAAATTTTTCATTTCTTAGTTTCATGATTTAGTTCTGTCCCGTATGCAAGTGTCATATTAGACAAGCCAAACTTGCAAATCTGCATGTTTCTAGCAGCTGGTCTTGGAACTGAGGTTTCCCTTGGGACAATGGGGAAGAAATCCTTGGGGTCCTGCATGCAATTATAGATGCACCTGCTGGATCAGTAGGGCTCCTCTGGTCCATGGACTGTRTGTGTGTGCTGCCATGCAGCTCTGTTTCATACCACCCAGCCTCTTTGGAGCCTCATCTCCTTTTTGAAAATATGAATATGTATAAAACCGCTCCCTGCTTGTCACAGCTTGAGTGGTGGACAAAGCAGAAAATTGCATATGGGTACACACCATAGAATTTATCTGATTTATCTGTACAAGTCGCACATGGCAAGCTTGACATGCTGTATTTCTGGAGTCTACCTATTCCACACAAAATTGTCAGTTTTCTTCCTGATGACAAAAACTGAAATAACTGTTTCCTTAGTATTTATCTGCCTTCTGAATATATGAAAGCATGTTCAGAGGATATAACAAAAAAGTAGATAAAGTGCGAGTGATATTATGGAACTATCACCAAAAAAAGGTAGAAACAATTCAGTGAATGTTAATCTTTAAATCCAGTCAATCCAGCAACAGTATTGAAAGAAACGCTGAGTTTTTTTCAATCTTAATATTTTCTCAAAGATTCACAGCAACCTTAAAGGAAAAGAAGACAATTATTGTTCTATTGAGGGCACATAGAATAGGACACTGTAAAAATGAGTTTTGTGTGTTGTGTAATATTATTCTGATAGGGGAAAAACAGTTAAAAGAAGTAAAATACTTGGGTTTTTGATTTTTTTTTAATCTATGATTCACTACAGAACATCTCACAAAGTCTTGTATTACCTGTTACAGGCGCTTTTTTATGATGATTCATAGCTTTGACAATTCAGCCCATTGATATCAAAACCACTTTGTGCAAATGCTGTCTGCTCCTTTGTTCCACTGACAATATGCAAAACCTTTCTTATACCACTCGGGATGTTCCACTTTTTGAACTTTGAAATATCTAGCTTCAATCATCTGTTTAATCGATACATTTTATAAAACAACAATGCTTTAGCGTTGTTTTCTGCTGTCCCAGGYACCACTAGCATAAGGAATGACAACGTTTTTGTGGGTTTAAGTTTAAAACAGTGTTTTTACTAACTGTTGCAGAAAACTACAATTACACTTCTTTTGTGTTTACATTCTGGATATGTTACAAATCACTATAATTATGTAGAAAAGGAAGTGATGATTATATGGTCGGCTTTTTACATTTCAAAACTATAAAAATATTATAATAACATCACATGTCTGAGTTATTCTCATAGAAAAGTGAAGGGTATGATTTTCCTTCTGGCCTTAAATCAGGCTGTTTGTGTTTCAGGTCAACCTCTGTAGGTTGTAACCACTGCAGTAAGTCCTGCAAAGTCTATGTGATGAGCACAGTAGATGATTTAGGCACCTAATAGGAACAAAAGAAAAATAGCTTTGGAATATGTCATCCTTGTATAAAATGTATTAAATTAGCAAACAGCTAGAACCTTTGAAACACTAAAATGTGGCTGAATTCTGGCCTGGCAACCTGCACCTTATTCAAATCTCACTCCCTGCTAGATTTTGATCACTGACAAATTCAAACAAGAATCTTCTTTGTATTATTGATCAACAAAGAAAAGCATGTGAGCAAATAGGTATGTATATATTTTTAACTGTTGCCTGGACAGACAAATTAGTTTTTCTTGCATAAATTGCTTTCATAGGTTGCTTTCTTGGATAATAAAAGTTTTGCACCTGTGACACTCTACACTGTTGAAAGAATTTTTTAAATGAAAAATACTCTTTTACCTGACTATGCTGTGGGTTCCAGTTTTATCAAGGTGCAAGAGTATGACCAAGGAGAGAAACATAGTGAAATGCTTTCTTTAAATAGAGCCACAGCAGTGACTCTCAGCTGTGGTAGATGCCCAGCTTCTAAACCAAACGAAGTGAATACTTCTGACAAGTGGCAGGCAAATACACTGGGTGCCCAGGCTTTGCTCTCTTCAGTGGGGAGAGTAAGTGTCCTACTTAAAATTGCTGCAACCTAAGGAGCCTCACTGTGTGTAACTTGAGAGTCCTAGATGGAGGGATGGTGTCAAATAAGTCATTCAACAAGTGCTTTGTTTAGGAAATGGAATCCAAAAGGAAGTTTCAGAAATTTGTATCTTTAAAAGGGTTTTTTTTAATGGAACTCTTGTTTGAAACCTTTTTTCTTCTCTCTTATCGGCTTAGTTTTCCCTGTAAGCATAGAGTTCAAAATTTAACTGGGGAAAAAATACAGAAAATCTTCTTTCCTAATGTCAAGATAATCTTTTAAACATAAAACCCAGAGGATAACGATATGAATGCTACCTCAAAAACTGGGTCACTCGTCACTCTTCTTAAGAAAAATTCTATTCCACTCTTATAGTAGATCAGAAAAAACATAGTACTTTGATAGGAGTAAAAAATCACTGCCAAAACAGCAGGATAGATTACAAATTATTTTTATTATTCCAATCCACCTTGCTTTTATGAAGYTTTCTTCTGGAAAACTTTTTTGTGGAATGAGCCAAGTAAACTCTTTTCTACCGTTCTTTCTTCCTAAATGCCAATGACAGGAGCAAATAACTTTATTTGTACCCAGAGTCATAAAATTATCATCTAGCTGGTTTCCCAGTTACTGCTCTGGATTTTCTAGACAACTGAAAATTTTCCAGAACACCTTCTGTGTTGTTCTTTCTTCATCTCTATGACAGTGATTATCTGAGTCTATAGCAGGGAGAGGCACAGGGGTGAATTTCTTATGCCCTCCTTGCACTTATGATCTGCTTGGCTCAAGGTGTAGATGTTGAGTGTAGTTACATGCTAAGACAGCACTTCTGCTCCCCTGGAGAAAAGCTAAATAATGTTTGAAACTGGAGGAAGAAAAGCATTTATTTGGTAAATGAATGCAACATTTTTTAGGTCAGACTCTCATTAGGGGAAATCAATGTATCATCATTGACTTCCATGGAGCTATGGCAAATTACATCAGCTCAGAGTCTATATGCGGTG
Source organism: Oceanodroma leucorhoa (assembly GCA_030449065.1). Lineage (NCBI taxonomy): Eukaryota > Metazoa > Chordata > Aves > Procellariiformes > Oceanodroma > Oceanodroma leucorhoa. The sequence continues at coordinate 23,157,058 of JASVER010000001.1, read as the reverse complement.
ATGATATTTGCATTTGTTGAGGCTTTGAAGGAGAGCTGTAAAGCTTTCATATGGAACAGATTTGTTGCACTGGGAGTTCTTAAGACTTTCTGTTTGGAGTGTTTGGAATTTGCTGTTTTGCAGATTTTCAATAGTGCTATCGAGTATCATATTACTTGTTCTGCTGGGATTTCCTAATTARCAATGCTGAGCAGGAATTGTTTTGAATGTAGTGTGAACTGCTGCTCCTCTGTCCAGTTTGTACATTTTAAAATTAATCTGTTTGATCAGAAGCTTATCTGTAGAAATTAGTTGAATGTCCACAGCTGTTACACCTGAGTTCTTGAACCTGGAAGTTTTTCTATGCAAGTACTCAAGAGGTATAGTTCAGTTGCATAAATATACTTGCAAATAAGATTACTCTTTTGCCTTTTCAGCAAAGCTAGTTTGAAAAGTTTAAAATTTTGATCCCCAAAAGTACAGGAAAAAATTTCTACTAAATTATTTTCCTTTTTTTTACTATCTCTAATTTTAAGATTATTTGATGGTAAATTATCATTGTCCATTTGAGTCACCACAAGGCTTATAACTGGTGTGCAAGCTGAGCTTCAGAAAAATGTGAGTGGAGGTTATATGCATGCTGTGACAGCAACAAGCCCAAGGGCACAGCCTTCTGTTCTGTAGAAATAAGGTTTAGGTCCTTTGAACCATCTGTCCCACAGGTCTCTAGAGAAGAGTAYGAAAAAAGGAGTAAGCACCTTCTGGACAAGGATCTTCTCAGCCATTGATTTAAGAACGATTCTTTCTGTGTACTCCTGAAAGTACTCCTTCTCAATGGAATAAACTTGGTAAAATAAACCCCTTTCTCAGACATCCATCAGTCCCTACCTGCACTGAGACCATACCTGCTCAGGGCAGGGTTAGAGGCCACGGCTCCAAATATGTCTATGATTATTCAGTGCTTAATTCAACTCTGCCTGTTGTCTTTCCCGTTGCCTTTATCTTGATATTTCAAGAAAACCAGAGGTAGAAGTGGAAGATTTGCTGAATGTCACTAGTATCACTTTAGCCTGAGTGAAAGGCAGCGTAAGAACCAGCGCTGACGTTAACATTTCAGTAGGCCCGCAAAACTATTTCCGTTTTCTGGCATCCAGCTGCCTCTGACATCCATTGCGGTCTCTGCTGCTGTATGCAGAGTGGGCCTTAGGATCTGGGGAATGGCCATTGATGGTCTATTTGAGTCACACAAAGTGCCGTATCAACCCAATCTGCCAGTAATGCATAGCTAGTGTGTAATGCAAAATTAACTTAAGAGGGAATTGTAAGAAAACAAGAGAGCTCTCACTCCATAAGCACCTGCTTTGAAAAAGATGGTGTTTGGCTGATGCGTATTTTGTTTCGTGTTTTTTCAGTGTTGCCAGTGCTCTTGATTTGGTTGTAAGCCCAATGATATTTTGTGCTCTTTTGTAAAGCCCAGTCAAGTGAGCACATAAGAACCTCTGTTTTCAGTGAAGAATGAATTAAAATAGACCTCATGTTGTAGGAAAATAAAACCTAGAAAGCATGCCCTGATTGCACAGGGAAGGCTTGGTCACCAGAAAAGAATAGAAAATAATGTTTCTTTTATGACAAGGGGAAAAAAAAATCCTCTTTTCTTATTTTAATTCAAAGGAGGTTTTTCAGCTGCAGAAGTTTTTTGTGCTACAGCAGTGGTGAGAACTCCTAAGAAAATGTATATACTGCATGGGTGGAGTAGTACACATGTGGAGCTAAATCAATGATCTTCATGTCCAGCTTGTTAAAGTGGGACTAGCAGAGTCTCTGCTTAACTTCTTGCACGCAATTTGAAAGCTCTTTGTGCAAAGTATTCATATTAACATAAGTAGAAGTCTTTTACTGGGAAAGGCCCAGTAGGGTTGCCTTCAAGGCTTCTTGGCTCCATCACGTAACTCATCRTTTCATAGAGTAATTAGGAGACGTTATGGCTGCAAACTAGAGCTGAAAGAGTAGATCTATTGGCCAAGTTTTGTGGCCAAACAAACCTTTTATGCATCTGCAGGAGCTCCACCACTCTTCCACACAGCCTGCTGAAACATTATCACAAGTGGCATTATTTCAATATGTTTACAGTTTCTGCTCATTTCAAGTTCTTGTGTTGTTCTTACCACCCCAGTGCCTGAGCACCCTAAAGATAGACACTTAATATACAAAACTGACATGCATGAGAAGCAATGTGGTTACTCACTAGTGCTAATTGGCTTCTAAAAAAMCAAAACCTTTTTCAGATAGTACTGATCTTGATATGTTTAACAGAAGTAGAGAAGAAAATATTCACCAATGTGAAAAGAAAGTCTTTTCAAGCATTCATCTTCCTTTCTCAGTGAAGCAGCTTCTGTCACTCACCTGCCTGTCCTTGACAATCTTCATTTATCATAAGCCTCTTTTTCAGTCGTTTTCCCCAGCCTTCCTATCAGTTTCAGCTGACGAAACACCACAAGCAAAAGACAGCAATTGTTGGTGGTCTGTTCTAGAGGATGCGTTGTTTTTTAGCAGAGCTGGTAAACCCATGTACATAGAAATAACACAGAAAGTGGGAACAGCTTAAGCTGACACTGTTTTCGTTTCAATTGCTTTCTCAATTTTTAATGAAAGCCATCCCCATTTTTTTGAAGAAAAACTCTTATTTCCAGATCTGTCACTATAGAGAACTGTCTAGTTCTCAAGCACCATTGGATAAAGAAGATCATATGTACATGTAAAACTGAACATCAGAGTTTTAACTCTGTATTTTGCTGGATTGATACCAATCTCATTCTTCCAGGTAACCACAAAGAGCAGCAGATTACCTTAGAGCAGATTATAATTCTTTTTTTCTTTTTTTTTTTTTCTCCCATGAGAAATAATGGTATATTGAAGCTGTCTGAGCAATGTTGTTTTTTTTTTTTGTAGTCTTAAGTAAAGTAAATATGACCATGGGGAGGAACTATCTTATCTCAATAGGCCTGATGCTGATCTCTTTTGTGCCAAAGTAAATCAAGAATAATTCTACCATCAGTACAGCCACATCAGTAAAATTCTAGTGGGAGTATGGAATATGGCACAGTATCTCTGTAAAGAATAATGAAAGATTGCAGTGGGAATTGTTGTGCCTGTGTACCTCTGCAGGAAATCAGTGGAATTTGGTATTTTAGATAGCTGAATGAAAGAAACTTCTAGTTTTAATTAATCAGGGCTGAGTTAATTAATCTGACACGTGACAGGAGAACACTGTGAAACTTCAACCATGTCATCTGGGACTGGACTGAATACCTCTGGTCTGGAAAGGAAAAACCCTTTTCAAATCTGCTGTTAATATGATAATGGTTGGCAGCATTTGGGCAGGATGGGAACTGACATAAAAGCAAATTGGAAATAAAGACTGCTGCTCTGTCTCAAATGTGGCTGTTATGTGGTGCAGAGCAATTCTTTCTGTGTGTGTTTATGAAGGAAACCAGGAAACAGCAAGATAATTTTGTTAGCACAGGCAACTTTTTTACATTCTTCATGACTGACAGTGTCTTTGCTCAAAGTGCAGAACTCATTTCTGAAAAGGTGGCCATTTAGACTGTTTAAACAACTGACTGGGTAGCGATAGGCTGCTTTTATGGGGTGTACAGATAGATACACGGTGCACTCATAGCCGCAGCGCTGCCTCATGCACCTGGCAGCTGTCCCTTGGCATGCCCATGGAAAACTGTCTCTCCACCAGTTTTGTGTGGCTGCTGCAACAGCCAGGAAAGAGAAGGGGTCGGTAGGCAAGGTACTGAGATCATAGGATGTTGCCTTTGAGGGAGGGGGTTAAATCAGATGCCAGGAGGTTCAGTACAGGATTACACTGTTTTGACTGCCTGCCTGGAAACATAGTAAAACCCTGAACATCCTGCTACATCGAGAAGATGTGAAACTCCTGAAAACACAGATGAAACAATTAAGCCATCCAGTCAGAGAAATTAGAATGGCAAAATATTAATTAATCTAATTTATATGCTTATTAGTTTAGGGAGAAAAGGTGGTCAAGGACAGCCATTTAACTCACTTTATGATTGGCCTGCACTTCATCCCCAAATGAGAAAAAAACCTTACTTTAATGAGCAAAGATACTGAAAAGATAAGCCATAGTGATACTTGCACTGAGAATGTATTTACTGCTCTCTACAGGCTAYGCGTCTTTGTAAATCAGCTCAGGTCTGTGAGGTTAAGTTTGCGTGAGGCTGCACTTCCTCTGGAAAGCCGACAGGGCTGGGCCTCCTTGGGTCTCGTGTRTATGATCTGGTTAGGGATTCGGAGTACTGCTGTGTGGATTTCACTCAGAAAGGTAAGAAACTCTTTCCTCTGTAGCAACACCCAGYGTTTTGTGGGAAGCAGGTCTGCAAGCAGTGTTTGATCTGTCAAAGGAACCAAGACTTCTGCTCAGCAGAGACACCTGGGGAGTAAGGGACATCGGGGTGCCTCTTGTGCAACCTCCCRCTGAAATCAGGCCAGTCACACAGCAGGTAGCTCAACCTCATCCTGTTGAGTTTTGAATATCTCCAAGGATGGACATTCCACAACATCTCTGGGCAACCTGTTCCAGCTGACCACCTTCATGGTGTAATTGTTTTTCTTTTTATTCGTCCAGAATTTCCTGTGTTACATGTTGTGACCAGTGCTTCTTGCCCTCCCACTGCACAACTCTGAGGAGAGTCTGGTTCCATCTTCTCCACACCCTCCTCTTAGGTGACTGCAGACCTCAGCAAGGTCTCCCATTAGCCTCCCCTTCTTAAGGCTGAACAAACCCAGTTCTCTCCTCCTCTCCTTGTATGTCATATGCTCCAGTAATGGGTCTTCTGGTATTTTTTCTTTCCTCTTTCTAAAAAATCCAGATAACTGGAATATTTGGAAGCTGCAGTTAAGAGGATAGGACAGAGGACCAAATATACAGCTACCCTCACGCTGCCTAACATTAAAATAAAGAAGAGCTTGCATGTGACCTTGAGCTCATTGATTAGGAAAGACAGAGTACCCATGACATAGGAGTGAAGAACCCCTTATGGTGGTTTTTCAGCTGTTCTCTCCCACTTACAGATTGCATCAAGCACTACATGGTAAGACGTAGTAAGTAGCTCTGAAGAGATGGAGCAGCTGGTATTCACATGTATTCAGGTTTCGAAGAGAAAAACTTCTATAGCACTTGTCATAATATATGCTGATTTTACCCTCTTCCTTTTGCCCCAAAATAATTATTGTTATGAATACATGTATTTAAATACATGTGAACATAGAAATACATATTATGAGAAATATCTTCATAACAAATGTCTCCTTTTTAAATGTAGGTACCTAAACTGCGTTCATGAAATCTTTGGACAGGGTTGTCAGTTTGCTGATGAGCATGTGTGAGTCCCTCTGGCCCTCCTCGTCTTCTCACTGTCACACAAAGCTGCCAAGGGTCAGTATGCGTTGCAGCCTTCCCTTCCCAGAGAGCATGGCGTAATCCTGCTGCCAGGGCTGTGACATGAATGGTGTCATAGCTCCATCCACCTCTTGTACCCTTTTGCACTCTCATGTTAGTGTGATAGAAAGGCATCTCTGCACATAGGCATGGATGCTGGGCCACTGGCTGTTCCTTTTTCTGAGTCTTGTAGAAAACAGGTTTACTGCTAAGAAAATTCACATTGGCCTTGTGTCTGCAGGGGGTGTCCCTCCAAGAGGAAGTTCGCTATTTATTTCCTCCAAGAACTGGTGATTTCTTCATAAAACTGATCCATATCTGTAGATCATGTGCCAGAGCTTCAGCTGCTGTAACTGCTGTACAGTTGTGCTAATGTGCTGAATTTACATTAGTAGAGCAGCTCCTCTTGTCCCAGGTAGCAATCTGTATTGAATAACTGTTGCAGAACTGGTGCACAAGAACCCACACAAATTGTGTGTGATATGTACCTATTGCATATATGGTGTATATGGTGGATTAAAGGTATGTACATGCTCTTTTGTAGTACTTTGAACAGTACTCAGGTATAAATGAGGTTTTGTTTGTTGTACATACCACTGTTGAAGGGTACTTTGAGAAAGTTTGTCCATTATTATTTTATTCTTGTTTTTCTTATTAAACATTTATTACAATAGAGCCTTGTTACTTCAGACTCCTGCCTCAAGAGATTTACTGCACATTTCACACCTTTTTTTTTAATGTAATTTTAGTTTGAGAATTTTTTTGACTTGTTGCAACTTTCTTAGTGTAGACACACTGCACTAGGTTGACACCATAGTAACATGTTACTCAGCATGGAATGCTGATGCCACTTTTTGCCTGACAGTTAAACAGGAGAAACAAGAGGTTTGTGCTTATTTTGAAATGTGGACACACTAGCACAGTGTGTTTACTAGCCTCTATTACACATTGGTGCAAATAGTCCAAATTGTGTTTTATCACACTCAAATTTGAGTTCAAAAGGGAAAATGTATCTTTTTAAAAATACACGTTGTTAGTATTCAGCTTTTTGGTGGCAAATTATTGAGCTGCCTGAAATTCATTCCATCATGCAACCAAAATTTAACTTGGAATGGAAAAGCTGGTGATGAACACGGTGGTGGGGTGGTCATGATGACATGCCATGGCTTCACACATCTCTAAAACATTTTGAATAACAGCTGAATAGGTAATATGTGGCGTGTCAAAATTTGCGAGAATGGAAGGTTGTTTCCCTGAGGGTAATTGCGCTTCTTACATATGTGGCAGGTGGAAGAAACAACATATAGAAATTGCTCCCAGATTTCATCAGGAGTTCCTGGACTACATGGGTCAGCTCTGCAGATCTGTGCTGGAGGGCTTCCCAATGCTACTGCCCTAAGGCAATCTGTCAGAAAGGTTTACCCCAGAGACACAAATACTAGAACCTCTGGTTTCCTAGAAATTGTGGCAGTCTGATTGTCAGGGTTGGACAGATGTCATAGGCTCAGAAATTTTGGGTTATTCTGAAAATGATTTTCGCTGAGCAGAGGGAAGCCAGGAGACGAAAATCTGTGTGAGACCCCAGATACTTCAGGTTTTTCATGGGTTTTTTTCTTCTTTGTCCCCAGTCACATAATTATGGCTCTCTGTATGTGTTTTCATGCCATTCATGGCAAATTCATTGTTTTTGTAGGGACCAGCTCTCACTGTAACTTGAACCTGCCAGAGCAGCCCTGACACTTGCTGCCAGGACAGCCTCTTCACTGCCATGGAAGCAGCTATAGTTGCTCTCTGTGCTGTTTTCAAAGCAGTGTCTACAAGGAAATGTAGCCAGTTAGCTGCTTCTTATTCACCTTAGTTTTTACATAGGTTTCAGTTAAAATATCAAGATGTGAAACGCTTTAGAAAGATGCACATTAACAATTGTATTATTCAATTATAAAATCTGAATGTGGGCTCAAAATAGCACTAAAACCAAACAAGGGAGTCTGGTTCATTCAGTCTTATTCTGAACAATCTTTGGTGTTTAGACTTACCTCAGGTAGTTACTACTGCAAGAGATCACAGTGATAAGTAAAAGAGAAAAAACGTCTGCCCTTTGAGATTTAGGGCCTTCTGTCTCTGTTGAAGCCACATGTATGATTCAGCTGTCATGGTTTAATCTAACTCATTATATTTTAAATTGCAATGGACTAGGCGTATGCACATGACCAGTTTTTGTGTATTATTTGAGGGAGAGTAACTTTCATGTGTGAAGAAAGAGGAGGTCTGTTCTTAAAATGTACAAGTGTTTAGTTGCTTGCTATTTTCTGAACTAAAAAAAAAAAATAATTGAATATTTCTTTTTAAATTCTGGTTCTCCAGAATGAGGAGGCTCTTGTCTTTTCATACGTTTTTACAAGATTTCTCACAGAGTACTTTCTTGTACTTGAAACGCAAAAAAAATGCATCTAGCAGATTTAGAGATGGAAACCAGTAAACTAACTCAAGTTCATTGTTAAAAACAAAAAAACCCAAACATTACCTTCAGCAGATCTTATTTTTTGGTGTGCCTTGACTTACGATTTTTAAYGGTTGGAGTCCATAACAGTGGACACTGATGCAGCCACACAGCTGCACAGCATCTAGCTGCCCTTGGTAGGCRCGGGAACCAGCTCAGCCTGGAACAGTGCAAACCTTTATGCAGTGCAGGTGACTCCTCTCGAATAGTTTCTGAGAGAGAATATCCTTTGCTTTGAATTCAATGAGCTTTTTAAATGCTTCTAAGTCATCAAGTGGCTGAGTAAGGGGTTTGCGCTCTTAGTGGAGAGGAATGATACATCTGTATCAATTGGTTATTCTCTTATTGTTTAGTCCTTCTGTCTTCCTGTCTCTCCATTAAATGAATAGAGGAAAGGCAGGAGGTGCATCCTAAGGGCACGTGGAAGTATGTGAGAACCACAGCTGGCTGTGCTACGCACAAACAACTGTGTAGGACACAAGGTGTCAAGCTTGGCAAGGTCTAGTCCCTACTGCCTATGGGGAGTGATGTCCTTGTGAACTATGGCCAGGGTGATGCCCAGAATGTGTGGGGAACCAACCGGCTCATTTCAAAAGGGAGCCCAGGAACAAAGTAACATGAGGCAAGTGGGAACAGTCAGAGCACCAGGACCCAGCAGCAATTAACGGGCCAAAACAGTAGCTAAGGCTTTGCATGCAGGAACTGCTTGGATCCCTAAAAATTTTGCTTCTTCTCTATTATAAAGAAATCAGCTAGAAGATTTTTTGTGCAAAAACAATCAATTGGTCAATAGTGTTGACACTAATGCTAGCACCCTTACAAGAAAAGCAATCAGTCTGTTGAAAGGAATCTTACTCTGGGAAAGAACTAGAAGTGGTTGGATCTACCATGTCCTTTTGCCCTCTTGTGGGGCATGGAGCCCCCTATAGATGCTGGGCATGGAGTCTGAAAGGACTCATGATTATTACATGATTATTTAATTCATGTAATACACTTATAGGGAAGAGGAGAAATGTATATATGCAGCTTTCCTCCAAAAGTGTTTTCAAATCTCCCTCCTTTTCTCTAAAACCTCAAGGTAGTGAGGATTGTCAAAGCACAGCCCTTAGAATATATTTTATTTTTCTTGTGATCAACTTAGTTGAAAATTCTGTAACTCGGAGCATGACTTATTTGTGATAAGTCAAGAGCCCTTGAGAGCTCCCTCTTAAGGGGTTTATTGCATTTGCTTCCTCCACTGTCTGTGTCGCACATATGAGTGATGGCAAACACTGTTTGGATCTAATACTACAATCTATATCTCTAAGTATCACTGACATCGAAGGAATCAGACCCTTCTGATTTCCAAAGTCCCATTCACACATCTGAGAGAGGATTTCATTTGTCTCCTTCATGTGACTATTAATCTCATTTCCATGTATATTTAACTGACAGGGAAGTTTTGTAAGGTTTATTTGGCTTTTTGTTTGTTTCCYGGAGCCAGCCTATTAGTTTTCAAAGATACTGTTCATGATACTGGCGTGATTTCACAGAACAGTAGTTGAGATGTTTTATTAGTTATTTTAGCTGAACATTTACTCTATGAAACTGAGCTATCAAAAGAGGGCTTTTGGGACACGATAGGTTCAGTCTAATGTATGAGCTCAAATTATTGTATCATTATAATATGCTGCTTGGTGTCTTTTGCCATTGATTTGCCTACATTTTTTAAATTGCTCAATCAGAAGCCATTTATCTGATAAATTATTAACAAATAAATGTTTCTGATGGAAAAACAAATAATTCAGCATTGTAAATCATGTATCATACAGGCAACAGCAGCCAGAAGTAAACTGCTCTTGAGCCAAGTGAGTAGTTTATGTTATGTAGATGGAAATCATGTAGTGAAATAAACACTTCATTGCAAAGAAAAGATAGCTGTTATTTTCCTAGACTTGTACCAGACTCTGCAGTTTCTGCACTGTACATTTCTACGTTCTTTTATCGGTGCATCAAACATACAACAACAAAATTCAGTTTCAAGCATGCAAAGGCATCTGCACTTGTTAAACTCGGACCATACTGTAAGGTGATCAAACTGGTCATTCTGTGTAATGTTTCTGTAGAAACCTTTTTATTTAATTCTGCTTCTCCACTAGGAAGTATTTTTTTCCTGACTAAAGGAATAATTACAGAATTAATGTCTTTTGGCACGTCACATTGGTATTGATGATTTTGGGGGCTTAACTGTATTCCAAATTCCTTGGGGCTTGATTTACTTTGAAAGGAAGTAGATATGCTCATGTCTAAAGTTAGAAATTGTAGTACAGGGTTTGCAGCTAAATACCATATTCACATTTGTGTCCGTGTCCTATTTCTTCAATATGGAGGCATAGGTAGATTATAAAAAAAAACCCAGAAAACAGAAAGAAGACAAGAACAGTAAAAAAATTCTCTCTAAATACTATTAACGTTTCCTCCAGATGGGTCTGGTGTTGTTCTCAGTATAAAAGTAGTTTTTCCTGTGATTTACAAAATGGCTGTAAAATAAATTTCTGGTCAATGTCAAGGGTAAAAAGCAGCAGAGCAGCAGTAGCACATGCAGTATATTGCCTCTTGCCAGTAAAGATCTAACATTCTTTTTCCTGTAGCCCACTTAAAATACACRTAATTAGCAATTTGCTGCTATTTGGAATGGTTTTTGTTTGGGGCGTACTATTGTGAAACACATTTGCTGCAATTTTCCTTCCCCTTCCCCTTCCTTCCTAACCTGTGCTCCAGATTCCAGGCTGCCAATGTTTACAAGATACAGAGTATGTTCAAAAACTTGAGCTGGCAAGCACTACCTCTGGGGCCCTACTGCACAAGATTTCCTTTCAGTCTTAAAGGGGGAACCTGAGTGTTTCTTTTATTGTTTTCTTTTTCAAATATGCAACAAGCATCTTCTCTTTTCATACAGGCTCAGCGAGTTTTACACCATTTCAGCAGAGATGTCTGATCTTTCCATCTGCATACCTGGAGTTGCTTTACCCCTTCACTGGTCTTTTCAGTAACCACTAAAGACTTCTTGAGACTGAACACTGGAACAGATGAGTTAAATTCTTCTGAATGTTCTTACTCAAAAGTAGATGTACTGGACTTTCTGGATGTGCATAAGGACACAAAGGTTAGTGTGTTCCTTAAAATCCTGAATTTTCAGGACTGTTTCATTTAACCATTACCAGTGCAGACTATGTTTCAATTTGTTGCTTAAACATACCACAGGTGGATAAAATAGTGATTGACATCACATATATAATTGAGATCATGGTTTTAACTGCCACAGAATAAATGTACTTAGTGAGTTGGTGCAACTTAAAGTCTTCTAAATGACTTGCTGGCCGACAAGAGAAAGGTCTACCCATGCTCTGAGCTTGATTACCATTAGCCATTTTTGTGGTATTTCTTCTAAGCTTGGGTTTAGTGCATTGCAATCACACTCATCTGGTTAACGACCGGTAAAAAGGGGAGGAGAAGAGTATTCTACTTACCTATGTTCACAAGATAGTCATTGTTTACAGTCAGTGGGGATGAGGAGGTAGATGTTTGTTCACTTGTGTGCTTAGTTGTTCTAGATGGCTTGTGGGCTTCAGGGGAATGCCAAAGACATACACAACATGTTGGAAAGAATTAATTTCTTCCTAATAGCAGCTATTCACTTCCTGGAAGCTGTGAGATTTTAATGAAATGCTTTTTCTATTCTTTGATTTCTGTTAAAATATTATATAATYTGTGGATATTAGTCTGTCACCTCTCTGCCACCTTAGGAAATCACCCTCAATCAGGACAATTCACTGACATCATTTTTCTGTGGTGTGACTGAAAATGTAGAAGAAACCATTCTGCAAATAGATACATGCTCAGAAAGGTGATGGAATGTGTGTGGGCATATGTGCACACCAAGTCATGTCTCAGACACATAATTGACAAGGAAAGTAGCAAGATCATAAAGATACATCAGGATTTTCATCACCAACCATAGCATTTAAAAAAAAAAAAMCAACAAATTATGTTTATAATGATGTGGATAATGCTACATGCAGTAGAGAAGAAAAGTGAACAGTCATGTAACCTTGATTTTATTCTATGATTGCCATCTGTTTTTCATCTTCTGCAGAATATTCTTCAGGATTATTGCTCTATCTGGGTTTGGGGGAGGAGAGGGCAAAATTCTTTTCAGTTTTACTCTGTCAAACTCACCTTATTTGATTTGGCCATTTTTTAAAAATAATTAGCTTTACAAATACCATTTGTTCTTATTAAACATCCCCATGACCTATTAAAATGGTTTCAGGAACCTATTGGCTAAAATAGATGGAACTCAAACTTGATGCAATTAGAACTACATGAATTGAGTTCTGCTTTCTCATTTTTGTGGAGGGATTCTGGTGATATCATCTGAATAATAGCTTCTAATCAATCTCTTTCTGTCTGCTACTCTAGCTAGCATTTCTGTTTGCATTCTAAATGCCTACTCCCTGTATAAAGTAAATAGAAGACAAAAATATCATCCCTCATCAAACAGAATTGTTTCCCCGTTGACACCAAATGTCTATTCCAGATAGGAGAAGAGGAGAAAAATAAAATAACAATAGAATTTTGTTTCATCTAAGTTCTACTGAAATTACTGAGAGTTTTTGTAACAGAGTTCAGTAGGAACAAGAACATGGATATAAAAATACAGACACCATTTAAAAGCAGAAGGTTAGAGGAGCAGCAAGATTTTGCAAAGATTTCCACTTAGAGGAGAACCATGTTAGTTCTGTGTGGTGCCCTCACTGTAATACCTAAATATTTTCCAGGAAAGTAAAATTCATGTAGGGCAGATATTGTAGCTTTAATATCTAGACTGTTTTTTATATTATTACATCTTGTACACGTGTATATACAAAATACAGAACTAGGGGGTGAATATCTCACACAGTTGCAGAGCCCAAATGTCAAAAGTGTTGTGAACTCCACCTCCTTGCACTGCATGCATGTTTGTAGTTCGACTGTGTGATTTGTGTAATATATATTTGTGTGGACTGTTAAATATATGTAATGTATAGGATTACGGGTTCTGCAAAATCAGTACAATCGTTGACAGAGCCTTGTTATATTAGGATAGTTAATGCTGGAAGAAGATCCTATGTATCTTTCGTTTTGCTTACAGTATTGCTACTAAAGCACACATTAACACCAATATATAAATTTGGATGGAAAATTATGAAAAAATGCTTTATTTTTCAATTTTGTGGATTTTGTAGCTTATGCTATGACAAATGTTACAAATATTATTTGATAGATTGGAGAACAAACTTTCTTTGATAGATAATGGATATGTTAATTTAAACAGTACAAACCAAAAAGAATGAGCTAAATTATTTGACTGGCTGCAAATCCAGTGGAGTTTCACCTGTTCAAATTTTCCATGATGAATTATATTACTGGCTAACTTCTATCTTTTGCAAGAATACAAGTGCAGCTAGGGTTATCTACAAGGCCTTCAGAAGCTTAGGTAGTAAAAGTAAGAAATAACTGGTGTAAATGAATAAATGATGGTTATACTGAAATAAGTACCTAGCTTGTTAAGTGAAAAGAAACTTTGCACATTTAATGAAGAAGCGCAAAAAAAAAAAAAAAGATATGATGGCTTCTGAAGTGGGAATATTTGGCATAACCCCAGATTTAAAACTGATCCTGGAGATTTTCTGCTAAGCCTACAACATACAGACTAAGCCCTGGAGGTTACAGCAGCCTCCCAGAGGTTGGGAGGAGAGTCCCCTGACATGGGGAAGATTAAAGCCTGAGCTTCCATGTCTTGGGAGGTTGACCTAATGTGCGGAAAAAAAGATGTCTTCTGTCAGATATATTTTGAGGGGAGGAAAACCAGAAGAGATCTATCCACCACTTCAGAATTAGGTCAGAGCTGTGAATCCTAATCCAAAACAACAGGACTGCAACCCAGGATAAGGTCCCTAAAGTTCCAGGAAAAAGGGCTGTGCTTAAGATACATCTCTGCTCTTGTCATCACCTTTGCCTGACTTGCTGGCTCTCCTGAGAACCATCTTTCACACAAGAGTAACCGCATTTTCCTCTCAACCATTATGCTTCATCAGCAAACCTAAACGATATACATCTATCTGTAGCAGCAAAATAGGGCTTGGACATTAGTTTGATCCCTGGGTCCTGCTCATCTGTCCTATCTGTTCCCATGTTCCCTATACGGTTTTGCCCCACAGTCCCATGCAATGCCAGGGTAGCAGGCAGCAGCTAAGTAGTTCAGGGTAGTTCAGGGAGCAGCATGGGGTAGGGACTGTTTCCAGGAAGCAGCTAAGAATATGGCCACCTTGTTTTGGGGTGGAGAGACTGGGTCACCCACACTCTGGGCAAGAGAATCAGCCCTGGTCTGTTTAACTTACAAACACGCACAAAGCCGTGTGTTGCAAAGCTGCAGCCTCCTCTGACTCTAGCTGTGGAGCACTGACATCTGTGCAATGTTCCATCATTCTCCTTCACCTTTAACCTTTTCACTGGCCACTACTTAAAGGGCAGAGAATTTGAGGAGGATAAGCTAAGCCACCCCCTCCTCCATTTTGGACTCTCAGGCAGGATGCAATGCAAAGGATCCTTGCAGTGTTTGCTGCTTTTACRTAGTGGAACGTGATTGTTCAGACAGCTGTGGTGACCTCTAATATTTATCCCCAGGCCTTCTTTCCTTCTTTTTTTGGTACCATTTCTGGCTTTAATGGGGTAAAGAATTTGCATGAATGAAGTTATATTTTCCATTTTACTATTGTAGGGGAAGTTTATTCCCCGTGTCTGCTTGCTAGTTCGTGGTCTTTTGCTTGTGTTTGTATAGTCTTTTCTGTATACTTTGTGTATATGTTTTAGCTTACTAGTGTGCTGAGCATCACACCTAATAGCTGATTTTGATGAAATATCTATATTACAATTTCCTTTTGTACAAAATAAGAAACTTATAAACATGGAATTCATTTCAGCAATAAAATGATGAGGGAGATATGACGGTAAGCTTTATCAATCAAATAATTAAGATCAAAGTATAAAACCGTGAATTCTAGACACCTTGTTCCTGCTACCAAAAATTTGAATATCAAACAGTTTTACAAGAGGAAGTGAAGGATATATGACTTTCCCTTTCTCAGTAATATTACTTACACAATATTTAAAAAATATTTGATTTAAGAAAATGTGGGCATTTTTACTCACTTTGAAAAAAAAGCATTTTAAACAGCAGGATGTAATTTCAGACTATTTGCAGTCAGGAGGCCTCTGCTGAGCAAAATACTCATTCAATTTAGGAATGCAGATTATAATAATTTTCCTATCTCCCGCACAGCAGGATTCCTGCCATCGTTTTGCAAACTCATAGGTTGCAGTATTGAATGACTAGCTAACTTCAGTTCCAGGTAACACACGCTTCAGGCATATTCTCATTAGCTCAACTTAGTTAGAATGCAAAGCTGCTTAGTTTCACCAAGTGAAATGGGATACACTTAAATTGCCTCATCTAATATAATACTCCTTCTTAGTACATGCAAAGTGGTTTATGATGGCAAAGCTTGTAGAGCATGAAAATCAGCAGGGAAAGTAAGGTTTTCTGACTAAAACTGTCAAAAAGAAGTCCTATTTTATATCATTCTTTTTAAAGATGTTAAGAATGAGGAAGGAGAGACTGGAGTAAGAAATAATCAGTGTAGAAAAATGTAAATTTAGTACATTAACCTTTTTAATACATCGGCTCTACCAAACAAGAAAATTACCGAGTAAAGCTGTTCTTTCAGTAATGTCTTCTGCACCGTAAAATTAAACGTAAAATACACAGTGGCCAAAATATATTGCAGTGAGGAACAATAGTCTTTATTCTATCATCTGTTTTATCTAGAGAGTTTTATATTGTATACCATGTTTCCATTTGCTGGTATCATCAATCCAGCTTCCTGTGGCTGTATTAATTTGCAAGGACTTTTTAATTTCAGATGTTGATAAGGAATTATTTATCTTTCTTCTCTCTTTAAATGCTAAGTGAATATATCCCAATCTTGTATACCTTGCAGACACAAAACCTGGTTTTGATAAGACCCAAAAACAACACTGGTAAAATCGTTTTTCTTTCCCAATATCCTGCACCTGCAGTCTGATCATAGGGCTATAAATCCTCTCCCTACATCCCTTTCCAATACTTCCAGAAGACTATTCAGAGAGGGGCTAAGCTGCTACAGGCTTTGCAGATGACACCCAAGTGTATATCTCATTTTCCACAGATGCAACCAGAGCCATCACAAAGATGTTGCACTGCCTAGAGGAAAATGGCTCCTGGAGAAGAGCATCTGGCTGAGATTGAACTTGGATGAGATCCAGACAATACTGGTTGAAAGTCAGAAATGATCCAGACAGCCAGTTGAGCAAGATTCCTAGGCACATGACTTTAAGCATTAATTTGCAATGAGACTGTTCACATCCTTGAAAAAAAGCGGGGTAAGCATGTTGCTCAGCTGTGGCCCCACAGAATGAACCAAGAACTCTTCCTACTCCAATTAAAAGCATCTGCAACATAGTGGTTTTTTCAGTCTTTCTTAGCTTTTCACTGAGTTTAGAAAATGAGGCAGCAAAAATAACAATATCTAGAAAACTCTTCCATGCCTCTAAGACAAAGGCCTAGCCACAGACATCTCTGCATACTTTGTAAGAGGTTGATCTAACTCATTGTATCCAGGGCTGTTTCATTCTTCACAATAAGGGAACATTGCTCCTGAACCAGTGTCTCTGAGGCTCCCAGTCTATTTGCATTTTGGATAGAAAGCACTAATCTTGTTCTCAAAAGTACCGTTGTTTTGGATCTCTTGATATCCATGATTACTTTTTAATTTTCCACAAATGGACAGCCTCTACAAGAAACAGTTTTAAAACTTCTGAGCAAAGAGGGCTCATGAGAGAGGAGTAATGCATCACTTCYGGTTATGCAGTGAGCTCTTAGGGTCTGTACACACTGCAGAGTCCTTTCAACAAAGAATTTGACTTTCAGAAGTTCTGTACATCAGCTAAAATCAAGCCTTCTACTCTTGGTAGGAGAAAGGTGAAAGACAGGTGATCTAAACTCTAGGAGGTCATACAAACATCCTTTATCTGTGAAGTGCCAGGACACAACAGTAGTAGCCTACAGAAATGAATAACTGGTGAGTAAAGTTGAAATCATACATGAAAGCTGCAAGCAAATAATGCCCCATGAAACCACACAGTTGGAGAAGCCACACACAATACTCTTGGGGAAGCTGAAGTCTAATTTCAGAATGGAACAGGTCTTCGAGTCTGGTCCCAAACATTAACGAGTTATGAGCATCTTTATGGGGGAGAAATAACTGTAAAACTGTTGGCATTCACTGTCAAAATCTTGAACCTTCTTCCTGGCAGCATTATCTTTGCTTTACTCAGTTCCCTCAACAGGGAGCRGAAAATAGGCATCCTGGGATCTCACTGGTGAGGATTTCGTTGGTGTAAGCAATCACCTGCAGCATGCATGTTTATTCCCCTGGATCTTCTGAGGTCACAACATGACCCAAGTAAGACATGCTCCTCTAAATATTTCTCTTGTGTTTCCTCCAGTTCACATTCGGGAGTAAGCAAGAGAAAAACAATAACAGAGGTCATTTGCTTTTTACTTTTCTTACTGGTGATTGTACGGTTTTAATTTTTGGTRGAGACTTGTCAGAGAAATTTCTGTTAAGCAAAGATGTTTTCAGACAGTATTCGAGTCACCCTGTTTATTTTCTCTATATATTTTGCATATATGAACTGGAGCACTAATCTTAATTGGTTAATCTTTGGGCCTCATAAGGAAAATACATTCCTAGAACATTTTCCTCCTGGTAATTCCTTCCTTATAGTCTCTTCACTGGCTCACCAGCTGTGCTGCTTATCACAGCTTCATTTACTTTATGAAAACTATTTAAAATGTTCTCCATTAAAAGCTGTGTAGAAAACTCAGTGCACGTTTGTGAGGCACTTGTAGGAACATGTAGTTATTGGGAGGAATAAAATAAAAAATGCAAAACTACTATTCAATTGGTATGTGTACAGCCATGCTGTACTTATCGCTATCATGAATAAAGCATTTGTTTTTCTAAATTGTGTGTATACTCCTAGAGGGGTACTTAAAAGACAGAGCTTGTTAGAGGAGGCATGGAAACAATGTAGAATTTCTCCCGTTTCAGTACTCGAATAGTAAGGTATAATCATAAATCCTGACTGCAGTCTGACCAGCTAAAAGGACACAGGGGACTCCGCCAGAAAGCTGGGAATTTTTTTCCTTGACCGTTTGTGTAACCTAGCTCCTCTGAGGAATGAACGGCCAACCGATCCACTTCGGGGTCTACTTGTGTCATCCCCCCCAGAAACGCCCTGTCACTGCGGGGAGTCCCAGGGGAGCCGAGGGCAGTAAGCACCCCAAAATGCTTTCCTGGTCAGCCTCTGCCTTCTGGAGTCTTTGCAAAGCAGAAGCTGGGGTGTGAACGTTTTGCTCTTGAGGGGCTGTAATGAGAGCTGACGTGCTCTCATCTGCTAGGAGATTCACAGGAAATACTGCCTTAAAAACACTGGGTTCCTTGGGGAATTTATGGTTGTTGGTTTGGTTGGTGKTTTTTTCCTACATTTTTAACTGTTACTTTAAAGCCTAAATCCTCCTTCCTTCCCTAAAATAGTTACAAACTCAGCTGCAAGATGTGTATACTATAGGATACCAAAAGCTTTCTGTATCCTTCCTAATTGTTCTGATAAAGGGGAGCATTTTCCCTGCTTTATTAGTATGCTGGTAGCTTGATTGAGATCAAGAAAGCTACCGTCTTAATGGACCTGACAAAGTGATCCCTGCTTTAACAGCTGTTTCATAATGTTTCAAATACCTTTTAATATTTTAAATATACCAAAACTATGTACACATTGTTAACGGAAATTTAATCACAAGTTTCTTTTTAAATTAGTAATGCAACAGGTAAAAAAAAAAAATTAAAATAGCTTTCTTTTTCTTATTGTTTTTGATTGATTGTTCTAGCTGACTTTTATATTGTGTGGCACAAATAACATTCTCTGAATTTTTTCTCCTTGCAGATTAATGTGCATGGAAATGAGGTAACAATAGTATTTTCTTTCCATAAGCACTTCCTTTTACAGCTGTATGTATTGTGTGATTCCATCACATGGTAATATACACATATTGCTATGTGCATATCTGTTGCAGCTTGCTTGAAAGTGTCAGCTGCGTCCTCATATAGTCATAAGGCTTACCATAAACAAATCTTGGATATTTGTTTTTTTAACATCTTGTAGATGTAGCCTTCTAAAACTCTGTAAATGCATACAATGGATAGAACTTTCTGATGCAATTTTGCTGTCCAATGTCCAATGTAACTCTAAGTTATTCCTAAGTTATGTGCTTAAGAACAAAAGTCAATGTCCTTATATATGTTTCTGGATTATTGGCATGGTCCTAGAAGCATGAAAATAGCTTAAGTATAATGCAAGCAGAATTTGGATACAGAAACCTACCAGTGTAACTACAAAAAAAAAAAAAATCTTTAGTGCCCATTTAGTATTTGACGATTCACAAGTATCTTAGCTTGCAAGAAAGATTGTCACTTCAAATCCTGTGATCACACAACGCAGAAGCATTGCTTGGCTGTGCTGTGCATTTAGCTAACTCCCGTATTCCGCAGGCAGTTCAGATCTCACAAGCCAGGTACCTCCAAAAACTTGTGTTCTGCATTGAGCAGACACTGAAAGTTTCTCAGCAATCCTATGCTTCTCACCTGAGAACATGGCCAAGTTTTTCCTAGATTACTAGGAAAGTAAGAGTACTTAGGCTTTACTTAGGAAAAAAAAGGAAACAGACTGGAGTCTAAAATTTACGTCTCTCATTTTCAGAGGTAATCAACACCAAGTCTGCTTCCCAACACCAGGTCAGCAGAGATTGCGAAGCCACAGGATAAGATACGGGAAGTGTAATCACTAAAATACCTCACCATTTCAATTTTCACTGACTTGTGCTCATGCATTTGTATTTGTATGTTCTCATGGATAGAAATGATGTTCAATGGTAAATGGAAGAAAAACATGAAAAATAAATGGGCCATGCACTTTTTCCACCTCTACTTACTGTCCCATATCACAGATGTTTATTTAGCATTTTCAGACCTCTGAACAGCTTAGATCTGTGGATGTTTAAAAAAAAGTTTTTCTACTTTTGTCCTGTTTTGCAAAATTCAAAATGTCATATGAAAATCACCCCATTTGTGGCTCAGATGAAAAGGTTCAGTTCTTCTCAATGTCATGTTCTAAAAATGGCATGGATCTGAAGTCTATTTGCTTAGTATCTTCTCTTAAAAAAACAAAAAAAMCAAAAAAACAGGAAAGATGTGTTTGCCCCACCTAAATAGCTATTTCCTTCCTCAAATATATCAGAGATTTTAAGTCATTTTCAGAAGACATTATAGCTTCAGAAGATATTATAGCTTCATCCAATCCTCTAATTCACAGTAACTCTTGGAACCTGGCAGCTCAGTCAGGTGTGAAAAATAATCTCATTTTTATAAGCACACTAAATATACTGGAATTCGTTTTTTCAGTAAATAGATGACATGAAATACTCTTTCTTTTTTTAATCAATATTCATTCCAAGATAGTTGCATTACTTAAAAATGACAGTGAACTAACATAGAGGAATGTAGCATTTCTGTGCTTATAGAAACTGTGGTGAAGACTTGAAGACATGCATTTGGATTCTTTGTCCCTGTTTCTGAATATCATGACTCCTTTATTTAGAATATGACTATATCTCAAATATAAGTTAAAAATAAAATAAGGAAACATTTTCCTTTTTTTTTTTCCCCCTGTCAAACTGCGTAGATCTCACAGGCCCAAACTTGAATTGTACAATCTGTTCCTTGGCCTCATTGGAGGGACTGAGGAGTTTTCCTGCCTAGAAGCATAAGCACGTAGCAGAAGTCTCTAAATTGAGAACTTGCTCATTTTAAGCTGATTCTGTAATCAGCAGCCCAGATCTGAATCACATTCTGGAAACATTCATCTCTTGGCATTGATTATAGGGGGAGTTTAAGGTGACTTCAGCTCCCAGCTTAGGCACTTAACTGAGACAGTCATCACGACGGAGGGTGAATCCAGACCCTAATGTCACCACAGTCCTACTCCGAATTCTACATGAAATCCTGGTGTAGCTGAAGATGATGAGAGTTGTGTCCTTGACCCCAGGCAGCTAGAAGCTCTCCTCAGACCTTGATTCAAAACTTGCCAGAATGTTTAACCTTGGAAAATAAGGACATATGGAAATATTGACACAGCCTTGAAAGCTGTAGCTCAAATATGTATGCAGTAAAATGTATCAAGCTTGTAGCTTTGACACAGGAATGGGATGTTGCATGATTCAATGAATACAAGAGGTCTTTTCCTTTGAAACTCCAGACAGCAGTGCTCTCTCAGCAAAGCTTACAATATATAAATAATCTCTCTTTGTCATTGTCATGAATGCTTGTTTACAAACCCCTCAAGCCCACAGAGTGCAAACAAAAATTGACAGGTAACATTATAATTGAAGGTGCATGCATATATGCTGCAGTATTTTTTATTTGTGCAATGTTGTGTCAGGCTGTGCCAAACACACTGAAGAAATGGGACCATTGCAATCATTTTAACAAGTTATTTGGCTGCATGCATGATGTGGTTTACTTCTGGGTTTCACGAATACATTCAGCTTTATTTGTTAACCTAGCAGAACATTATTTATTAATGAGTTCTTCATGCTTTATTAAGCCTAATGTCAAAACACCTCTGTGGGACTCTAGGCATGTTCTCTCTTTGTGTTAAAGCCTTCCAAAGAAAATGAAAAATTATGCAGCAAAGCTGCAGATAAAACCCAGTAGATATCAGTTCAATTACTCTTGATCCTGGCAGATGATGTTTCTGAATATTTGTGAAAGCACAGCATCTGATTGTGTGCTGGCTTAAATTAAAGCATTCTGCAATCTCAAATGTATGCAATTACGGCGCCTTAGAAACCTAACAAGGCTACTGTGGTCTCCAAAGCGGAGTGGAACACTCAGATGGCAAAAACTGACAGGTTCACCATGGAAGTAAAATTCATGCTTTTTTTTATGAACTGATGTTTCATATCAGAGGGGGAGGCTTCTTCATGGGAACATTAAAATGATTCAAAATAGTAACAGGGTGAATTATCTGTGATTTTCTGTAATTTCAGGGGACTATTGTGGCTCAGGAAGCTAATACTGGAGTTAATCTTTTTCACCCTTGATCTGACTGAACACCTTGTTTTCTAGCACTGACATGAGATGTAAATCCAGCAGTTCTGCATATCTTAACCTGTAAGAATATCCTGGGACGTATTTCAGGTTTCTTCTACGTACATTGATATTTAACATCAGTTAAGCCACGCCGGCTTTTACACCACAGAAAAAAGACAGAATGGAATAAACATGTGATTTTATGTAGCTGAAAAAATGGCAGTTCCCAGAAAGTCAACATGTTCATCACTTTTTACATGCAATAGATATAAGCTTTACGTGTGTAAGAAGCCTTTGGGTAAAGGTCTTAGCTTGCTGTCATCTTACATTTGAAAAGCAACCTTTTAAACATGTGCTTTATAAAAAGATTTTGATTAGCAGACTTAACAATAGCCAATCAGAATCACTTGAGTTATCATAATAAGCAGAAATAATATAAAAAACCTAATCTATAAGAATTTAAAAAAATTAGAAGTCAGTTCCTTTTATGAACGCACAAAAGAAGACATTTAACATCTGAAGTGACAGACACAACAGTTTAGCTGTTGAAATCTAAAAGTTTTGCGCAGTTGAGATGCCATCTTGTTTTTACTGAAGACAGTTTCATTATAGGTTTTAGTGGAGAGTAGAAATAAAGCATAGAGCCTTACTTTTACTCACAACTCATCACACTAGCCTATGTTTATATATCTGATAAATAAAGTACCAAAATCTGACCAAAGATACAAGCCAAAAAGACTGKCTCACTTTCCAACTCCAGCAACAGAAATCTATGGAGAAAAATTCCTGGAGGGAGCTGCAGATAGATGATTTGGATACTGCATAATCACTACTGCTTTATTTCCTATTTTCTGTTTGTAATTACTACTAGTTATGAATATTTAATGTAAGCTTGTTTTGAGCTTTTCCTTTTTCTTTCATCTTGCTACTTTCATCATCTTTCACAACATCTGAGAGATCAATGTAAGGCAATAGGATGGTAGGGGAACGTACCATATTGTTACCATATCACAGCAAACATAAATAATTGGGGGGACAGATCCTCAGCCAGCGCCTGTGAGCTGAGTTCCCTCGGTTTTGCTAGAAGCCAGCCGGTTACAGACTGTCACACTGAGACCTCTTGGCATAGAAATTTTGGTAACATAAACCAAAGACTGCCAGGCCCCTCTCCCTTTTTCTGCCAAGTAGTCACTGGAGCCTGGTTTGCCTCTGTCCAAGTGGGTGCCTAATCATCAGAGAAAGAGTCCTGCTTGTCTGGTGCATGTTTTTTGTCTGGCACTAGCTATAAAGCTGTGAAATAAGCCAGGGATGTTAGAGAAGGGCTCTGCTCTTTCTCCTCTGGTTATCTTTTGTGATAAATAATTGATCTTGCTACAGATGTTAGTCTGTAAATCCCAATGGGAGGGAAGCACCCCCTGCTAGCCCAAGAAAAAATCTGGAATAACACAAAGGCAGGATCAAAATTTAAGCCACATCCTTTCCATTGATGCTTCCTATTGTTTAGCTTGGTTAACTGCAGAGGGTTTCTCCTATGGGGTCTGGGTTTTTTTCCCCATGTTATTCAGCTACCACAGTTCTTACGGATTTTCCTCTTCCCAACCTTCCTCATGCATTGCCTATATGTTCTATGCAGAACACAGAGTGTAGACGATGAAGGTGTGTAAAGTGTGACATGGCAGTGCTGTGCCCAGCTGCCTGCTCAAGAAGCTTTGGACTGTACAAAGGCCAAAGAAAATGGGTAACTTGGCTTCCTGAAAGTTGTAAGGCAAATCAGGCTGGTCACCAGTCCCACTGCAGGAAAGCACTTTGCAGGTATTGTTGTTTTAATGGCCACTGTTTGCTAGTTTCACACTGCTGTTTGTGTATGCTCAGAGACTTACTCTAGTAAGAAAGTAGAACTAGAAGCAGCTGTCAGACCTAACCCTTTATATATTTATTTAATTTTTTTCTTTTACTGTAAAGAAGATGTCAATAAAATTGCATTTGTTTCAGAACCAGCTAAACATAATTTGTCACTGAGGCTTAACTAGAGTCCAGAAACCTAGCAGTAACTCATCTTAGTCCAAAGGGAATCTGTTGAGAGCTTGTTAGGTCCCTCTAGACTACAAGGGAGGCAAGCAAGTCTGCCTTGTACAGTTTTCCCAAGAGGACACAATTAAAAATCACCCTGCTCAGGAACTACTTTATATGCTTTTGTTTTTAATAAAGCCCTTTGAGACCAGCAGCAGTCTGTAATATTCCTCCTGCTTTTGGTCTGTGTACGGTCTTTATGCTGCTCCTCAACAGTCTGCTACGCTTTCTTCTCAATTGTTTGCTGTCTAATGAGCAAACTCATGATTAAATGGAAGGTCACTTGCTTCTTTACACAACTTCAGTACAAACGCAGCATGGAGAAATGCAGTTCCATTCATGTGATTTCCAGAAATACAGTTTCAGCTGATTAATATGATTTTTTCATATGCGCATTTCTATGAACACATCATTTCTCCAAAATGCAATTTTCTGTTTACAACTTCTGCTGGTTTAGACCRTGGTATAAACCTTTCACTGAGGACAGCAGAGCCACGGTAAGCTTCGCTGGCCTCAACCATGAGCTGATTTTCGTACAGACTGTCGCTGACGTGATGCCTGGCACACTGTTGCACCTCCCTGTGCTGTGTGTGTAACTCGCAGGGAATGGTGAGGCATGTTCCCACCTGTGGTGCTATCCAGAGGAACCTGCTGTGGGAGGAACCATCGGCTGAGACAGGGCTCTGGAGAAACTGGGGTTCAGTTCACCCCTACGAGCTTGCGGAGCTGAGGGCACAAAAAGCCTTACATTTACATCGATGCAGTTACTGGGACATTTGTTCTGGAAATCAGAAAGAAGGCAAATAAGCTCAAAGAGGCTCCACTCCTTGGAGTGTTGTCATATGGCAATTTCACTTAATCACATAATTTTTATCTTTTGTTGTATAGATGTGCAGCCCATCATCCTATATCACACAGTAAAATATGACCTATTACATATGCAGTAATGGGAAGGGAGAAACTGCCCAATCATGTAAAATTAATGCTGTAATTATTGGACTTTTGCTTTGTTTTGCTTATGTTTGGGGGAAAAGCATATTTGGAAAGCTCTTCTCTGTCCTCAATTACTGCTGCTCCGGGTTATTTATGCTCTTGTAGGAATTCCAATAAACCCACAGAAGAGAATCACCTTTTCAGTTGACAGCACATTTACTGGTATTTCTGCAGCAGTGCAGTAATGTCTTTATTGTGTAATGCTGTATTTTAATAGTCAATTAAAATTCCCATTGAATTGACAAAATGGACTTAGGAATTTCTGAAGACTATTTGGCTAAAAGTACTCATGAGACTGTTCTGATAATCACTGCTACGGCACTATTTAAAATTACTCTAAAGCCTCACCTTATTACAATAGGAAAAGTAGTAAGGCAGGAGAAAACATATTTTTATAAAGGAAGCCTGTTATTGAATTAAGTCTCATCACTCTGTTGTTCCCATGTCTCCTCTCTTTTTTCTTTGTCCTCCATCACCACCATCATGTCTCTTCAGCCTTTTGTCCGTTTTCCCAGCTCCATTCTGTGTTGTCTCTTTTTTTTCCCTGTTTTCCTCTCTTTCTCCTGTTATCTAATAATAACAAATGGTGCAGTGCCTTTGTGATGAGAATGGGAAGGTGATGAATAGTCCTATAGCAAGATTTCAAGGGCTTCACACAGAGTTTGTGTAATTTTATTCTTTTCATAACAAATGTGTTTACAGCCTGCAGGTTAAAATGAATGAAAGTAACAAAGGATACATAAGATAAACTCTGTATGAGTAAGTACACCGCTAACAGGGAACAGGGCTTGCAAACACATGAGTCATTCCAACTCATCCATTGCTCACTTCTGCCATCCCCGCAATGTTATCTTCAGTCCCATGATACTTGATGGGTTTCTTAACACCCCAGCTGCCGGAATCACTTATTGCATGAAGACCTTTGCTTCCATTCAGCATGTTTCTCAGTTGTCCCAGTTTCATTAGAGGAATTTTTTTTTTCCAGATGTCATCGGTAGATATTCTTTTGGCACTATTATGATGATTTCCTCAGGGCCTCCCCCATACAAAGAGGTAACAAGCTTATGTAGTGTAGTGCACTGCCAGATGTGTTGTGGGATCATGTTCGTAATATTTAGCAACTCTTGCAATTGCTCCACAGAGGAAGCATRTTCCAGCTCTCACAGTCAGACTCTGCAAGCAAGGCGAATGACATAACTCGGGAAAAGCCGTAAGTAAGAAGCTCACAATTCAAGACACAAACAAATCCATAGGGCTACCGTGTGAGAGAATAATAATAATTTTAGCCTTTTGAAAAAACAAGGGCAGACTGAACTGCAAACATTTCAGTCTTCCTCCTTCTATTGCCTCTGGCCTTTTGCTTCTCCAGTGTAGTGTGCAAATAAAAGTGAATCGGCACTTTCAGATGTACTTCTGTAATCCTACAGATGTGTTATTAATGTGGATTTTTCAAAGTTCAAGGCACAGAAGGACTGTGATTGAATCATATGAAAATATAAACAGAATGGGCATCTGCTTACACAGCATTCTTCCTTCTATTATTTACTACAGATTGTGAAGAATCATTTTGAATAGAGATGAATGTTGGGGGAGCACACAAAAAAGCTTTTAAGGGGAATAAAATCTGGGGCATGATGGGCAGGGGAGACTGAAAAGGGTAGGTTTTAAAAATGGCGGAGGCGGTGAAACCCATGGGAGAATTGCAGAGTGAGGCAAGGGCTTGCTGATGGCAAGTGTAGGGGACACTAGCAGAAGGACAATCAGCAAGAACTAAACCTGTCATTTTTTAGTCCAGCATTTCTTTGTAGTTAAATCATTCATTCCACCTAGTGAAGTGTTTGCTTCCTCTTCCCTGGTGGGACCTCCACAAAGTAGTGCATGGTCTGGTTTCAATAACATACTTAAATCAAGGAGAAAAGACTTATGCCACTTGGGGAACCAGTCCGGGTGCTCCTTGGCTGCAGTGACCCAAAGATGCTGCCGTGTGCTCCAGTGCACCTCTCGGCACTCCCACGCAGAGGGGAGAATGCTACTGCACGCTTCTTACCTACAAGCCCAAGCTTTCTGCCATGAAAAGAGAGGGTGTATGGAGAAATGAGAGGTTTTTGTCCTGAAATGTAGCCAAGGTAAGCACCCAGGGATGAGGGTAGCCTAATGTAACACTAATTTACTCCCCGTGAGTGTATGCATTATAGCACAGTCTTTAGTTCATGATTACATACTATTTTTTTCAGACCTCTGCTTCATTCACTGCACAGGAGACTATGCACTGAGAACAAACTAGCAATACACAGAAAAAATATGCTAATCTCTGTAGGATGCCTGTCTCATATGTGGTAAAAATGAAAGTTATATGACAGCTAAGGCAGAAAAATGCAGGAAGAAAAAATTAAAGCACCCGAGGCTTCAAAAGTCGGTATAGCAATTTTAGCAGTTACTACCCACCAGCTGTTCATTACTGCCCGTTAGCTAGAGGTTTCTGCCTCCACAACTGAGTTGCATTCTCTGCTGGCAATTTAAAACAAGATGACTGACTTTGTGCTGAAGCAGACTTGAACTCTTGATGAGGGCATTAAAACAGGGTAGCTGTGGATGTTGTAACAGCAGGGGAGGGCAACTTCTTAAATTGCTTCTACTCTATTCCAAAGAAGACCTACCTAGAGAGAAAACTCTACCTTGGGTTTCTTCCAGCCTCTGCCACAGGCTTCCTGATGATGGTGGGCAGGTGGCTAAAATTTAAGTTTTCACAGCTCTCCATTAAGTGCATTTTACTCCCAGTTCACCCATTTGGCTAAGCAAAAGGAAATACTTGAGGTCTGATTGACAGAAATGGTGAACAACTCCCAACTTCAGCTGAAGTTCATGGTTACCCTCCTCCAAGGATGCTAGCAGAACAGGGCCAGGTTGCAGCCTTCTCAGACTGACTTTCAAGTTAGCTGATACTTTTGACAATTCATCTTGAACCCCTATAGCTCAGTTCCCTGTCTTGTGGAAACACTGGCAATACTCTCATCTCACGAGGCCATGTTAAGATATATATTTATCGGTATTTGTAAAGAACTTCATTACAGAAAATTTTGGTTTAAGGAAACTGTCATTCCTATTAGAGATATAAAGTGAAAATTCAGCCCATCTGTTGTATAACACCGTCTGATTTCAGCTTTTTCTCTCATACTTGTAAAATTATTGAATGTGACAAAAAAAATGACTTTTTTTTTTTAAAGTTGCTCTTCAGAGCATGTGGCAAATGATGCTTGGATATCCTTTTCACACTTGCAATGTGTGAGTGAAAGGATGTATGGAGAGTCTTGTCTGCCTTTTTTTTCTTTTTCTTCATTTGGGTGTAGAATGCCTCCTTTCTCAACATTACACAGTGCCTTTCCGCGTGTGCCCTGTTTTCTGCATTGTTTAGCATTATTCTGTCAAATCTAAGCAGTGTTGATTAGGAAATTGATACGGTTACTAACAAGCTATATTTCACTGATGATTTCAGTCAACAAGACATGTTTTCTGGATACTAGTTAGGCTGATAATGTAGTAAAATGCACAGTTGATTTATTTTCTGGAAATTTGCCTTACATCATCACTAGATGTAACAATTGTTTACATCCCTATGATCTGATCATCATACAGTGAACCAAGTAAGACCCATTGGCTCAGTTATCTTCCTGGGTGCTGCTTAATAGTGACTCTGCATTTGTGATGAAGAAACAGCAGTTTGAAATATCCCCTCCTGATAGTGCCAGAAGCAAGCTGGAAAATCTCCAGAACACACTCATTTCAAAAACATTGCTGAATTTCTTTGTGAATATATGAATATACATAGCTTGCTTATTTGAGCAACGAGATTTTTTTTTCTCACTTGACTGTACTTTCTTCTTGTAGTATATATTGGTTCAGAAAGAGATTAGAGTTTACCCCATGTACTGAGGAAGATGAGAGGTGGGAATTTTAGTGTTGTGCATATTAAAGTTAGGAAGTTATGGGTTTTTTTCATATTGCATTTTGTAAATAAGGGGAAAACAGGAGAAAAGCATACACTTGATATTAAGTATGACTGAATTTTCACTGTAATGGGGTAGTTCCAGAATTGAAGGATAGTTGTTTAAACCAGGATATTGATCAGCAAACAGAGCAACAAGTCGGTAAAATCAAAAGGCCTGATTTCTTCAAGAATTGCAGCCACTCTTGTTTGAATAGAAACAAAAAAACAAATTAGAAAACAAGCTTTTGTATGTGTTCACATGTGGAGGAATGTCTACACCCTTCTTTATTTTAGGTCACATTTTGTATTTTTTCTTCTGATGGGGGGGGGGCAAGCCACAGAGATACCTCAAGTTTTGGGAACGAAACGTAGGCCTCTTGGATCCTGCTGCCACCCTCCACCAAGCAGCAGAGGAGGAAGATCCCCCTGTGAGCAGGGTCTGACCTAGCCGTACCCCTGCCAGTGGCTTCATTTCAGCCTTTGTCATTGCTCAGGAAGGACAATATCATAACCAAAATTACATCAGGACTTAAAAGGAAAAAAGCCTGAAGGTGATTGAGAGTTCATCAGATGGATGGATGGATGGATGGATGGGTGGATGGGTGGATGGATGGACGGATGGAGAAAAGCTTCCTCTTTTTCCTCCACTGCTGAGCTGTCAGTCAGCCAAAAGAAATTAGAAAGTGAAAATTATGGCCCATGTGAAACCAAAAGAAGGAAGTACATTAGAAATGCCCCCGACTGCAAACCCAGGTGAACTGGATGCAAATTTAACAATGTTATTGCTCAGTGAGGAGGATTTCTCAGGGATAAAAGGCAATAAGCACAGAAATATCTTTGGGCAAGTGTTAGTCTCTAGTGTGACCTGAGCAAACAATTTTATTGTGAGCCATGTTAACAAGGAGCTGAGCCTATAAGCCTTGTAATAGTAACAAAAAAGCAATTTTTGCAAAATGGGGGCAATCCTCATCTCATAGTATCTAGAGAATATGTAGTTTTATAGGTGATTAATTAAAAAAAAAAAGAGGAAAGAGAAAAAGGCTTGCATAAGTTATTTAAAAGCCTTTTAGTATGCTGCTACTGGGGAAGTATTAAGAAAAATAGAAAGGGTATGGCACTTGAGGAAACAGCTAGGCATTGTGGGAATATAGTATGAAATAAAGCACAATTCATTTATGTAATTATTACAGAGACACAGTAGTCATAGAGTAGTTAAAAGTTATGCCCTGATTCCCCAAAATAAACTTGTCTTCATGAACATTTGTTTCTTTATCCTTTATCTTTTCTATTTGGTGTTTTTATTGGAAGTAGAATAAATCTAAACATATAAAGAAATTAAAAAATGTTTCTCAAACACTCTTCCAGGTTCAGAGTTTGTTTTGCTTTGGTTTTATTGTCTTTTTTTTTTTTTCTTTTGTAACATCTTCAAAATGATTTAACCTAGGCACTGCAAGCTTAGCCACTCTGAAAAGGATTGTGTACTGCTACCTTTATGTATATTAATCAGAGCTGAAAGACATATAGGTTTACATTTTTAAAAGCAGTCAGTAATTCACACTGAGAGTGCTCCATTTGATATGCATAGAAAGAAAACACTGAGTATTAAATCAGCATTTAATATCAGGTTTCTTTAAGTGTGTAAACTTAGCTACCTGACATCATTAATCAATTTTGGCATACTAGGCCGTAAATATTTACATTTGGTTTTAAAGTAACAAACCGTCACATTTTCTGCTACCATACAAAAAATTATGGTTGAGACTTCCAAAAGAGCTAAAGGACAATAGACACCCTGGGTTAAGTCAGCCCAGTCATTACAGCTAGAAACAATAAAGGACTTGGAATGAATTTCAGAAAGTAGACATGGGGGCTTCCACACCAACGTTTTTGAAAAAAAAGACACCCACATTCATGTTGTCACTTTTGTTTAGCTGTTGTTTATCTCAGTTTTTAAAGTTCTTGATCCATTTTTTGTTTCTGCACGGACACCAAAGGACTTTGGCCTTAGGGGATTTAAATATTTCCTCTACACAGGAGAGTGCATTAACCACCAGCCTCTCGATTTATTTTGCTGTAGCCACAACACAGTCAGCAGAAGCTTCGTACATCTTAGATCAACTGTTTAAAGCACTAAAATTAGAAAAGTCAACCTTCAGGTCTTTAATAAAGCAGCACCTTTCAAAGTTATTAGTGAGTTCAGACCTAATTGATACACCTTGGATATTGGTACATATCTCATTAACTCTGAGTCATTTTTCTTAGCTTTGGTTTCTCAGTCCCAGGGTCATGGAGGTACCTACCCCTCGCATGAGCCAGGTCCCTAACCCTGGGCTGGGACTGAGATTTTGCACCTACCTCTGTGCTTGCTGTTTCTTACTGTTTTGCTCAAACAACTCCTGCTTCATATGTTAGCACCCCCAGGCGCAGAACTCTGTCTCTGTGTTTCATTACCCATATTGGATCACACATGGGATTTCTGACTCTGTTATGGGCCCAGCATTGAAATTCCTGACCAAAGCAAGTCCTTGCCCATGACAGTGCTGCCACAGCTGAGGAAAACCTCAAAGCACCAACCTCAGCTGGTAAAGCGAGAATTTGATCTTATTTTAGAAGGACTCGCAGCCTAACTCTGTCAGCATCTGAAACCCCAAGGTACTGAAGCTTCTACTTTTTCAAACCCCACATATACCTAAAGGTCTTCTAGGTGGATGTTTAAACCCACCTTCAGGCTGCTCTTGGGCCACAGGGAAGTCATTAACACTCGTATTTAAAGCAAGGGCACAACCTAGCAGAGAGCCAGCAACAGTTCTGGCCATGGCACGGAGGCGTGTCAGTCAGCACAGTGATACCCAAGCGGCATGTCCTTCAGTCAAGAGAGGTTCCTGTCACCTAAAAACCCGTACAGACTACTTTAGGAGAAGGCCATGTCATGTGGTATGAAGGGGAGAGGAAAAGGGTGTGAAAAAGTCCTGCAGCTATTGAGGGAAATGTCTGTTGCCCTCAGCTCCACTATGGCATGTGGAAGCAGCTTTAGCCCCTGTAGAAGTAGCAACTGGAGGATTATCTGCTGTATTTCAGCACTGGCAGAACAACCACCGTATTTTAACTAATCCCTCAGATTTATGCCTGGTTAGCAAGACACTGCTGATGCTATAATTAAACACTTGCAGAATATATATGTAGTCAACTTTTCACTCCAATTTTATAGTTTGCAGAGAAAGTAGTAACTGGATAGTTTGGGCCGGAAGGAGGATCCAGAGAACTACAGGCCTGTCAGCCTGACCTTGGTACCAGGGAAGATTGTGGAGCGGTTCATCTCGAGGTTACTCACAAGGCAGGCGCAGGACAACGAGGGGATCAGGCCCAGCCAGCACGGGTYCCTGCTTGACCAACCTGATCTCCTTCTACAACCTGGTGACCCACCTAGTGGATGAGGGGAAAACTGTGGATGTGGTCTACCTGGACTTTAGTAAGGCCTTTGATACTGTCTCCCACAGCATTCTCCTAGAGAAGCTGGCGGCTCATGGCTTAGATGGGTGTACTCTTCGCTGGGTAAAAAACTGGCTGGATGGCCGAGCCCAGAGAGTTGTGGTGAATGGAGTTAAATCCGGTTGGTATCCGGTCACGAGCGGTGTTGCCCAGGGCTCAGTTTTGGGGCCAGTCTTGTTTAATATCTTTATCAATGATCTGGATGAGGGGATCGAGTGCACCCTCAGTAAGTTTGCAGACGACACCAAGTTGGGTGGGAGTGTTGATCTGCCTGAGGGTAGGAAGGCTCTGCAGAGGGATCTGGACAGGCTGGATCAATGGCCAAGGCCAACTGCATGAGGTTCAACAAGGCCAAGTGCCGGGTCCTGCACTTGGGTCACAACAACCCCAGGCAACACTACAGGCTTGGGGAAGAGTGGCTGGAAAGCTGCCCAGCGGAAAAGGACCTGGGGGTGCTGGTTGACAGCCAGCTGAACATGAGCCAACAGTGTGCCCAGGTGGCCAAGAAGGCCAATGGCATCCTGACCTGTGTCAGAAATAGTGTGGCCAGTAGGCGGAGGGAGGTGATCGTGCCCCTGCACTCGGCACTGGTGAGGCCACGCCTCGAATACTGTGTTCAGTTTTGGGTCCCTCACTACAAGAAGGACATTGAGGTGCTGGAGCATGTCCAGAGA
This sequence comes from Oceanodroma leucorhoa, assembly GCA_030449065.1. NCBI lineage: Eukaryota > Metazoa > Chordata > Aves > Procellariiformes > Oceanodroma > Oceanodroma leucorhoa. The sequence goes on along the minus strand of JASVER010000001.1, from coordinate 23,123,568 downwards.
AGGGCAACAAAGCTGGTGAAGGGTCTGGAGAACAAACCTTATGAGGAGCAGCTGAGGGAACTGGGGTTGTTTAGCCTGGAGAAAAGGAGGCTGAGGGGAGATCTTATCGCTCTCTACAACTACCTGAAAGGAGGTTGTAGCAAGGTGGGTGTTGGTCTCTTCTCCCAAGTAACTAGTGACAGGACGAGAGGAAATGGCTTCAAGTTGCACCAGGGGAGGTTTAGATTGGACATTAGGAAAAAATTTCTTCACTGAAAGGGTAGTCAAGCATTGGAACAGGCTGCCCAGGGAAATGGTGGAGTCACCATCCCTGGAGGCATTCAAAAAACATGTAGATGTGGCACTTCGGGACATGGTTTAGTGGGCATGGTGGTGTTGGGTTGTGTCCTGGTTTTGTCTGGGATAGAATTAAATTTCTTCCTAGTGCTATGTTTTGGATTAAGTATAAGAAGAATGTTGATAACACACTAATGTTTTTAGTTGTTGCTAGGTATTCTACTACTCAAGGACTTTTCAGCTTCCCATGCTCTGCCAGGTGCACAAGAAGGTGAGAGAGCATAGCCAGGACAGCTAGCTCAGCTGGCCAACGGGGTATTCCATACCATGTGACGTCATGCCCAGTATATGAATGGGAGGGGGGTCCAGGAAGCAGCTATCATTTTGGCCATTTTGTCGGCGTGTGGTGAGGAATTGCATTGCGCATCACTCATTTTGTATGTTGTATCATTATTATATTATTATCACCATTATTTTTATTATTCCTTCCTTTTCTGTTCTATTAAACTGTCTTTATCTCAATCCACAAATATTTTTTTTCCCGATTCTCTCCCCGTCCCGCTGGGCAGGGGTTGTGAGCGAGCGGCTGTGTGGTGTTTGCCTTCCTGCCTGCCGGGTTAAACCACTACAGGTTGACAGTTGGACTTGATAATCTTAGAGGTCTTTCCCAACCTTAATGATTCTATGATTCTATGATTTTATGATAATGTTAGGAATGTTCCTTCAAAACATCGCTACCAGTGAATTAAATAGTAGCAGCTTTTAAAAGCCTGCTCTTGGTTTAAAGGCATTTTTGCAGTCTAAAATATTTATTCCAGACTACAGTTTTAGAACAAGGAGGAATTATTTCTGCAACTAAGTAGTTTATTCTTTCCTTTAATTTTTTTCATCTCTGTCATTATATTGTCCTTGAAACTATTTTCTGTCACTGTCAAACACTATAGCCTCAGGACAGAAATGAAAGTGAGATAATATATCTCYATGAGCTTTTCTGGTGAAATGTTTTTAGAAGTTTTCAAATGCAGACATTTGGATTTAAGCAGAAGATGAAAGAACAATGAAACTAGGAGATTAAAGGAACAAAAGCAATTATTTTAAATGTTATCATTCTAACATTCCAATATTAATCCTTGAACACTGTTATAATTGCACCAAATGATTTATATAAGTAACAGAAAAATTATTTTATGTTACTTCTCCTATTACTCTGGGAAGAATAATGTCTTCTCTGTCAGTCTCTTTTCTCTTAATTATGATTCCCAGAAATGTGTCACTATGACATTTTTTCTAAATATGATCTTAATAAGAGGCTTAACTGTAGTGGTTTAGTGCCTTGAAAACTTTCATAAGATTATCAAGCCTAAAAACATATAATATATTCATTTTCAGAAACCAATGTAAGTTCAATGTGTGCTTTTTTTCCATTTCAGAGATAACCTAAGTAGAACAAGCAAATCCATGAAGTAAGACTTGCATTGTTGGAATAGTGTGGGAGGAAGAGTGAGGGGCAGAGATTAGAAGATTTATGTTTTTGCCCTATTTCTTCAGTGCATTGTTATAGAATTTATTGATTGTTTATTTCTCATGTGCTAGCACTTTACGAGATTATTTTTTGAATAATTTTTTACTCTGCTTAACCACTATTACATTTTCTAAACTGGAATACCTGTCATTTAAGCTTTGAATTTCCACAGACTGACATGTTTAGAGTTAGAGTGACCTGCTGGCTCAGGGAAGCCATGTCTAACGTTTCAAGAAGCATGATTCAGACCTCCTCCATTGCTTTGAGTGTTGCAATGTTTTCTTCACACAGAGTTACCCTTGAATGTTTGTTTGCCTTTCTATTTTCTCCTTGCTTAGCACTAGCAAATTCATCAGCCCCTTGCAAAAAAGCAGATGAGCATGGTTCCTCCTTCAAAGATTCCATAAAACAGACACAAAGAAGAGATGTTTCAATGACAGATGTTTTACTGCTTTAACTCACTTCCAGTTGTTGGCTGAACCGAGGCCTTTCTGTTATTTTGATACCATTTCTGATGAGCCAGAAATTAATATATGGTAAATGGTTTATATAAGATTGGCACATTTGTGTTGGAGCAGAGAGCACAAACCGTTGTTCCCACCCCCAGGACACGGCAGTCTGTTTGTGCAGACACAATGGGGGAGCCCATTTATTTTGTTGATCTTGCCACAATACATTTTCCTCATCCAAAGGGACCTTTGCTATGCAATGCTTCCCTTAAATCACTGCTTCAGCCTCTTAACAATTTCCCTCCCAGTGGTTACTGTCACTACTGAACAAGAATATCAGACAGGTTTCAATCTTTTCCTGAAGAACAGTGGTTGGGTATATATGTAAAACAGCAGCAAGCAGTTCAGCTTACCTGCTATTACACAGGACTCAGCTGCTTACTTTTCAGCCTACTGACACAGGGAGGGATATTATATGAATGCGTGTGTATATATGTGTGTATGCTCATACCTTTAAAAAAAAAAGAAAATTCTAGTGGTGCTCAAAATTGTTCAGACATTGCTGGTTCACTTGCCTTACACAAACACGTGGGCACACAAACATCCACATCTATCTTTATATAGATACATGCATTTGCATATTCATGCATAGACATGTATTTTTGTACATATTTACAAAAAAGTTTTTTAACTGCAAGTGCATATATTTAAAATTATAATTAACTGCCATATTATTAAAGTGATTGAAAAGACATAAAATATAGTCTTGAAAGCAATTACTGTCTGCAAATGCAATTCTGTATTATGTCAGCATGCTTTTTGCAATATTTTCTTACAGTCACAAGATTTTATAAATCACTGGCAGCAAGCGTGCATGTTCTATATACCGAAAACTGTTTACCCACACAGATGGATATATGTRTATGACACTAAATCACACTGAAATAAAATATTTTTCATGAAGGAACGCATAAATACTAACCAGCATTTTTCAAACACTTTTCCCACTAACACAAGAAATAGTTATACCAGCATTATCAAAAAACATGTTTTAAAGAGAAAGAAATTCAGGCAAAGAAATCTTTTTGAAAGTGCCTATTAAATTCGGATAGCTCAGGAGCTGGGCGTCCAGCTGGGGAGGTGCTGCCTTTTAGAAACACCTACCTATAACTGTGATTTGATAACCTTAGCAGGTACTGGGGGTGCTTGGTGTCACTGGGAGAAAGGCTGGAGGGGCCACGAAACAAGAATGTGCCTATAAGAGGTTTAGAAAGTGCCAGCAGATGGCATGCATGAGTCCACAGCGGTGGTTTTTCACATGGGGGGGGAGAGTTTTGAAACAACAAAACTTTCTTGAGTACCCCAGATGACTTACTGTGCACAACTTTTGAAGGTTACTCTGAAAGACGTTATGCTAGGTAAGGAAAAAGCAAAAGAACCCCAAACTGATGAATACATTTAGGAAAGTATTTGCCTGAGTCATTAAATATACCTCTGCAGTACTGAGAAAGATCAGTTCCTATTACAGATACAGATTAAAGATGTTATTTGTGTGCACGTCTTCTTGATCTTCACACTTGTCTCCCTTGTTAGAGTCTTATAAAAACACATTAAAAACATCAGCATTGCAAAAAAGGATTTAAAAGCAACTTGTCTTCTGGAAAATATTTGTTTCATTGATGTTTGAGCTTGCACAGAAGAAGTAATAGAAACTGCATCTCTGATCACTGGAAAATGGATTCTTGTCAAAGGCATTAACTGTCCTAATAGTGTGATGCTATGTCTTGCTCTGTCTCATTGCCAGGCTCAGCTATAGAAACAGCATAATTATATGAGTAGCAACAATTCCCTTATCTAGTATGAACACTTGCTACTGTTAACCGCATTTCAATGTGCTGAAGATGAAGCAGAGAATTAAAATTTAAGCTGAGTTTGTTGGGTCTTTTAATCCAAAGGAGGTTGTTTTTCTGTCGGGTCTTTGGTGTTGCTTTTTTTTTTTAATTTTACACCTTTCAAAATGTGCCAGCCAGCCCCGGAGCAGGTGATGTTAGCAGAGCCAGAAGCTGCTGCTGCCCAGGGCACACCGTCTGCCCTCGTCTGGGCACTCTTTGCTTCCCCACAAAAGTCTCTCCTGGACCTGCTAAATTTCTGTTCTGCCTGACTTCTTGTGCCACTGCCATTACCATGACCTTGGGACTGTGGCATTTGATAACTAATTTTTTCAAATAACCTCAGCAGAAAGTTGTCCATTTCTGTCTCTCATTACCCCATAAGTATATCGCCTAAGTGTAGACATTGATAGTAAATCAGTCCAGATATCCTCATGCTATTCTTAAAGATAATGAACTAACGACCCAAAATTCCTGGTCCAAAGCTTATTAATGTCAATAGAAGTTCTTCTAGAGAAAACTTTGAATGTGGTATGAGGCAACCAGAATAATCATCTTCTAATCCACCAAACCCATGAAACTATTGTGATTTGAATATCCCTATAGTGAAGTAGTTGTAATGATAATAAGAATTAGTGAACTTTTGATATTAGAATATCTAGTTGTTTGAGTATGACTAGCAATTATTTCCAAAGCATGTCACAGAATCTCTGAAATAACAAAGACCTCTGTAGAAGGCAAAAAAGAAACACATTTGAGTTAGGGTAGGGGCAACTGGAGAAAATCCAACTAAGAATGATGAGTCAAAATTCATTGTATATTGAACAATATAATTACAGTGATTATGTTCTTTGTCATCACAGAGTTGATGAATATTTTCCAGAGTAAATGGAAATTTCCATCCCACAGTCATTATAGTTGTCTAATATTGCTGTATATTAGTATCTTAAAGCACTGTGATAGTGTCAAATATAAACAGATTACTGTAGACAATCACCAGCCAAAAACAACAAAGAGGCCAGATTATATCTAGGCGTTCTGATGATCAAAGCTTTAATATGCTTTATATGCTGTTTCATAAATAATGAATGTGAAATGGTTGTGGCAGTAACATCAAGGTTTACATATTTTTGTAGTAATTATTTCAAAATTAAATATAAGTAAACATATTTAAAATGACTGTATTTATTAAATATAAAGCCCAAAGAGCCAAACACAAAGAAACAGCTAGGAGGAGATTTATCATCTGTAGGTCACTTGTATCCTATTTGTAATGATTCCTTTCCTGCACTAAAGAGAAAAGCTAAAACAATTTCATGAAAGTGTCATCTAGTAAAAGATAACCCTTTCTTTGGAATTATTTCTAATTTGTTGCAGAGCTTCAGAAGGAAATATGCCAGCACCAGGATTTAGTTTCCCCTTTTTGTTTCATACATGTTGATTTACGTATTTTGCTGGTCTTGTTTAAATAGCATACCGTCTTCTGTGAACTAAAGAGACTTTATTAGCAGCAATGATACCAACTGTTCAAACTTGAATATATAAAATTCCTTATTATTTCACATCACAAAATAGGCATCCTTATCTCTATAAGATATACAAGTAAACAACATCTAAGTTTGAACATTCAACTTGCTCATATTACCTTTAGCTGAACTTTTAAAGACAACTAAAAGAAAATTAAGATAAATTTTCAATGCCCTGCCAAAGAAATTCAGGTGAATGTTCAATAAAGTTAATCATCCTTTTCACAATAATGAGAAATTAATACTCAAATCATCTACATTTGATGCACTTTATATTCAGCAATGTCATTTAAACCTTAAAACTGCAAGAATTATGGGAGCTCTCAAGCTAATATTGATCTAATGCCATCAGCTCAATGACAATGTCAATTACTTTGTCTCTTTTTTTTTAGATAATATGGGAAGCACCCATGCTGTTAGAAACAGTACATGACAGAAAGGTCCTCCTTCCAAAATTGAAAAAAATTAATTTCTTGATTTCTTTTCATTGCAGCTGATTCAGGTTTTAACTCAAAACATTTATAGGTTTTCCTTAGGGAAAATTAAGAAACAGCTTACATGTGTAAACGTTAGACTATTTAAGGAAATTTGTTTAAGCTTTAATTAAAAATCCATTATAATTTACTTCCTATTTTTATGGTTGGAACTATTGTTTCTTCTCCAGTTGTTTCCCTTTTAGGATACTATAACTTACCTATCACCATCCAGTGCAATGTCTGCATTATTCCATTCAAATTTGACACCTGAAAATGCTTATGCTTCTTATTCCTTCTTTCGGTCCTTGCAGAGAAATGAAAGAAACCCAAGATTGCGCTCATTGTTTGCACTATAYAATTTTATCTCTTCATTTAATACCTCCTTGCTATTTTATGTCAGTCCTCTGCTAAACAAAAATATCTCCAGGCATAGATCACATACTTACCAGTTTATGACAGGAAGGTTTTGGGGAATAATGGTAGGGCAGTGGTCTAATAAGCTCCCACAGTGCACTTCAGCTGCCTATATCTAAGGCTACGCTATTCAGATTCTTTACGTATGTGAAAGATGTAGCAGGTCTCTGCCAGAGCACCCTACTACCATGTTGGAGGCATTTGTCTCCTGCTTTCTCAGCACCTTCCTGAGTGCTCCACAAGGCAGGTCAGGTGCCTTCTACTGCTCAGGCAGTGCCCAGTCCATTATGGATATTACCAGAAACAAGTCTGTATATTAGCAGCCTGTTTACATGTTGGCAGACCAGCTACAGAAAACAGGTTTTAATTTCCAGGTGTTCGTTGCAACAGAGCAAAAAGGTGTTGATTGACCCCAGCCTGTTTCCTCAGGGCCAAGAAAACTCTGAGTGGTGTCTAAAAAAAGTCCTCTAGGCTGCAACTGTTTTAAATTGATTACACGTTTATTAATAACATGCTTGTAAGTGTAATGTCAAAGCTGAACCAAAAGACAGTCCAACAGAGAATTTTTCCTCAAACCCACATTGAATCTCAGTCTCTCCTTCTCAACAAGAATCAGGACAGAAACAAATATGTTGCCTGGTTGGGATGGGGTGAATTTTTCAGTATGAAGGTCTGAAGAGTTTTCCGGTGTGGGGAGTGGCTGGTGTTGTGAGGATGCGCCTCTATAGCTCTGTGCTGCTCTGGCAGCTCTGTGGGGGTTTCTCATGGTGGCCCACAGAGTACCCAAATTATTGCTCCCATAGGCCCTTTATATCAATATCTGTTCTCTTGTGCTGAGTTACTGTGTGCCCTGGCTAAAACTTCTTCCTTCAGGCCTCTCACATGGCATCTTCTTTAAAATGTATTTTTCGACAAGAACCATTGAAGCACAACACAGTCTGTCTTCACGTCCTTGAAATGAGAGACCAGTCTCTGAGGCAACCTATGAATGTTTAAAGATGTTAAGCTCAGAAATGTGGGCCCTTCTTGGAGGGAAAGGACTGTGCTGTCACTTCCACCACATATGTGAGAGTTTGGACATACTGGCTCTGTCTGACAGCAGGGATGAAAGAAGGTGGCAGGTCCTTGTTGCCTGTCCATTGGCAATACAGGGGATATATGGAACTGGCTTCATATTTCTGCTGTCATTGGCTTTCTTTTACACAGATGCGCATACTTCTTTTAAAACCTCACAACTGTGATGCATTATCCATCAGTCCAAGGAAAAACGTCTCTAACCAAAATGAAAATGATAATGCATTGAGAAATGTCACAAACAAGAGACCTTTCTCTAGAGGACTCTTGCTAAAATTTGTTCCAAAAAACATACCAGTGCAACAAGAACAGATGTCTCACACAGTACAGCTAAGCAGAGCATACATGTGGTGACACCTTTAAAGGGACAACTTAGTTATTTAAATAATTAAGCCCTTAAAATCTCAGATAATATGTACTGCTGTAAGTATACAGCTGGGTGTATTCCTCTTCAGACCCACAGCAATACCTTCTACTGCCACTTGTTAGTCATCCAGACATGTTGTCTCCCACCTTCCCCCTCTCTCTCCCTGTCTGGGTTAGAAGAAAACAAGCATCACTGCAGCTGTTCTTTGTTTCCCATCCTTTTAGTGACCTTTGATGTCCTTTTAGTTCCTTTGAAAGAACAGCTACTGCATGTATTCCAGTATCACTGGTATGACTGAGATTGATAATCATGTCTTCCTATAGGGGTCAACTTTGGAAAAAAAACAACAAATAAGTATCTTAAAAGCTGAATAAATTTAACGTGTTGCATACAGCATTACAGAGAGATCTCCTAGGAGAGTACCCTGTGAAAAAAATGTCCTGAGAGAAGCAATTCAACAGAAAATATTGGAGGAGGAACCTAACAGCTGTTATACAAGAGATTAGGAGTTAAGACTTCATTAAGGACTCTTGCCTATAGAGGGGTCCTGCCTATATTGAATAATGTTACCTTGAAGAAAAGAGTGTGTCATTTTAACCATCGTAGGTGGAAGAATGGCTCACCTGCTTAGACATAAACTTTTCCCCAGCCGATGACTGGAATGATAACTCATGGGTTTGCTGATTATCGGGAAGAACCTACCCTGAAGTCAGGTAGTGTAGTATAATTAATAAACTATACGATCCTCTCATCCATTGGTATGTTGGGTCCAAGCCCACACAGCAAGCATCAGGTTTCTTTAATTTAATTAAGGAAGGATTTCATGGGTTTGTTTTCATTCTAGTTTGCTACAGATGTCATTGTTTTATAGCAAACATTTCACTAATATTCATTTATTTGCTCATTTGATTGCAAATAACAGGAGCTATTGTCCTGTAGGTCATAATGCGAAGTGCCTTCTGAGAGCAGCATCTCAGGTACTGAGTGGTAGCTGCTCTGTGCACCAGGGATTCAGCAACAAATTCATTTGTCTTAAAAATTACTATAAGAGGGTTTCATGCTTCTCAGACCCTGGGTTCTGGAGAATAATTGTGACAGTCCAATAAAATCCAAAGGGTTTTGTTCATCTGTAATATAAAATCCAAGCAAACTGATGCTACCTTTTGTTATGTAGAAGTGCTGGCTTGACAAAGTGATCAAGCCAGGGGATGCTGTGATCAACAAGGACAACTTACACACTAATTTTTACTTTTTTTCATTCAGACCAATCCAAAATAGAAAAGGATGAAAGCAGTTATTTCTAATTCTAGTGACCATGGTACAATATCTTTCACCTCTAAAATTAGGTCACATCAAGTGTTTGTTCCTTACAAATAACACAGACCCCACCACTGTGGCAAACACAGCATTTCTCTTGGCAGACCAGCAATCTTTGTTTCTAACAGCACACGTAAGTAAGTAACTCCTTAGTTAAAAAACAGCTTAGTGCTTTTATCTGCTTGTTTCAGACAGGCAGAGTGCCTACTTCTAAACTAACTCATACTTTAGAAGATTGTAGAAGATACTGTCACTTCTGCCAGAGAAAACCTGTGTCCAGCATTGGCAACTGCCACAACATTTCTGGTTTGCCTTTGACAATCTTGGATTTCTACTACTGCAAAACTATTCTTGGTGACTTTGCTGATACCGCCACAAATATTTTTCTTTCTGGTTGGCTCCAGAGGCTTCTCGGTGTCCTTCCTCCATTTTATATACTGACATAAGTACTCCTTGCAACAGTTTTTCAAGATTGATGTCCCTGAGAAGCAGTAATATGTAAATGACCCTCTCCCTTTCATGCACTAAGAGTATCATGCCTTTACTTAAAAGAATTCATGTGGAATTGCTACCTCCTAATTTTTATCACAGTATGTTAATGCATTTACTTCTGTTTGACTTCTTCCTCTGGAGCATGGTACATGGATTAGCAACACATTCTTACACAATTCTCCAATCACTTGATTGCAAGCATTGGCTTTGTTCACTTTCTTTGGAAATGCCTCTTGGGCTGAATCTACATTAAGTAATAACAAGGCTGACTTTATCCTCTTTTGTCAAGTATTAAACGTAATTGTCAATAAAAAAATACCTTGTATTCTTTTTTATCTATGGGTCACTCCGTTGCCTTATCCAAGATACCAAAAAACTGGGCAGCAGTTAATTACGGGCAAAATTTTGTAAGCTATACTTTGCAGTAAGGTTCTACATGGAGATGAAATAAAATCCGTCTAACTATAGAATAGCAAGACAGTCTTAGTTCTGTATTCTCTGCTTTATTATTCTGTAAGGCCATCTGTAAATAAATGCACCTAATGCTTTTTCAGTTAAGAAATTTTTTAGCTGAATGGGTAATACATGAGGGATTTAAAGTGCAGCAAGTACTACTGAATCTACAGAGTCCATGACAGTATCTTCTATAATACATTATGCAGAAAACTGCCCTAATCTATGAAATATAGATTTGTGTCCTTTTATTGTGCTGTTTTGCTTACTATGTCTTTGTGGAATGGAATAGAGAAATCCATCTCTGACATTACCTGTTTAATGAATTTACGACCTAGACATGCTCAGAAATTGATTTATAGTCCTGTGATGTTTTTTATCCTATTGTCCTTAAGTAAAGCCTCATACATGGGTAGCCAGGGTATCTCACTTCAGCTTCTCCATAGAAAGTGTGGGCGAGTATTTTGGAGAACAATGAGTGCAGTTTTGCTAACCAGAAGATGCGTGTCATGCATGCCATTTCCCATGGAAGGATGGGGCTGCTCAGTCAAAGCTTAATACAGTTCATCTCCTTGTGTAGCAAACTGTTCCCATTACCATTATATCAGTCCTGAAAAATGTTGGCTAGCCAGTGTCTCTTTTCATTGCTTTTATTTGCAAAATTCTACCCAATCCTCATTTGCATTTCTCATATCCTACCCAACACCTTGTGTGCTCCTTGCCACAGACCGATCCTTCTTTCAGATCTTTTTCCTTTCTGTATGTTGCAGTGTTCCAGGCTGGGGTTTTTATTAGTCCTTTGGTCAAGCAACGCTGAGAATTTACTGCTTCATTGAGAGTCTCTTCTGTACATACATATTATGCCTGAGCTTGCCACTTCATGGATATCAGCAACTCATTCATCAGCCTTGCAGGGAGTTTTGGTTTCTCCCAAACGGTGTGTTGCCCTATATCATTCTTTTCAAACCATTAAGTGTATTGACTTCCTTTTATGCCTGAAAGCTGGTCTATTCCTCCTAACGATATCAGCTGGTTTAAAAAAAAGATCTTACGCTTCCTAAAAACCTCCTTAACCAGCAATGCTAATTAGGCCAGAGATTGTTTGGATGAACCTTTTAAATGTAAAAGCTTTGGGAAGATGTATGTACCAGATCTATTTAAATAGGTCCTACTTCTTTACAGTATTACAAGTTGTATACCTTTCCCTGCCTCTGAGACTAGCATTTTTCTTCCTATTTTTAGAGATGTTTCTGGAGGGGGAAGGGCCTTCGAAATGACCATAATATTTTAACTTCTTCCTGTAGTCAGAGTAATGAGTGCTGGAAGAGCTGAATTCCAGCAGAAGTGGTAATTTTTATTATCAGTGGTACAAGTTCATCTCTCCTACAGACATGGGATTTTGTCTTTCTGGCATTTTCTCACTTTCTCTCCTAATCTCTTATTTTCTTCTAACGAGGAATTCCGTGGTTTTTCAGTGGAATATATTCAGTGCCACAGAAAAAAAAAGACACATATTACGTTATATTACAACCTCAGCCCCTTTCACTAGCAGGGAATGTCATTTTCATAACATTTCAACACTTTCAACGTACAAGTATGCTAAGTGTATTTTGTTTGGAGGGGTTCTTATGTATTTATTTATTTTGTAGATGAAAGAAAAGAGGAGAGAAAGAAGTGCTGCTTCATGCAATATGGTCTGTGAAGCTGAACTGTTGTCATAGCTGGTATCTCATTTTAACTTCGCAGGTCTTGATGAAAAAGGATCTGAGTTCAGGCAGTTATTGAGCGTATGCTCCAGTGACTGCCAGATTGATGCTTCTGTCATACAAGAATGTGACAATAGTTGCTATGGGTTTCCCGATTCGCTTAATTAGATTTTTCCCTGTATAATTAGCACATCTTTAATCTGAACTTCAAACTATGTCACCAATTTATTTTGAAATTAGAGAAAGTGTTGGAGAGGATTTTATTCCTCCAATTTCTTGTAAATGTCTGTGCTAAGACCCAGTAGGAATATCACAGAGCAAAATTGTTAAGAGGTCAGTATGTGATGTGGAAACAGGCTGTTTGACCTAGTTTTGGCTGTGGCTCAGACATCTGAGCTCACTGAAGAGCGGCTGTGAGGAGAATCTCTTTGTTTCATTTCTCAGGATCGAGGTGAAGCTAGTGGGAAAGAATGGGGTAGCTTTGCAATTATATGAAACAGCTATTCAGTTCTAGAGGTCGTCGCAGACACAAAAGTATTATCACAGCACAAGAAGGACTGGCTTACCATACAGGGAGGGAAGGAGGAAAGCAGCACTGCAGAGCAAAGAAAGGTACATACACGGTATGAAACTTTGTAAGTCATTTTATTCACATGGGTAACCACAGGAATTCAAAAGCCTTTGCTTTGTCCAGTAAAGTTTCTATCTTTTTATGGGCTTTGCAGAACTATTGTAAAACTATCAAAAGTTTAATTTTAAAAAGCCCTGTTTTCATACTACACAATGTACTACACAGTTATGACAGGGATGCTGTTGGGGGTATTTGGCTGAGGTGGTGTAGTTAAGCTGGAGTCCACTCTATAAATCCCCAAACCTTTACTGTGATTTATTTTTAACATAAAATTTGTTGCTGCTTTAAGGCTAAACAGTATAACCTATGCAAAGAGAAATTTGTCATTTTGAGAGGCTTCTGAAAAACATGTCAGCACTTTACATTAGCTGAAGCTTTGCTCTGTGCATTGCAGCAGCTCCTTAAAGATTTCCAATAGGCTGCTGCATGCCAATACTTCACTACAGAATTGTTTAAAAGCACATTAGCATGAGGATACATTTCAGTAGAGTGGGAAGGGGCCAGGAGGGGTTACAGTGGGATTGTGACATCCCCGTGCATGGCCTGAACCAACACGCATCAAAGGTTGAAGCATCCTCAGCGCTGCTTCTGGCACCACAGTCCCGTGGGCTCTCTAGTGTCCCTGCAGCRGGTGCTGCACTCATTCAGCCGCCTCGCACCCTCCTCGCAAACACACACGGTACTGAGCATGATTTTTCCTCTGCCTTTATGGCAATGGAAGCTCAAGTGAGCAGCCTTTAAGACGGTGCTCTGTAACACACCGTCAGTCTGCACGCAGACTTTCCAATGGGAAGTGACGGAGCTCTGCTTAAATGCGGATGCCACAAAACAGGCCAGGTCACAAAGTTTGCCTACACTTTTTTCTTTTTTTCTTTTCTTTTTTTTTTTTTTCCTTTTTAATGTGAACTAACATTTGTTACCCCTGGAACACAGCTTCCATACTGGGGAAAAAGGGATGGCAATAAAGAAGTTTCTGCCATTTCAAGACATCAGGGTTTATAACCTTTTCTTGTGTCTCATAGAAAAAAGTACTAAAATCACTTTTGTAGCACAGTTTATGCCACTGCTGGCTGCTTTTATAAACACCACTGACTAAACTTTCATTAATCCAGAACTATGATTTCAAAGCAGAAACACTGGAACTAACAATGCCTACATAAACACAGATGGCCTTGGTATTCGTTTGGAGAAGAAATGCCAAGAGACTTTGTGAAAGGCAAAAGGTAAAATAAATTGACAGATTTAGGGTGTCTTACTTTTCTTTAGGAAGTTGTTTTGCATGTGTGCCTTGAGATATATTGATATCTTCAATTCTAATGCTATTAATTTAGTATCATTGCACATACTGCTCCGTAATGGGGAACAATTGCTGGTAGTCCTTCTTCCTGTGAACTACAACTCCCAATTATGTTCTTCAGCTATTTAGTTCCCAAGAATATCTTCAAAGTTTGATAATAATTTATGTTGTCAGTCTATTAAGTCGATTTTATGGGATTCAACACAACCAGTGTGTGCTTACGTGAGGCCTGAAGGCTACTTTGGGTCTCTGTGAAGGCCATTTGATATCTGCCTTCTTTTATGGTTGACCTTGAAGGAGAGTTCAGTTTGGTAATTTATGGCAAACACCATCTAGGAAGACCCATTTGCAAGATTCACTGTCACTTAGTGCTAAATGATCGCTCCTGACTCTGAAGACAATCTGAGTCCCTGACAGGGCAATCCCATAAAAAATATTGCCTGGCCGCCCAGGTGTCTTTTCCAATTATCTGGAGTAGAAATTAATACTTTTAAAAGCTGCTAGTTTTTGAAAGGTTATTACAATTTATTCCAGTAGTTTCTTTTACACATTATGATGAATTGGTTTATTACGTCGTTATTTTCCATGTCAGCTTTTTAGAAGATTGAATCATAATGTTGAAACATTAGAGTGAATGGCAAACATATTATTTTACAGCTGAGTAATATATTCCCTCTAAAAAATTGTGCTCTGTTTTTAATAACAGGTAATTTTATTATTATATTGCTCAATGTTGTTATTTATTTCTATGTAGTAAGAACTGGAGGATTTTCTTTTAAGATGTCAGTGATAGCTTGGACAGGACACAAAATATATGAAAGTACAATAATCCAAATTGTGAACTGTGCTTGGAAGTGTAGCAATTCATGACTTCTCAATATCAGTTTAATATATGGAGCAGCTCCAGGGAGAATAAATGGTTAGCCTCACTTTAGTGGGCTTCTAAATTTAGAAGCAAGTTTTTTTAATGTCATGTTTTCTTCTTTGATTTTTTCTTTCTGTGATAATCTCTGGGTGCTATTTTTGTTCCCCAAATCCTCTCCAACTGATCTAYAAAAGAACGATAATTAGCATTTTAATGGGAATAGTTGAATCTTACTGTTTCCCTACAGCGAGCATATTCCTATTTATGTAGAGCTCAGCAATACTCAAAGACATAAGAAATTCATCATTTCATTTTCTTTTTTTTTTTGGAAACTGGGAGAGGGGGAGCCAGGGTGGGGGTGGAGAAGGAGCAAAGCTAAAACTCCCATCCTTTTCGACACTGTATCTGCATGTAGAATCGTTTCTTTTTCCAGCATGAATTACAAATTTTTGGCTCTCTATCATCAGTTCTGCAGGTGGCTGAATACTTTGAACTTCCATTGACTTCTTTCACAGCACAATAAAGTTTCCATCCTGAGGTGCACAGCAATGCCCCATGTATTTTTTAATTGGAACAATTATCTCAGAATGGTTTAGTACAAAGTGCTATTTCAAAAAGACAATTTCCTGTAGGTAAATGGTGTCAATTTCAAAAGTTGTAGGTTACTGCTAATGAGTGTCTGACACTATTTTTCAAGCAAGCGCATGTATAGATAAAGATTTGGAGCTCAGCCCAAATGTTTAGAGMGTAAGAAGACACCTACAGCTCAAATAGTCAGATAATGGCATCAAAAATAATCTTCCCTCAAAACCAGAACTTCTTCCCCTTCACCGTCAGAAACCCTTCTTCTGTTGGCTGTGTGAAGGGCAACCTACCATACAATCTGAGCACCTTGCAGATACTGCTGCTTTTCATCCTCTGGTTCATTAGGCTGACTTGCATGGCAGCATGGRGGGTAAGGCCCTGATGACTTTATCTTCTGTGATGTAGAGAAATAATTTAAGTTTATAATATGTAATATTTGGATTCCTGCTTCGTGCCTTAGCCACAGGCCCTATGTAATGCAATAGTTCACGAAAGGCAGTATGGTTTTATGGATAAGAAACAGATTATATAGCAGGAGAACAGGGCACGGCTCCTGGCTGAGCTGGGACAAGCTGGCGGTGCTGTGTGTGAGACCGTGGAGCTGATCTGCCTCTGGGCCCCACAAAGAGGTGTGTTCCCCCTGCCTTACCCAGACCCCTCTGCAGGAGACCCCGGGGTGTGCCACCCCCTTCACCCTCCACAAGGTTCAGATGTGGCCTTTGTGAGTATTTACACAATGTTGCTGAACAGCGCTGAACTGTGTGTACATCACGAGGTTCCTGGTTTTACCAGACCACAAATCAGTAAATCTGTGGCTATGTTGACCAGTCTGTTCATTCTTAAAAGTAAATGCTTCCTGGCTCTATTCAGTATGTTCCCTAGAAATGCTGGTGGAGACAAGTTAGGAAAGATGGCTTCCCCCAGTCCTATAAATATTTTTCCCACTTCATCATATTAATATCAATGAAAAAGGTCATATACCTGAAATTCAAATCCATGGAGGAGCGATTTCCAGATATTTTGTGGTTAAAACACTGAGACTATAAATAACAATATATACATAGCAGCCTCTTGTTTTTCTGAATATCAGGATTTATTTCCCCTCAAGATAAATATTGACCTTGGCTTTAAATTGGTCAGAATTAATCTTTCT
Source organism: Oceanodroma leucorhoa (assembly GCA_030449065.1). Taxonomy (NCBI): domain Eukaryota; kingdom Metazoa; phylum Chordata; class Aves; order Procellariiformes; genus Oceanodroma; species Oceanodroma leucorhoa. Next base: position 23,107,076 of record JASVER010000001.1, on the reverse strand, counting down.
GCTCAATAAATCTTGGTATTCCCTTCCACAGAAATCAATACCTGTTTAATATATCAGATTATTGAATGAAATTAATAAATTTAGCTCTGCATGAAGATTTTCATAAATGGTGAACAGTCCAAATTTAGGAGGTTTCAAAAAGGCTCACAACATACTATATGGACTATTTCAGTTTAATGTTAAGAAACTGCTGAACTGTGCATTGAATAAATTACTGTATTGCTCAGAGAGTTACAGTAAGGTCTATTAAGTACTTATTTAAAGACTTGGCAACAGTGAACAACAATAAATAATTCAAGTAGCACCTCTAATCTTGTTTTCTTTCTCCTTAATTGGTTTTACAGCATTGTTTTGACATTTACCCTTGAATTAAAAAAAAAAAAAATACTCACAAAGAAGAAAATGCATGCTGTGCACTAATCCAGCTGCCAATTGAGTACTTACATATTGATGCCATCAGAACAGCAGAGGAGCTCCACTCTGTCTTCAGAGCTGGCAAAGCCCATTATTGCTGTGAAGCAGTATGGGTTTCTGGGCTTGCAGAAAAACTGAGTTGAAGAACTGTTTGTTTATACAGATGCACATGTTCAAACACTAAGTTATTTAAAAAATATAGAGATATTGCATCATCATCTCAGTGAGACTCCAAGCAAATATATAAGAGACCATGTCTGATCTAACGCCCAGGGAGTCATCTAGATGCCAAAAATTTGCCAAGAAGGACAGATGGATCCAGAAGAACTCAACAGCTGGAAAGCTCAAGAATTACAGAAGGAGAGCCAACACTTCTGTTGTCCGTGTTTCCCCAGCCTGTTGAGAACTCTGGAGTGATTCTAGCCTTCAGGTTTTGAATTCAAAGGGACTGTGTCAGGTCATATTTGAACTCAGCTTTTAGAACTGGAGAAACTTGTTGGTTTTGTGTTTAATTAAGTTTACAGAAAATAAGACATAGTTTGGTTTCTGCAACAGTTTTCAAAATTTTGTGTCTAAATTATTTTGTGTTAATTGGCCTTTTTATTCAAAATGATAATATTTATAGACAGGATTTCTTTCAAATTCTTTTTTTCCTGAAGAGAAAAGAGAATAGGGAAAGAAAAGCCACATATTTTCCTTTCTTTGTGTTTTAATTTTGCTATGTAATTTTTTTTTGAGGATATGTAAGATATAAGTTTGCATGTCTGCGTGTGTAGGTAAATAAACACATATACAGAGATATGAGAAACTAGTTTATACTGGCCCRTTTTGAGCAATGTATGAATAGATTCAAAGCATACATTTAGTGAACCCCAAATTGGTAAAAATATGGCACATACTGCTTTTAGATATCATATTGGCACCTCTTGGAACTTCAGATGGCAGTATTAACACTTTGTCATGTACATATCACCTCCATGCATATTCATACTGAGACTTCTATGCATAGTAAGTAATTTTTTCTCTAACAGACACTGTATGATTTTGTATGTGTATCCACTGTTCAAAATATTACATTTTCCAACACATCCTTCTCTTTGATTCTAAAAAAAAAAGATTTTTTTGAAAACAACATTCTTACCGTGTACTAAAATATAAAAGTTCAAGACAAAGCAACCATTAATCAATGTAAAACTGAAGAATATATTTTTATTACCCAGAGAAAGGTGGAAATACTCTTCTCACTTACTTATAAGTTYGCATGCTCCCAGCCTTCTTTTTAACAGGACGTAATTTCTTTTATAAAAAGCTGTTTCYTTTGTACCTAGGCCATCAAGGTGTTCCCAGTGTGCAGAAGCCCTGCAATACCTCCCTAGAGAGATATTCTACTGAGTAGTGGAAGACTGCAGTAAAGTTGATATATTCACCTCTGACAGTAATGAATTTCCTCTCTCTTTGTTGTGATATTTGGTTGAGGTGATACATATTCACACCTTCCCAGTAAGTCCAGGCACTGAAGGTAGAACCTACTGCTGTTATTTCCCATTCAATTTCCTACATTTGTCTATCAATAAACATCCTTGTGAAGCTTAATGTTCTTAACATATTAGTTCGTTCACCTATATTAGTTATATTTAATATTTGACTCACCATGAAACATGAAACAAATCTAATTAGTTCCATCTTTGTTTCCAGCCAGGTTATTAACAATTCATTATTAGGATAAAGTAGCTTTTATATACCATATTTAGCCATCCACAAGCAAGGACTGCAYTGCTAGCTCTGCTGATAGCCTGCCAAGTGAACTGGGTTACATCACTTCACTCCCCTTAGTCTGTTCCCTCATCAAGAAAGAGAAACATTTAACATTGAGTCCTTAGAGCTTGTTCTGTGCTCTGGGGAAAAAAAACCCCTATGTATTACTAATATTYGTGTTGCAATAGTGTAACAGTCCCCCAGTAGAATAACTGGGTGGGATACATCTCACTTGACATTGGCTGAAGAAGAATGAGGAGTCAAGCCTGAGTTAGTTGGCTACCCATTAAGACCTGCTCTCTACAGAGAAAGGCAACTTTCCACAAGTGACAGGTACTATATATCTCAAAATGGTATCATAGGCTGAGATGAACTGCTTTTGGGACGTCCCTGTTACTCTGCATTGAGCGCGCCCCATAGCTTCCTTAAATTTGAAACCTAGGGAATTAATCAAGTATCTAAATGTATGTCCCTAACACATTTTGAGGTGCCCCAGCGTATCACAACTCTGAAAGGTGGGAGTCCTCCATCGTTCCTGTGTCATATCTGTTAGCATCATGCGTGTACCTTGAATTATCACAGAGCATCTCAATTGGCATTAAATGCCTATGTCTAGGTACCTGAATTACTCTTCACATTTTTAGGGCACTGCAGTTGAAAGGATTCTTCCTTCTCCCCACGTAGCATACAGCAAGTCTTACGCATAGGCACAATGTTACTGCACCTGGACAAGAGAGGTCTTGAGAACACGCTTTCATATGCAAAAGCAATATTTCCTTGAAATTAAAAATATTGTTCCTTCACATAAATAAATATTTTTTGTCAGTCAATTTTATGTTTATCCACTCTGACATGCCACTGGTATTTAGCTTGCATTAACAAACTTAGATATGGTAGTAGGACTAAAGCAATAACTCTGTGGTTTACACTCTTAAAATAATTATTCTGGTCTGKTTTTATTTTCTTCCTTTTTTTAAGAACATGTTCTGTCTGCAAACACATGACCTGTTTTCTAAAAGAGTTCTTCTTTCTCTAAAATAAAAGAAAATCAAATAATATTGATCTAATTGTGCATTTACTGACGAGTGTCTCAGGAAAGCAAATAATTCGGGAAAAGGAGGTGACATGTTTGTAGTTTGGCCATACCTATTATCATCTTAATTTCATAAAACTATAGACTGACCTTGAATTGACCATGCATTTTATAAGCTCAGAGGAACAGTTATGCAATCAGATCAGCTACCACTCAAGAAAGCAAAAGCAGTCAGCTGACCAGTCTCTTAAGAATAGATAAATCATAAACCTATAGATTTTGCATACGGTTTTAAAATAAATTCTTACAGYGGTTTTGCTCTGCAGCTACATTGCAGGCACTCTGTGGTTTGGGCAACTTTGTCATTTCMTTTGAATTTACATTTACCAATCTAACAAGTTTAGCTTTCATATCCTTAGCAAAACATCATATTGGGAGGCATATTCTCTCAGATGGCCTAATTCAGCTCCCATTGAAGTCAATGAAATTACCTTGTTGGCTTAAGTGAAAGCTGAGTTATATACTACACACAGAACAGCTGTGCAGGATCAGCTCAAAAGTGCATTTACTTCAGTATCCCATTTCTGACAAGAATAAATAAAGTGTGCTTATGGAAGAAGTCTAAGAAACAGGGCAAATACAGAACGATATTTTAACTTGTACCCTTGCTACTCCCAGTAATTTGCATTTCAGAGACTTTGTGAGCTGTATGTTGTAATCACTTCACTGTGTTTAATAATGATTTGATGGATTTTTCATTGAAAGTCTTCAATCTGCCTTTGAATCCACTTATGCTTTTGACATTCACTGAGTTCCACAACTGAATTATGCCTTGTTTGAAAAAGCACTTCCTTTTGTTTACTTTAAACCTCCTAATGATAATCTCATTTGGTTCTTCCTAGTTCTTACATCCTGAAAAATAATGCGTAATCAGTCTCTTGTTCAGTATCCCCATGCAATTTGTAATTTTATAGATTTAAATCATATTTCCTTCTACCAATATTCTTTTTTCAATCTGAAGAGTTCCAGTTTATGTAATTACCCCTCACAGGGAGGTCATTGCCCAACCTTATCATTCTACTTTGAAGAATTTGTAATTCTACTTTGTCCCTTTTGAAGTGACACAACCAGAACTATCTGCAGAATTGAAGATGTAGGCACACCAGKAACGCACACAGTGCCATGACGATGTTTTCTCTCTTATTATGGTGAGACCCCACCTGGAGCACTGCGTCCAGCTCTGGAGCCCTCAGCACAGGAAAGACATGGACCTGTTGGAGCGGGTCCAGAGGAGGGCCACAAAAATKATCAAGGGGATGGAACACCTCTCCTATGAAGAAAGGCTGAGAGAGTTGGGGTTGTTCAGCCTGGAGAAGAGAAGGCTTCAGGGACACCTTACTGCAGCCTTTCAGTACTTAAAGGGGGCTTAAAAGAAAGATGGAGGCAAACTTTTTAGCAGGGCCTGTTGTAACAGGACAAGGGGGAATGGTTTTAAACTAAAAGAGGGTAGATTTAGACTAGATATAAGGAAGAATTTTTTTACAACGAGGGTGGTGAAACACTGGCACAAGTTGCCCAGAGAGGTGGTAGATGCCCCATCACTGGAAACATTCAAGGCCAGACTGGATGGGGCTCTGAGCAACCTGATCTGGTTGAAGATGTCCCTGCCCATGGCAGGGGGGGCTGGACTACATGACCTTTAAAGGTCCCTTCCAACCCAAACTATTCTATGATTCTCTGATTATTATCCCTTCCTTTTCTACCATTCCTTTGTTATTTCAACTGCCCTGAGCACTAAGCTGACATTTTGCACAAAACTATTTTCATCCATTTCGCCTGATGGGCAAGAGCTAATTTTCATGACCATGTTTAGTGTACATGTGTACTTAAGGTTGTTCCTACCAACATGTATTAGTTTGCCTTTTTCAGCATTGAATTTTGTCTGCCATCTCATTTTGCTGTAATTTCGTACCATGAAATTCCTTCTGTGACTTTTCTCAATCAGAGGTTTTTTTGACTAACATGAAATTTTTGTCATACCAACTGTTTAACTATTCAACCTCACTATTCAGCTCACTATTCAACTCAGATTCCAAGTTAGTTTTGTCTATGTGTCATGACAAATCACAACAGAGACTCTTTAGAGAGATGGTTATTGCTCATTAGTGATTAAATCTGTTCATTAGAAAGAACCAAAATTTTGATATAGTCCTTGAGCTGAAGTTTTATAGTGTCCTAACTTCCCACCTGTCTGTGGAAATGCATCCTCCGAGATGGGTCTCTGTGTGAATCCCAACTCCTCAAAGTTTCCTTCCTCTGATACATCCCCACCCATTCCCTCACACCAGGCAGGTGAATATGCCTTCACATTTTTAATTTGGGATTAAACCAGTGTTTACTTCTTTCAGTGGCAATTGTGAGCATTCAAGGGTCATGCCCTCCAGCCAGTCCAACCACCCTTACTCCAAGGCTTCCAAGTGGCCACAATCCCAYCCTCCAGCAAGGCTGGACTCTTCTCTGCACCGAGCATGCAGATTTTAGTGCCTCTGAGAGCCCTATTAGTACTGGCAACAGACCTTGAATGAGCAAGGCATTTGATACATTCTAGTCTCGGTGGTACATTTTGGGGTTTGTGCAAAAGTGTTTCTGGTAACCTTTTTGAACAAAAACCTCTCCTGTGGCATATCTATAAGTGTTCATATGAGCTGGTATACAAGGGTATAAGTTTCAGATCAAAACTTGGATTATATAAGAATATTTTCCGTGCGCAGGTACAACCTAAAAGGTACATGCACAAGGCACAACAATTTTTCTGCATCTGCAGAACTGTCCAGATAGTTCCTAATACAGGCTACATGGAAGTCCATGCAGTAATACAGGTGTGTAAAGGAAAATAGCGTATATCAGTACAGGGAGTAGTAATCAGGGGGTAAAGTGAGGCCAAATCTTGCTGCGCATGAAGCATTTCTCCATGTTCCAGAAGGAACTGTGGAGCTGAATCTCTTGAGTTAAGGAGTTGTAGAATAAGCAGTAGGCAAACTCAGTTCCAGGGCTTTCCAAAATATTTTAAAGCTTTGGATAAAGCTTTAGATGTGAATACCAAACCATCAAGGGATTTAAATAGAAAAAGATACATGAAAAGTAACATCAAGAGAGCTATCATATCGTATACATTACTTGGTGAAAAAGCACAGATATATTAGGTGCATCCCTGCAGGGAGCTGTGACAACAACAAAACCCTTGAAGTTAAAATACTATCTAACATGCTTTAATCAAAAGCCATGTGGACCTTTTGGATGCTCTCTTCCATCATTGCTGTGATTAACATCATCTGTTCTTTCTGGCAAGCAAATAAATAGATAACTAAAACATGCTCAGATGCTCTTGCCTGAAATGYGACAAATATGCCTTGCCAGCAGATGAGAAACATCTCTTTCCCAGGGATGGACCAAAGTCAAAAAGTTGTGAGGCTTTTTTTAGTTTATATATGCATRTGAAATATGGGAGTGGTACACATCTTGAGTAAAAAACCATCATATATGTGAGTATGCCTCTTGAGTGAGAACATGTCAGGCTACGTGAATTACTTGATGAGATTTAAAAAAACAGCTTTTTTAATCCTTTTTTTCTGAAGAAAATGTGATTTACTTAAATACGCTGTCCATATTTGTCTGGCAGGCTCTTATGCCTTCCTATTAATTTTTGAACCCATTGACCAAACTTAACAGAAGGTAGAAGTCTCAGTGATAGCTATAAAGAGAAAATTAATACTTGCATTAAGTTTTTGTTACAGTTATTATTTGGTTATATAAAGTGGCTCTTTTCATTATTAGAATATTTTTACTATGTGGAAGGGTTGTATGCCTGGATTAAAATGGAAAATGTTAGAAGTTATAATGAAAATATCAAGGTTTAATTTAATTTTGTTATCTSTTTCATTATCTGCTTTAGAATGATATTTAGAGTGCTGTATCAAAAAAACAAGCATACAAAAAAAACTTTACAGTTTTTTTCAAAACAAATCTCTATACATGGAGGGGAACATGGAAAGCACTGTGCAGGTTGTATGTTCTGCAGTGTCTCAGTGAAATTTTTACATCTAAAGGACAGCTAGATGTTCTAGGTGTGTTTTAGCATTTCCTCTGGGCCAGTTTATCCTCCTCTCCATGTTAGTACTACTGAAATACTATCAACTGAATACTGTATTTCCTGGTAGATAGGGACATATTTTGAACTTCTGTTCATGTAATGTATGAAACACACTAACATACTACATGTCAGTGAAAAGAGCTGTTGTTTTCTTGATAGCATGGTGTGTATGAGTTTGTGTTTAAAAAATAAAAACTTTCTTTCAGGAGGCTAGATATTGGCATATTTAAAGATGTGTACATTATAATATCCCCCCAAAGAGTACTCATTGTTGACTTTAGTGGTTTAACCAGGCAGGCAGCCAGACGCCACACAGCCGCTCGCTCACTTCCCCCCGAGTGGGGCGGGGAGAGAATCGGAAAAAAATTTGCGAATTGAGATAAAGACAGTTTAATAGAACAGAAAAGGAAAGAATAATAATAATAACAATGATAATAATATAATAACGATATAATATACAAAATGAGTGATGCACAATGCAATTGCTCACCACCTGCTGAGAAAATGGCCAAAAAAMCATAGCCACTTCCTGGATCCCCCCCCATTCATATACTGGGCATGATGTCACATGGTATGGAATACCCYGTTGGCCAGCTGGGCTGGCTGTCCCGCCTATGCTCCCTCCCAGCCTCTTGTGTGCCTGACAGACCATGGGAAGCTGAAAAGACCTTGAGTAGCAGATTACCTAGCAACACCTCAAAACATCAATGTGTTATCAACATTCTTCTTATACTAAATCCAAAACATAGCACTAGGAAGRAATTTAACTCTATCCTGGCCGAAACCAGGACACACATGTTGGTTGTTATTTCAAGAAAAGAGGTCACAACTCTCATGATTCAATTTGTTTCACAAGCTACAGGTCAGACAWCAACTTTCCATGGAAGAAAAGTTACCTAAAGAATGTAGATTATCTAATACTGGTAGTTTTCTTGCAGGCATTGAATTACATAGACCTCTGATTTAACCTACCTTGGCAATTCCTATGCCTCTGTGTTTCTTCTGATCTCTTCGATGTAGCTTCATATCGATAGAAATCCTGAAAGTGTTGTCACTACATRCTTTACACAAGAAAAGCAAATTTATAATTGTAGGATGACTGACTAACACAGAAACAATGAAAGGTGAAGGAAAGAGAGTTTCTTGTAACAGGTGTGTATGTGTGCTGCCCACGACAATGGGGCATATTAACAGCATAGTTAACAATACCCACTTAATTACTCTGCTTTCACAGGTGTTTTTACAGATGCTTTCACAGCAATCCTTTCAGATATCCTTTCAGATAACCTTCGTTCTTTTAAAATGCTTTTCCTTGAAAACAAATATTCAGATAATTTTCTTTCTCAGAAAGCCCACACTGAGGGAAATGACTTTGCTCAATGCCATGAGGGATTAAAAAAAGGAGTTTGCTTCATGCTAAGAGAAAGGACTTTGTGCTAAGAGATGAAGTCAGGAAAATACTCCAATGTAAGTAAAATATGATGGAGATAAACAAGGGGAATTCACTCTGTGATGAGGGAAGGGACTCAGCTTCCCCTACCTGTACAAGTGCAAACACCTTTTCAATTTATAGGTCAAACGTAAAATATAGTAGTAAGGAGAAAAAAAAAAAAAAAGATTTTAAGAGAAAATATTCATCTAAAAACTGTTATTGACAGTTGGCAAGATTACATTGTGGAGTAAAATTGGGTAAGAGGTTTCAGGTGAAAATTTTCAGCTTAATATTTGGGTAACTGCAAATAATTCAAAAATTAACATAATTTTTTTCCAGTCAGAAAAAAAAAAAAAAAGAAAAAAGAAATATTTCTCTTCAACACTTTTTAAACAGAATATTTCAGTCTTCCATGTGATTGTTCCCTATTTTTCAAACCTTAATACCAGAAAGTCAGTTCATGCTTTGGAGGTTGGAGGTGGTCTGCATATTTGGAGGTCTTCAGAAGATGTCCGAAGTCATGCTGAAACCAAATGAATGGTTTGCAAACCTATAAAGAGTTTTACCTTCAAAAAGCAGGTAATCATTCCAGCTTCAAGAGATGTGATAGATTGAATAGATTTAGAGCAGAGACATGTTTTACTAGCAAAAGAAACAATTCTTTAATGTTCTCTCAAATGTAATCAGGAAGAGATAACAATGAGACAATGCTGCCTTATTGCCTATCCCTTTGCGGCKGCAAGTCACCTTGCACAAGTTTGATAAAAGACTTCATGAAATAACTCCTAGACATATACTACACTCTGAAAATGGCAACACGATTAATTTTCATTTTATGAGCATCCTAGCACACAATTCAGATCCTATCCTCTGCCTCTGTGCATACTCATTTCTTTCATACTCACTCTTTCACTTACTCTCCTTGCTGGCTTCTATATTCTGCCCCTTTCTTTGCTCTCTCCATCATAACTTCCCTGTGCTTTTTCCAATTTCTTTTTTTTTTTTAAGAGGCACAGTTCAATACTGGTTCTCTTCTTGTTCTCTGAAACAGCTGAATTATTTTGACTATGAAATTTCCAAATGCCCAATGCCCAAAACTAGGGTTGAAAAAGACAGCAGACATAGAAAACTCAAGCCTGCTTCTTCAAAATCCGAGGAAGTTTGAAGCCACAAAAAGCATGCTCTAGTGTTAAGAAATATGAGGAAATTTTTACTAAGGTCAGCCATATCTACCTCACCTTTAAGTCCTTCCTTTCTAGTGGAGCAGGGGATGTGCCTAAAGAGGCGAGAGAAGAAAAGGGTCACGTTCAGGTGGTAAAAATGTGCATCTGTTGGACAAAAGACCATATAACAACCCATTCATTTCATTGCCTGACTGATGCCAGGATTTCACTCAAAATCATTTCAGGCTTGTGATGCAGAATTATTTTTATTCATACTGAGTTCAAAGGGAGCTAATGACTCTCAGCCCCTTCCACAACTGAACATTAACAAATAAGCTGGCCAGGCAGAGAKAGGACCTACAGGAGAAATCCCTCTAGACGAGGTATCCGACTCCCTGGAGAAGAGAGGTTTGCCTCAGGGTTGGCACCCTGGAAAACAGCTGTCTTGGAAAGCTGAAAACTCCTTTGTAAGCACAAGTGTTGGCATCAGGCCAACTGGGGGGCTTGGGGTAGCTTTACTCTCGCCAGCRGTTGCCCTAGGTGCTGAGGGCTGCCTTCAGGACCTCTGGATCCTGCTGCACACCTCTCTGGCTCCCATCCTCTGAAACTGAAGAAAGGACAAAACCAATCCAGCCTCTTCTCCCCACCACCTTCGTGGGCTACTTACTGTGAAAACGCACATCAGCAGGCGGGAGGAGAGGAGTGCTTCTGGTGGAGAAAAGACCAGGTCCCTTGCTTGAGGCTGGGCAGCGTGTTTCCTCAGAAGACACCCCTGGTCCATGCTAGAGCACCACAACCCCATCCCCTTCTGCAGCGCCSGGTGCAGCCACCTGTAACGGACTGCTTGGGTGGCACCTGGGGTGACCGTGATGCTTTGCGGGAGTGTGTGCCGTGAAACAGGACAGAGACACCAGGCTTCAGTCTCAGGTGTCATGAGTGAGTGMAGCTCAACAGGTCTGATGGATGTACATGTGTCATTTTGTGTGTGCACATGAGAAGGCCTTAGATAACGTGTGCTCTTTCTGGAATATAATTCGCTGGATTAATTTCTCTGATAAATTCAGACTTTTTTTTCCTTATATCTAGCAGGAAACATAAGTTATCTTCTGTTCTGGCAAACATTGAATCACTTTCTTTTGGTGAAGAAAAAAAAAAATATTTTAGGTTTGCATGTTCTCCAGTAGCTGAAATTTTGAAAAATGTTTAGTAGCTAAATCCCCAAATGGTCTGTCTTATCACTCAGCTGTTATTTCCTGAAGGCCATTCTAATTTCATGATGCTGTTCTGTTTGCTAGAATATTTTCAGTGTAGCTGTCTTGAAGATTTAGGTTAAAAATAACAAATATATGATACAAATAGTAAAAATRTGAGAAATTGGTAGAGGAAATTCAGAGGATTCTTAAATGTTAAAAGCAATGTGGAGGACTGATGCAGTGAAGCAGAGTTAGATTTTAATTTCCAGAGACTTCAAAAGTCGTTTTCACTGGTTTGGGTTACTGGTATTATTCTTAARGGAGTGCCTTGTAAATCAGGTGTTAATTTTTAAAACATCCTTAGATAGACTGGTAATACCGTGGCCTTTTAAATCTTCACACAACATCTTTTTGCATGACATCTAATAAGCAACATCCCAGTTATATTCCAGATTTCCATGAGCACAATTGCTTTTCCCTTAACAAAGCATCTTGGGCCCCCCAGAAGGATGCTGCGGAGGTGGCAGGGTTCCCCTTCACCCTGCAGCACCAGGGCCCTCCCCACACGGGGCAGGGCGGGAGGGCTCTCACGCTTCTCTGCTGTGCTGAGCACTGCAGACCCGCCCCGGCCATGCTGAAGGGCACCRTGCCTGAACCAATGCGGATATGACCACAGTTACAGGTTGTTCTGCCCAGTGTCATTACTCGTCTGAGATTCTGGTCCTGTATGCAGGGAATTGCATGTGGGGTTTTTTTGTGGAAAGTCTCATGCTGCAGTCTTTGTAGGATCTAGGCTTGCCTTGTATGAAAGAAAAGAAATCCCCCCTTTGTAWGCCAGGCATCATATACTCCAAGTAACAATGACATAATTATCAGAGCCAGGAAAGGAAGCTAGAAATCATGCTGTCTAATCTACTTTAACCTTAAGGATAAAAAACCAAAACAAAACCAAAACAGAACCAAAAAAAAAAACCCACAAACTTTACCTTAATGCAAGGCAAGTGAAAGGCCATACCCCTCAGGCCACTGCTGCCTACAAGTGTCAACTTCTCGGAAAACAAGAGGTGCGGTCAGTGCTGCTGTGGTCCCTGCTGCCTCCAGCAAAGCGCAGCCAGTCGAGAGCTCCCTGCAGACATCRGGAGTAGTCAGTGATGCAAAAGGGAGCTTCCCAGCATGAGTTCCTGCACCTGCTCACTATGCTGGGGCTCTTCCTTCCTTCAAAGGCTTCTTTTTGGTCTATATATAGAAGAAATGCAGATGTCTGTTATGAGGGGGTGGAAGGCACTGTGGAATAGTTGCTTTCCAAAGCTACAGAAGTTAAGGCGCCTGCAATGATGGGCTTGACTCATCCTCTACTCGGCACTGAGTCAGCGTCTTTGAACAAAGGAGGGATTGCATGCAGCAAGGTCATGTGCAACTACTGAGAAACAGCCTTACAGTACTAAGAAGCAAGCCCAGCTTATTTTAGTCGCTTTAGTAAAATCATTATGGGAAAGGGTTACCCAGGACTAAACGGATTTTGAACACTCTTCCATTACCAAATTAATGTCATGCAACGGGAAGAGGTTGTAAGCTGAGATATATTCCTCAGTATTGTGCCTGAATCCTGCTCTCGCTGCCATGGCTTGCCTGAATGAAACAAGCAGTGCTGCCCTGTGGATGCCCTCCAGACCTCCAGCACACACCTCCATGTTGGTGGTAATACCAGACCATGATGAGCATACCAGCGACAGTATGCTCACTGGTGAACTGCCTGTGCATTCATGCAGGAGAGAAAGGGATCTCCCACYGCTTGTTCCTGGCATACTACTCTCAGCCTTGCCTTGGTGAGGACGTTATGGTAGGCATGGATAGGAGAAGCCTTATGTCCTCCTTATAGACTCTCTCTTCAGCTGTTACCAGGGGAGATATAAAATTACCTTCAAAGAAAGATTAGTGTAAGTTTGCTTCCTTTTTCACTCATATCCATACAAACCTGAACTTTCATTTGACTTGTAGCATTTTAAAAGGGCTATCACTACTGGGGAATGTTCATATACTAACGCCCAAGCTGACGTAGGAGCACACAGCAGACTCCCAGCTCTCCATTCAGCTTAGTTTTATGCAAGACAACTTGAGTTCAACAGAATTGCTTCACCAGCCTACAGGCAGAATCGGGCCCTCAATATTGTATTTAGTTTGCTGGAAATTTTTCACCTGAAAAGATTTTCAATAAAAACCAGGAGCGTTATTGATGAAAATGTTTGTGATTATAAACTACATTATGAACTGCCTCTCGAAATGATTATTTATTTGTTTTTGCTGGTATCTGTCCATCTGGCTAGAGAAAAATAAGTATCTTCCAGATTTTCTTTCTGTTTTTTTCTTATCAGTCTTCTGATGGAAAATGTTGAGGGGAACAATGCCAACAATGCAAAACAAAGCAGCATTTTTCAAAATACTGTTTGTTTAGAAAAAATACCCATTTCTCACTCCTTGAAATTTTAACAGCTCTAATTCTCATGTATACAAGAAAGGAAGAGAAAAATCGTTCCACTAACTTGTACCCTTAAGCAGAAAAGCTTGCCCATATGTCTTGCTTGCTCATGTCTCTTAGCCATTTTTCATCATATTTTGCCCATTTACATCCTTTCTCCACCCTCTCCGTAGCCCCATGCCATTTGCAGAACACTTGCAGGTGCTGCAAGTGTTTCACTGGCGTTCCCCAGGCTGCTCCCACACCAGGGTGACTGCTTAGTGCAGCGTGCTGGCAGGGCTCCATGTGGAGCCCGCGCCAAGATTTCTCCCCTCTCCCCCTYGGTGTATGAATGAGTGCAAAATAAACTCAGCAGATATTTGCATTCAGGCTTACATGGACTGAGCACAGAGTTTTGATGGACTGACCAAACTTATCACAAGTTTTCACTTTTCTTTTGGTCACAGGTAGAAATGTTGTCACATTTTCAGTTTACTCTATATAAGAAAAGAGCTGCATAAAGTTAATGAAAGTCATAGGGGCAGTTCAACTGTGCTGTTAGGTTCAGAGCATGAAAGATCATACATCACTGTAACCTACCTAACCTTCCCTGTACTAAATGACAAACTGCTGGAAATAGCCTTTGGGTCAGGTCTCACATTCACTAAAATACTTGTCCTTCAGCTGAGGACTCTGTTGAACTCATATATCATTCAGCATCTTAAATCACACAGACTTGCATAAATGCTAAATACTAATTAAGATGAAAAAAAATTAGTGAAAGATAAAGTCCATGAAACAGGTCAAATCAAGGCCTAATTATATTTAGAATTTATCTTTTTAGGTGACCTTAGGAAGATATAAGACTGCAATTTTCTAAGAGTTTATTAGCTTGCTGCCGTAATTCATGTTGCAACTCATATCACCCTCAGAACCCATTCAGACTACAGCTTGTTCTCATCCAGAAACGGAATTCCCTTCAAACACTTCAAGAAGCAGGACATGGTAACATGGCTGAGCTCACAGGGGCTTGGCTGGTGCTGAGAAGCTTTTCAAATTTTCCTTACATAGTTTGATTAATGGATCTCAAAAAGCAGTTCTTAAAAGATTTTATTTTAAAGGTTTTATTTCACATACCGGGCATCATTTGCTGGSAAAATGTTGTTATTTGAAACATTTCAAGGACCGACATAAAAATGCATTTTGGAATAAAGCAGGAACTATAGGTGGTGGCTTGTGCAGTTAGGTGCACAATGAAGTTAGTAATTATTACTTAAGCACTGCTCCATGCATGCTAAATGCTTTCTGAGCCGTGTTTCTGCCCTGAGGAACAAACGCACTAAGAGGAGACAGCTAAACAGTCAGCAGACACTGAAAAAGGGAAGACAGAGACAATTTATATATCAAATCAGTCAATTCCCTGCAAGTAGGATGGTAGAAGTGTTGGGGTTTTTTATGTGGCAGAAGGCAGGAAAGTAGCAGATATGCTCAGGGAGGTCGGGCAGTGAATATAGAGCTTTTAGGTGATGGAGAAGCTGACAAATTGGCTGCTTTGATGTTAATTGAATTGCACCGGGGTCTTCAGAACTGAGTAACACGACTTTGCGTAGGGCACATGGTATAAATAATGAAAAAGAGAAGGAGGCATGGTACTGAGTCATATGTTTTGAGATAAGATATGAGCTGCTGGCAGGGAGATGCAAGACCTATTCTGAGCACAACTGCAGAGGAGGGGACTCTCAGATGGGAGAGGTGAACGAGGGTGGGGAGGAGGAGATACGGTGCAGGAGGTCAGGAGGAGTTGCATACACATGACAAGCACTTCTGCTTTTCAAAATGTGATGTTAGCACAGCGAACGTATTTGAAAATAACAATATAACAGGTTTGTTCCAGCCCTCTCCCCATTCCTAGAAATCGGACACAAAGGGTGGCATGACACTGCCTCTATTTACTGTCTGTTATATTCCCTCTGTACCTGGGCTGCTGCAGGTGTTATTGTTGCTGGCCTCTGAGTCTAATTCAACAGCTCCCGATGCAGAGGTGTAATCCCCTCTGTCAGCTGAGCTACGGCATGTGCTGTGCTGTCCTAGTCCGCAGCTGTGGGGTAGTCCCTAGGAAACTATTACCAGCTGGTGGAATTTAGAGAAGGTCCAAAGCTGCTTTGAATTACACCCCAGCTATAATTAATGCAGGAACATAGTGCAAACTGAGCTTCTGTAAACAGCAGAGCAACATTGTGCAAGACAAGGAAGGAAAGAGTCCAGGGTAATTTTTCCCCTCTATTGTTTAAAAAGTCACAATATATCTGCAGTTTTTTTAAATGACAGTTAAAAGGAATTCAGACAGAATTGTGATTCTTAGGTGTTTGATACATCTTCTGATTAATCTTTGTTGGAATTATATGTACTGCAGAACAGTTATCTATACACAATTCCTTGTATTAGCATTATAACGTAATCACATCTATATAGCTCTCTGTCTGACTTCTTTAATTGGTTCTGTAACAGCTCCAGTGTAAAAAGAGTAACCTGAAGTGATTAGTCATTATTTTCCCTGTCCCTGAGTCAAAAGAAAAGAGATGAGCTAATCAAATCCATACCACTACCCAGTCTTTTCCAGAAGTAGCTAGAAATAACAGAAGTTGCTTTTAACAGGGCAGAAAATCACTTCAATTCTTTCCCCAAATGACTGCACAAAATTCAATGTGGAGCTCCTACAATATCTTCCTTGAAACCACTGTGAGTTTATTTACATCGGAGAGAGAATTCATGTAATTGTGTGTAAGTCAAAGCCTTATTTAACAAAAAGGAGAAACATATTCCTTTTATGTCCAGCACTATCTTATTGACAGGAAATTTTTCACTAGATTAATAAATATTAAAAGGTAAAATATGGTACTAATCAAACAATATAAATGAAAATAACATATGTTTTATGTATAACATGCAGTTAACTACGCTGGCTTGTATTATGGAGTAAGATAAACTGGCACTGTCTTACAAAATTAAAAGCATTATGGCTAAACAGCTAGCTCTGTATCCTGAGACAAAAAAAAGAGGCTATATGTAAAGTCTATTGTTTCATATTCTTCATTTAATACACAATTTTATCCATAAGTATAATATGTAGTTATATGCAATGCACGAAAAAGTATGAGTATAGGATACAGGCTTATGACAATATTTCATCATATATATGATTTATGTACACTGTGACAATATTGGTTTTTGTTAAGCTTCTTTATAGGTATAGGTGACCACTATAAGAAGTTAATATTATTAAAGGTATAGATGTCACTATTTAATTTACCAGTGCATATGTAGCCAATGCACTCAACAACAGATCTTTTTATCTTAATCACTGTACATAGCTAGAGAAAGTCCCTAACTTGAACAGTTTGAATCTAATTAGATGAGATGGAGAAAGGAAATATTTTAGGATATGCTGCTGAGGCACAGATATACTTAATCACCCAATCAGTTGATACTCATTAGGTGAAGGGGAAACTCGACTTAGATGTCCTGAGTCYTAACGAAGTATCTTAAATTCAATGACCATCCTTCCCTGCTAATGTCCATCCTATTCTGTTATTCCCCTTTTTATCTTATTTTACATAGTGCTGTACTTCCTTTTCCAGCCAGAGTATATAATAGTCAAAGATAATATTGGTGCCAGAAGATAAAACCTCCGTTAACAAGCTGATGGTGTCAGATGCTGTTACCAATTTATTTATTTAAAACTGCAGATCTGTCAACAGAAAACTAAAAGGGAACTTGTATTTCCCTGAGTCATCCCCAAAAGATTCAACAGCTAAGCCAAGGGCATCAAGCTGGACTGATGTCACACAAAGGCTAAAAAGCTGTTGCTCAGCATCTTCATGGCCCCAGTGCTCTGCAGGCTTGTCTTTTGTGGGATCCCTCCTAAAGGTCTGCTCTACCTCCCCTGTCCTGTTGGTCTCTAGGATGTGCACTGGAGAGGTACCCTGGGGCACCAGGACCAAGGAAGAGGCTTTATAGTGTTCTCCTTTGCCCAGAAGARCACCACCACAAGCCTTTCACAGCCATGTCCTGCTGAATAGCTGCCTTCTGACATTGGATTTACTTGGACTTAGCATGGTCAACCAGAATAGCTAGTTAGGCCCCAAAAATCATGATATTGCTAAAAATTATTGAAAAGAATTGGCTTTCTCTCAGCCTTGAGCTTAGCTTTTGGACAACACTTCAATAATGTTTGCAAGCTTTTCTCCATGGCCATTAAAGCTGGTTAATTGGCTGCTGATACATTGAGTCAGTTTCTTTTATTCTGTTTCTCCTTTTTAATCACATGGATCTAGGAAATGAGGCTTTATAAAAAAA
This sequence comes from Oceanodroma leucorhoa, assembly GCA_030449065.1. Taxonomy (NCBI): domain Eukaryota; kingdom Metazoa; phylum Chordata; class Aves; order Procellariiformes; genus Oceanodroma; species Oceanodroma leucorhoa. The sequence continues at coordinate 23,089,125 of JASVER010000001.1, read as the reverse complement.
ATAAGTCACTGAATATTATCGGATGCACCGTAAAAAGATGAAGGAGGGATATAGGGAGAAAAAACAGCCCTTACTGATAGCAACAGAAATTTTGTGCTTGTAAGGGCAGCAGGTGTGATTCAAATGGAGCTGTACCTTTAAGAATATTTTCTGCAGAATTTATGAAAGAAAGACCTTATTTCCCAGCTACATTTTACTCAACTACCATTACTCTGTTCCATCCAAATGGTCACAATACTAACAGATCAGAACAAGGTTTCCACGTCCGTTTATTAAAACACCTTTTTTTCTCCCTTGTCTGTACAACTTTTGTCGTTTCAACCAGTAACATTTGGCATTTTTTAAATCTAGAGCCTACAGCATGCAAATTTTTCACTGTGACTTAGATGTCCAATTAGCGCAAGCACATGTCGTGTCAGGAAGTACAGGGGAAAATAATTACAAGGGGGGGGGGGGTGTAGAAGAAAAAAGGTGGGCAGTAAGTGTGAACCTGAAAACTGATAGGAGAAAACAGAATACCTGTCTTGTCATTGTGTTAAGATATATTTTTTTAAAGATGTACCATTTTAAATGACATGAGAGATTAAGAGGAAAATAGCACAGGTTGAAATCTTGGAGCAGGAATTCAGCAGAGCTATTCACTTAAAACTAAATGTAGGAGCCCTTTTCTTATGTTCATAAGTTCTGCTACCTGCTTAAATGTATTAAACATCCAGATTAAATGATACCGTTGCAACAGATCTTGTTATGAAATAGGAATGAGGTGTCTCCAGAATTCAATACAAGCAGATATACATTTCCAAGCAAATATTTTAAAATATATACAAATCTTTCTTTACATCGTGTGTGTATGTATGTACATATATGAAGTCCTTTGTGATCTCTGTACTCTTCATAGAGGAAAAACTCTGGGAATTTGACCCATTACAAATCCCTATCCTCACCCTCCCACCACACACTAGTTTATCAAAACATTTTGCTCCATCCCTGGAAACATTCAAGGTCAGGTTGGACGGGACTCTGAGAAACCTGATCAAGTTGAAGATGTCCCTGCCCACAGCAGGGGTTGGACTAGATGACCTTTAAAGGCCCCTTCCTATCCAAACTATTCTGTGATTCTATGACTTTTCCTAGTAAACAGCTGCCTTCTGAAAAATTAAAAGCTGTGGACTACACTCTGCACTTGCACACATGAGCCTGGCTATTCCAATTGCCTTTAAGGTGGGCTGCAAGGCAAGCATAGTGGGGGACTCACTGAGATCCTGACCACAGCAGGACGGGTGAGCATTTGCTCTCACAGAGAAAGACAGAGCCTTAAAGAACACACAACGAAAGAAGGAGAGTAGAAACTTGATATCTGATTTATCTACAGCAAATTTCCAAATTCTGGCCCCAGTTGCAATTTCAGGAGCTGGGGGAAAGAGAAATGGCAGGCACTATTGTAGAGAAGCAGCATGCTAAGTCTGTTTGGAGGAGTTGTTTTCCTTGCAAGAAGTAAAAGAAAGCAGCACCCTTGTGCACGGAGGGAAAAGCGAGGTTCGGAGCTACAGAGSCCAGGGTGCTGCCAGTGGAGCTCCTTCTGGGGGCTGGGCGTGCACACGCTCTGCTCTTGATAAAGGCCGTGGAGAGCAACGGGGGCTGGGGCCGTGCGGTGCCGGCAGCGCCGTGGCTCWGCAGCTGGCGTGCGTCTGGGCGCCCGCCCAAACAGCCTCCGCTCAGCAGCCTCTGCAGCAGTTTATCCTGGTGGCCGCGCACACCTCGTCCCTTCGACACATATCTGGTAGCTTGGTAATTTCGGGATAATGAGATCAGTTGGCAAGGTTTAATACCAATAAGAAGGGAATGATGCCTCATTTATACCCTTCCACAGACAAGGACCATACCTTGTATGTTTTCTACAACCAGGCTACACTCACAGAACTCTGTAAATACCTAATCATAATATCGACAACAAAAAAATCTTTGTCTGAAATGGTCAGTGGCTGCATGAACAGTGAAAATTGCAGGTACAGCAGTTGTTGTACAAGCGTGTTGTACAAGTGTTGTACAAGCACTAGGGTATACAAAATAAAACAGCTGGTTTACATGCACCTTACTTTTAAAAAATGATCCGTCTCTGGATGGAGACAATGGCAAGAAATGAAGAACAACTGGTAATTCTCAGAATACTGTACCTTCCTCAGAAACAGCTGGGTAAATCTCCTGTCTGGAGCTATTCAAAACTAGATTGGACACTTTATCAAAAAGTGATTGTTAGGAGAAAGCCTGCATGGGAAAAACACAAACTAACATGTCACCTTAGTCTTTCCCTCCTAGAGAATGGCTCAGTAATCGAACTAAAATTATCTCTGACTTTCAGAAATGTATTTCCTATAGGAACATATTTGATGATCCTCAACAAGTTTGTTTCTAGGCCTCGTAAACACAGGAGAATTTTTATTTTGTGGAGCAGTAATACTGCAAAACCATAGCCTYGTTTTTTCAAAAGGATCTCTTTTATGTCTGTTTATGCTTCATTATGATGAATATAAATACCTGATGCCCATACACCAAGCAATCATCTGCGTAAAAGTTAGTGTCAGGCAACAGAATACTAATCTTTCACTAAATCAATGTCAAAAAGTGATAAAACAAGTGTTGTAGTACTTGGTAATTGTGGTGTAACTTCTTCAGGCAAGAAAAGAGTGGAGAGGTGGATGGAGAGTCCATTTCTTTTTCTCCCTCCCACCTGCTCCAGCCCCTAGATAATCTGATGTCAGTAAAGGTCCAAGATCTCAGTGAAGGGCTTGTACTGGTGGCTGGATGTTTTAGCTCATTGGGAGATCTTTAGCACAATATGATTGTGGGAATGTTTATCTCTAGCATATGAGCCTTCCTATCTCAGTATAGTCCTTTTCCTTCCCACCCCTGTCTCAGGACCTGCACACCCCCAATATTCCCACTCCAACACCAGCTTTGTTGGGGAGAACAGATTTGCAGCATCCCAGCCTTGCAAGGAAGCCTTGCAAGGGATGAAGCCAGAGCCGCTGTGAGAGCAGGCAGCACCAGTGGGAGCACTGGGCTGTACGGAGCAGAACAGTCTCAGGCACACAAGTACCATGGGCTGCACCAGTAAGACAGTGCCAGGATACAGGCTCAAACACCATCCCACAGTTGTTCACTGAYGGCTAGCGTGCTCTCTGACGTGCACATGGGTTCATGCCAGCTAGCACTCCCTAAGCCGGTGCTCCAGCACCATTCAGGAAGCTGTAAGCAAAATAGATGAGGTCACCCTTATTTAAAGAGTATTTAGCTGTCTGGATGCAAACTGCTTCTAAGGCCAGAGAGCAGGTTATGGACTGCTTTATTTACTAGTCCAAATGTAGTGATGGATACCACAATAGTGATGACACTTCATGGGTTTAACATTTTTTGGTACCATGTACATTCAGCTTTGTAGTGCTACTGCATGGTGGAATATCTGCCTTTACCATGAAGGAATTGTGCATCCAGCCACGCATGTGGTTCTGTGTGTGACTGCTATGGATATGCTGGGAGAAAAGCTCGTGTTAGGACAAGGCTTATGCATGCACACCTTACAGTGGAAAATCCATCGTTCTAATCTTGTATCTCTAGAGAGCTATTTAAAATATATTTTAGCAGTATAAAGATGCAATATTGTGCTACTAATTCTTAGGACTGCTTGTGGCAGGAAAAGTGTTCTCCTAATCTCCTGAGAAGCATAARGGAAATAAAGCCGTTGTTATTAGTGCCTGGATTCTGAAAGATGCCATTGCAATTTTGTCACTACTCTACAGAGAGCTGTTCATCAGCATCAGATTTTTAATTGTTCCAAACCAATCCAGAATTCAGTTAATTGTGTGTCTTCTAGAAACTCCCTTTCTGTATAAAAGTAGGTTAAAATGTTACTTTAATGTGTTCCCTTTACTGATGTTTACGTTTCTGGGTAGCCATGTCAGTTAACCTTATTTTCCTTTGTAAGTTTTACTTGAGATAAAAGGATATAGATATTTCAGTAGACACAGGATATGCAACATTCATTTGTACCTTTGCATCTACTTATCTATTTATGTCGCTACCTGTAAGACCCATATAGGCCTGCTTACTATCTTGTGTCTGGGCTAGGATTATAAAAATAAATAGGCAGGCACTTGCTTGGCTTTTCAAATGCAGATCTGTCCTGTCTGCCTTTTCCCATGCACAAGGCAGCAACGTCTCAGTGGAGGGCCACACTGCTCACAGGTAGAAGAGGGGGATGCTGCTGACCATCGGGCCTGCTGCTAGGCTCCTGCGAGCGTGCACCTCTGAGCAGCAAAGGACAGCAGCCTTTCTCCTGCTCCAGGATGCTGTCTGTCAAACACAACTTGTCRGTAGCTGAGGCCGACCCTGACACATGGGGCCACAAGTCCCGGAAGGGGCTGCAGCAGCGTGCTGCGAAAGGGTGACGTGCCAGCCTGGCTGCAGAGAAACAAGCGGCAGAAGTCAGTGATGGCAACCAGACACTCAGGCCAATACAAYTGTCAAATATCCAAAATTGCCTAAGCCTTAAACCCAGGTTTAAGTCAAAGGCCCCCTACGAAAGCCTTACTTCTCTGAACTTTTCAAACGCCTAGTAGTCTARCCTAGCCAGTGCCCATGGCTTCACACAAAATACTCCTGTTTCTAACACTAATATAACACAATATAGTCAACTGCAAAATTTCAAAAGGTGGGATTTGTTTAATAAGAGTAAAGAAAGGAAAAAGAAGATGCTCCCTACTTTTCTTCTAGCTGTGTCTTGATTGCCTTTGGGTTCTATGGTCTCAGGATCGGAGTTGTTGCAATTCTGAACTTCACACAAAGCCAAACCAGAGAAGGAGTCATGAGTAGGGTTTTGTACTGGGTTCTCTGATGTTCCCRCTGAGGCCAGAAGTGTTCAGCTCTGTGGAGGTTTCAGTTTGATCCACGTTCACATTTGTACTGGGATCAGACTGATTGAGATGGGGTGGGTTTTTTTTCAGTTGCATTTCACCATTAATGAATGCAAAACCTGATCTGATTAATAACTGGTGTGTTGCAAGCCCCAACTGACTCAGGAATAAATGATTAGCCAGTGGAGCTTGCTGTCAAAAGAAATGATTGAGGACACGAACTGAATAGGATTAAATACATTTGACATCAGAATTTTAAAGCATGTAAGCAGAAAAGTACCATGTACTTATCATAAACCAATCACTGACTGAGAGGGTTAGGAACTAACTTCCCCATTAAGCAGGTTCTTCTACAAATGTACACTTTGTTGTTTCTTAAACATTTTGTACCATTCAGTTCCAGGGAGAGTGAGAAGGAGTATAAAGGAAAAACCCAGCACACTTTGGACTCCATTGGAAACTCCTAGGAATAACTTGCTCAGGTTCCCTCAGGATAGGGGGAAATAATAGTCCTGAAAATAGGGGTCCAATCCTGCATGCCCGGAGGCAGCAGAGCCAGTGCTGCCTTAGGCACACCCTGTGAAGGGGCAATGGCACCAGGGAGCAGGAGGTACCAAAGGCAGGTTTTATCRGGCAGTTTGGACACTGGTTGGGATGCTGGCAGCTGCTTGGGCTGAACTTTCCAACCTGCCCATAGCACAGCCCTACCCTGACCACASAAATGGAACCACTACCTAGGCAAGCTGTCAGTGTGACTTACTCTGGTAATAGCCCTAACAGCAATTTCTGTGATTTTTAACAGCATAATCAATTTTTATAATCCTAATTCATGTGTACCTGTACAGATTTGACACTTAGCAGTTATTAAACTTTTGCGCATCTAAACAGGTGTAAAACCCCCAAATGACTAAGAAAACCAATTGATGTAATTTTTTTTGTGTTACATCAGCCTTTAATCTTTCGTTTCAGGAAACATGATGTGAAAGAACGGGACAACCTATAGCAGAGTATTGTATTGGAAATCGGCCTAAGTACGGCATTGGGTCTTGTCATTTGCGATTATTGTGCCAAATTCGTTATGTCAAATGTTTTATACCAAACGGCAACTCATTCGAAGAGTTGTGCCACACACAGAAATCATCTGCCTCTGTGAAMAATCATAAGGCATTAAAAAAATATAATACTTGAATCCTGGAAGTAAATCCTGGAATAGCAACCCCAGGAGAGAAGYTTCTTTTGCAGATTGCATGCCAGGCTTTTTCTGAATTATTATCACAGATGGTGAAAAATTCCCATGGCCTTATCCTCATGTTCTTTTTCATTCCAAATGGAGTCCTTTGTGAAATACCAGCATGACTGCATATGTTTGAACTCTGACTGTCCACTTAAACGTATGTTGCACTTCAGTGGTGTGGTCTCGGGGAGAGAGTGTTAGGCTCCATTTCAGRAGGTTTAGAACAATTTATTTTCACCCCAAGGCCACTGAAACCTTGCCTAGTATTATCTCTGCTAGACCATACTGCTAAACTAGAACAGTCAGAGTTGAAACACAGTCCGTCATGCTGTGCTTAATTCAATAGAGCTGCAAGCTTCAAAAAGTCAATCCCAGTCTCTCCCTGTCCTCTATACCCAGCTCCATGTGCCTGTCACTTCCCTCAGCTCTCCCCAGTGATCTTTCAGCTGCAGGGTTAGTGGGATCTGCTTGCTGATCCAGTGGAAAATGATGTGTGGCTGGCTCTGMGGTCTCTTGGTCATTGGTCTGATGGGTGATCTCAGACAAGATGCTTCAGCTCCCTCTCCCTCCCACTTGTGCCTCGATAAAATGGGGAAATGATAGTGGTGAGGTCCCTGGAATTAGTTTCTATCCTGGTAAAAGATCTTCAATGGCAGTCTATTTCTCAGTAATTAGGATGAGCCTATTTAACTGACAGGAAAGACAAATTTAAAATTACTCAGTGATCTTATATCTTAGACCTCAGGTTTTYTTATGTTTGCATCAACAGCTATGTAACGCCCATTTGTTACGTCGTATAATAGGTATTCAGAACAAATTTTGAAAGTACATAGTATCAGAGATCTATAAAAGAAATCACAGGATCTGCGAGTATTCTTACAGTGGGTGTGAAATTTTATATCTGCTGTGAGTTTGGGATGAAAGTACTGCTCACATTTGGCAGCTAAAAGTAGCGGGTGAATTCCAGAAGGGG
>JASVER010000001.1:23019420-23081968 GCA_030449065.1 Oceanodroma leucorhoa | reverse complement strand
TGCAGCCTTTCTGGCGTGCCCGCTGTTTGCCACCCGGCAGGGGCCGAGCTGGCTGCCCGGGTCCTGCCCTCGGCCCTCACCCTCCCGCTGCCGCCGCYCTGCCGGGGCGCGGGGCTGGCCGCGGGGGCTGTGCTCTGCCTGCATCCGTAACCCCTGGGGGAGAGCCCGTCATCACACTGTACAGGGGTGATTTACCTCGACTCCTGTTGGCGGAGCGGTATAAAACAGCTGGAGGGTGCTCATGGACTTGGCATTTAATGGGCTTTTCGGTGAGTAGTGGGACAAGCCTTATGTATCTGGTACTGGCACACGGTGTGCAAGCCGTATTGAAATGGATCTGTTCCACAGGAAATATGATTTTATGCTTCCTAATTAAGCAATTAATTTGAGTTTTGCCTACTATTTTGCAAAATGTCAAGGGCCAAAGTTGAGAACAAGTGCATGCTGTATTTGCATCAGGAACTGAGAGCTAAAGGGTTGTGCAAAACTGATAGCATGCAGAGCTGATTTCCAGATTAATGTTTGGATGCATTTGAATGGATAGTTATTTTTACTTTTTTCCTCACTGATTTGATACAACCTGGTTTGAACGCCCCCAACAGAATAAGAATACAAACTTAAAGAAAGTCTTGGCTGACTGCTCTCTCTGAGTGTCCTTGAAAGTCCTTCTTTATTCTCATTATGTCTCTGTTCTTTTCCACTGGGAAACACATGTTGTCCTGTAACTCTAAACTCGCAAGAGACAAATGTCAAGAAAACTTGGATGGTTAGATAAAAATTGATTTGTATGGTCTGAGACTGACAGCAGTTTCATACAGTTTGGGCCAGTCTATGGAAATTGTGAAAAATTAATAACCAGCAAAATCTGTCTCAAGTAAAATATGCTCAGTGTGTTCCATCCAAATGATACTAATTTTATCCACTGAAAACAGAGTCCTGAATAAACCTTGGTTCATTCACAGAAAAGAAACCAACCTTTTTGCTTAATAAAGTGWTAGGAAACTTGTTTAGTATGAACATGTACTCATTTACCATACATCATTATTTTATTATTACATGTATCTATGTATCTAGACAATTAGAGGCCGAATCCAGAAAAGCCCAGAGAGGGTCAACATTGTGCTGGGTGTTACATCAGTTCTGCACCACTGAGGAATCCATTTTATTTAAGGAGAATCCCCARGAAAGCAATGAAGGGAGTCAAAGAGCTGCTTTACACAAGTGGGAAGACTCTGGTCATGCATGTCTAAAATGTGCCATAGAAGAAGATGTGATTGCCCATTTTATGGCCTGTTGGACTTCACACGGAGTCTGCTTCTAGCAAAGAACATTTCTAAGGTATTGTATGCAATAAATGAATCCTCTAGGCTCTTGTTTTCAATGTTGCCTGCACTTCTTCAGTGTGAAAACTTCTGTGGAGGCTTCATGAGCTAAAAATTCTCTGAGGTGAGGTACTGAGACTCTAGGAAACAAAACTGTTAATGTTGTACCTTTGGGCATCTGTACTCCTRCAGCAGAGTTCAAAAATCGTATTAAAAAATCAATGTATGACAAAGATGTGGTTTTAGAAGACCCACTGTATGCAAGTGGCTATTAAAAAGGTATTAATGGTATCATAGGCAAATTGGCATTTGTTAAGCATGTGGGTAGTATTATCAGCATGACATATGCCTGGCATTTGAGTAACAGTCATCAGTATGTCTGAAAACAGAAGGTGCCTTCTTCATGGGTCAGTTCTCTGCTGAAATCTGTAGAGAGTTGAATTGAAACTAAATAGTTATTGAACCCATTGCAATTCAGAGAAACTACCTGGTCCTTACATCTCCCATGTAAACCTGAGATTGAAGGAAAAGCTGCAGTTGACTGAGGAGGCTTATTCAACAAAAACAACTGAGGTGATGCAGATGCCTTCATCATGCAAATAAAAATACATAATAGCAGTCAGCGCACCTGCAGTGTGATAAAGTGCCCGGTGTGTATGTGGCAGCAGYTCCACAGGCTATATGTACTGCGTGTTTTGAAACTAAATCTTTCTTCCTCCTATTGACTTCTTGCCCTCTAGTACATTGAGTTGGCTGCTTGAGACGCTTTCACTAAGTACAAAGTCAATTGACTGTAAGTGGTGATGAAGAAAACGTCGTGTGATTAATATTACAGTTCAAGCTCTTCTGATCAGTCACAGAAAGAGCAGTCAAATAAACTCAACTTCATTTCGAAGAATCACACACTGTTAATGGTGGAGAGTCTGCTTGGAGCCCAAAGGGAAAAACAAGCCACTTGAGGCAAATCTCTCTTCTTTTACATAGAACAGACTAGTTGAGCAGTGTTAAAAGCTGCCTATTGATTTGTACCTGGACTGAAAGCCATGCAGTGATGTAAATGAAAATGTGTCAAGAGTCAATATTGATTTTTTTTTCTTTTTTTTCTTCTCTTTTTTTTAAAGCAAGGCCACCCCCCTTGGGAAATACTGTTAGCTATACTTCTAGGCTTGTCAGTGAGTGAAGGAAGACCCTTTTCCACAAGACTACATATGTCCAGACATCAAATTTCCTTCTTTTACTGAGGTAATATGGACAGCATGCTGAGAGCAGCTATGTTGACAAAATTCCTTCTTTGAGAAAATTGTTAAGTGAAGAAAAAGAAATAGAATAGAGARGAAATCAAATGTTAGTGAAGATAAATTTGCTGGGCTGAGCTTGCAGTCTAATACTTGCAGAGTAAACCCAATTTTTTAAAATATCTTTGCTTGCAATAAATTTGTGTAACAATATAAATTATACTCAGCAAGAGCCAAGGACAAGGAAAGGGTAGAAAGGGAGTCCTGCTGTCCCTAGAGAGATGTGCACTCAGCTGGAGTAGACCTGGCAAGAGTTTCCCTTCAGAAAGATGGAAGCCCCAGAAAGAGGCCCTACAAGAGTCTCTCTTTTGAGTGGAGGCTAACAGAAGGGATATGCGTGATCCCTGAAGGGTAATCCAAATATATTATTTGTTGAGTTSGCATCCTTCTCAGCTAGGAATATACAAAGCAGTTTAGGAAAATACAGCTAGCAGTTGCCTATTTTTTTCCCCTGAAGAATCAGATGCAAACTGCAATAGGAGGAAGATGCAAACAAAATCAATGTTATAGCTTTTTCTATTAGATGACAAACTGCAACCAGGCTCTTTTAACCAAAATTTCTACCTTGCTACCTCTTAGCAAGTAATATTCTTCCAGTTCTTTGACAAAGACTCCTTCTCCGTAGCCAAAATAAGCTCTTATCAATCTGTGCCATCAAATTTGGCAACTAATCATCTACATTTAGAGGTGACAACAGGATGTGGCAGAGAGCCTATTGTAGCTCTGATCTTCTAAGAATGAACCGAGGCCCACAAGGGAGRGTTGTATTTAGTGTGGAGGCAGTGTTGTGAGAGATGCTTTTTACTTTATTGGCACTTCTTAAGGCTTTGGATACTTCCACAGCTCCTAGCTTTGCCTCCTGGACAGAAGAAACACCGCTCCATCTATGGTGGTGGCTTCCTTCTCTTCATTCATCCATCTCTACTGGCCTCTCTCCATGAAAGAAAAACATTTCTCCTGACTCTATATCTGCCCCCAAGAAATCCTCACCTCAACTGTAGTTTTCTCAGAGTGACAAAAGAACTATTTCAAACTGAAAATAAATAAATGTGGAAATGAAATTCTGAATGGTGTAGGGACCAATTACCACAGCAGTAAACTGGCAATCATGCAGCTATTGGCAGAAAAAGGTGCTTCAAACTAGGAAAATTCTGTGGCAAATCAAAAGTGCAACCCCAAACGTATTAAGTGTGTGGAAATACTCCTATTGATTTCATGTTGATGAGGTTCAGGTTCCAGCTGATTAAAATAAAGTTCATTTTTAAGACTCCAGCAAATTGAATTTGGCCTTCTATTAAAGGCTGCAACTGAGTTGTAAATGGATGCCTGGTTATTTGGGCTGCTGAACTGAAAGTAGTTGAATGAGAGATGTACACATGGCTCTTCTTATTTTTATAACCATCTCAGACAGGTTTTTGACCCTTTTCTTTTTCTTTTTTTAGTCTCTTTGTTGCCAGAAAATTGAGAACCATAAATGTAGTAGCTCTTTTTTTTTTTTTTTTGAAGAGAAGAAACACGAGGATAACAACATCTTCTGTACAAACTAGATGTAATTTGTCACAAATCAGGAAAGGAAGGCAATACTGAAGTTCGTGCATTCTGCCTGGTTTGTCAGGCAGGTTGCTTTCGATTTTGTGTTATAACCATTCAGACTTATTATTATTAAAATTCAGGCAGACGGAGACAGAAGAAGATATAAAATTATTCCACTACTATGTTCTGTACGTAACGTGCAGAGATATTCACTCAGTGGAATTCTACAATAAAAGCAATTAACAAGAAATATGAAAGGCAAAACACTTATGAATTGGATGCATTTTATAAATCTGTTTTAAAAATGTATGAATGAAAACGATCTGACATTAACTACTTTCCAAACGTTTTACTCGTCTCATAATAATGTTCTTTGCATAAAAGATTTTATTTTGTCAACACCACAATTTCCAGTGCTGTCTCACACTTTTCTGGGAACAATAACAGAAAATAATATGAGTGATTTCAGCAAACTTTGGAAACACCTATTTCTTCTGTACGTCCTAAGAACTAAACAGAAGAAGGGCTAGAGGTTAGACCCACTTAAGATACTCGGGCATGTAGAAGACAGGTACTGACATGTAGAGGATTTAACTAATATCTCCTGGAGTGCTCAATCCCTGGTGCGGTGTTCCACCTTGGAACTGCACAGGAAGCCACCTGAACTAACCAGGAATGAAATCAAGGGGAAAGAAGCATCTGCCTCTGGCCAGACAGACATCTTTCTCTTGATGCTCTTGGCTGCAAACTCTGCCCTACAGCTAGGTGCCAAAGCCTTCTTTCTGTGTTTGATGAAGCAGACACAATGATATTTCACATTTTTCCTTGATATTTCTTTCATCCATTCATTCATTCATTCACCYGCTGTGAATAGAGACTTGTGATTAATTATTTGTTCTGGAGCAGGGGCTTGAATCTTGATAACCCAGCTGAGTGGCCTAGCTGTTGGCAATACTTAATCCTGTAACTCTTAACACTGGCCTTAGACATGTTCTGGAGGCAGTTCTGTGATCTGGCACGGCTAGAAAAATGGATGRAGAATTGCCTTGTTTGCGAATTCAGCTTTAGGGACTCGGGATCTTTGGTTTGTGCTATGACTTTTACCTGGGGTGCCATCACTTCTCTTCAAGCTTGCCCAAAAAGAGGTACTGACATAGTTCTAGCGTCTCCTCCACCCCACAGGAAGAGAAGCCAGTCTGACACCAGCACAGCATAAAAACAACACAGTTGTAGCTGAGTCCCTGAGCTTTCTGAGATGCTGTTTGACTTTTGAGGGTACCCAGCGAGGCAGTGATCTGACCAGATGATGGCCTAGCTGACACTCAGTACCAGAAGCTGCCCCAAATGCAGACACAAGCTGCAACAAACAAGGGAAGACCTCCTTTCGTAGAAGTCCTCCTGCTGCACCTAACCAGTCACCTGGAAGGTGAAGGCTCACACGCTTCACCAGCCAGGGTAGAGGGAAGGGCTCAGTTACATGTTTCATTCAGAGCAGTCACTGGTTTAAATAACAAGTAGTCTTGGAAGCAAAGAGCAGAAAACAGGTCTCTCTCCCAGCTGAGTGCCCTAATTGCTGCCCTGTGGTCATGCTCTGTCCTGCTCTCTGGCCCAAGGAATCCTTAATTATTTAATGTAAAAAAAMCCCAGCTTTCTTAGGAGCAGCACAGAGTGCTCTGCCCATCTCTCCGTCTCTGGGTATTCGTGTATGCATGTGCATACATAAAGACACCAGTCCATAGATGGAGAGGTTGCCATTCTCTTGGGGGGTGAGATATGTGAGTTTGAATCCTCTTAGGCTGGAGGGCAAGGGAGGATTAATTTTGTTTTGTTCATAGCCTTATACTAGAAGAGGGTTTTAATGGGGGGCTTGAAGGAGGATGCTAGAGTAACCTTGGGAATRTTGTATGCCTGGTATTATTTGGTTGAATACTAAATTTTTGAAGGGGAGAGAGGATGATAAGCAGAGGGAAAGAGGCAAATCAATTGATCTCAAAACTGTATTGGTTAAATTAATCATTTAAATCATCCAATCTGGATGMTTTATAAGATGCACAGTTTTACGTGTAAGTCACTTGTCTTTTTTACAGATGAAATGCTTTGAAGTCAGTATAATGATACGTCCCATTTCTCAGCACAGGACACAGAGTGTAGACATGATAATAGCTTATCTGTTTTTATTTTAAAAGGAATCTATTTGAAATATCTTCAAGATGCAAAAAAAGAAATAATAATATGGATGAAATAGAAGCTGTCTGAGAAAACTGTCCAAGAGCTCCACTTTCTCTGAGAAATCTTTATGTAAACCAACATAAACAATTGTGTTGCTTAATGTTTTCTTTGCTTGTTCAGGTGTTACATTCAGGAGTGAATTCAGGGTGTAAAAGAAGAGGCTGTGCCTGAGTTTCAGAAAATGACATGATATGTGACTCACATTTTGGAGAAAAGAAAAGGGGGAAAAAGCATTACTCATTTTTCTCTCACCCAGCTCTTTAACCCTCCTAACACTTGCCTTATTTCAAGCACATGCTTTTGTCCTCTTGAATCCAAYGCAGAGTCTTTAGTTGCTTACCCCTTGAAGAGGGAAGCGTCTGTCTGAGTCCCATTTACTTTGGGAATGTGACGGAGTGGCGAGAGGGAAAGCAGAGGTTTGTGTTTTGTTTAGAAGAAAAGGAGAGAGACGTGGGGAAGGAAATATTGTATGAATAGGAAAAATCGTTATGCATTCAAAAGCTTTTCAGAAATCCAGCCCTCGTCCCTTTTCCCTCTACCCACCCCATGAAATTATTCTGGCTTTGATCCCATCTCTTTCTCCCTTTGTTCAGTGACACACAAGTATGTGACCCATGCCCTGAAAGGTATCAATCCCCATTTCCTTTCCTGCTTAACTTGGATCAGGAGGAGGAACTGTTTGAAAAGCAATGGTTATGAAATGGATTTTTAATGTGAGCTCAGTACTTTTTGTGAACGTTCGTGCCAAAAGAATTTAACCTGCCTGATTACTTAGAAACAAAAGCAAATACAAATAGACTGGCAACACAGTTAAAATATAATTTCTAATTTATTGTAGTGGTTAGGAGCATATTCTAACTCAATTTGCCATGCTCTCCATAATTACTGTAGGGTTGTCAATGAGAAAAACTCTTCCCAGTGAAATATCTGGATTCTTGCCCTTAAATAAAACAGTATTGTTGATGCCTTCTAATCAAGGATATTGTTTACAGGACAGGTAACTATTAAGTTTTCTTTCCATTATTGACTATATGATTTATTTCCTTTTGCAACTGCATTTAGATGTGCTAAAACCTCTCTTGACTGTTTATAATCTTCTCAGTGCCTTGCTCCAGTATGTGAATGCAGCACATATATATATAAGTATGGAGCAGCGTCCAAGCTACTGGTCACCTGCGTCAAATAGCTGTGGCATTCTTTTTACTGTTTGTTTTCTGCTCTGTAGCAGAGCATGTAAAGACGTTCAGGGAACAGTGTATTATTGGACATGGGTATAAAGACTTCRTCAGCCTAATGGAACAATTAACTCAACCATTCTGCTGCTCTTGATCTGCAGAATTTTGCTTTAAGATTAGAGTGATAAGGTGAAGATTAACACCTCTGGGTCAGTGGGGCTGATGAGACATGATTTATTAATCCTCAAAGAAAATCTTAATTGGACACTGGAGCACTCTTTCCCTCATTGTTAAACACCGCCAATTCCCTGGATAATTAGGGTAGATGGTGAGTATGATAGAGACTTACTGTAATTAGATGCACCAAAACTAAGGTAATGATTTTTTCCCCTGGGAACACCATGTGTTATTTTCTCCAAATAAATCAGTGCCGATGTTTGCGAACAACTGAAAAACATCCCCTACAAATGGACATTGACTACCCAAACATAACTTACAGAYGAGAGCTGGAGAGCAGGATTCATAAGAATCCTTTGATTTAGAGGAACTGTCTTAAATCCTGGCCTTCAGAACACAGAGAATTTACTCTGCAAGCAGGTTAATGAGCAGGTTGATTTATTCTTATTTTTTTACCTATCGTTACTCATTCCTTCATCAGGTTCTTTCCATTAAGAGGCATTGATTTATAGGAAGAAGTGGTCCTCTGAGGAGTTTGGTGGGTTTTGAAACCAAATCTCAGGAATACTTTCTTTTTCAAAGAAATGTCTTTTTGCAGGCAGTATAATAAATGGGTTCATTATAATGCAGCATGCAGCTAAAGATAGGAGAAAAGTCCGTAGGCATACAATTCTAGCTACTGTACCCCAGGCTCAAGAAATGGAGCTGTGTGACTTGAGGATTCATTAAGACGCTTGGTGTAGCACAGCCCTGATGAAATAAGTTAACATTCTCATTAGGGGGTTGGAGCGATCATTTGGAAAAGCCTCCTTTGCTACATTTGTTTACTGTGTCACAGGAAGCATGTCCTCAGTCAACTGGGATAATCATTGTCAGCGTTTTACATAGATACAAAGCAAACTAATAGGCCAGATTGTCAAATTATGTCAATCGTCTAAGCATCAACAAGCAAACTGATGTATGCAGATGGGAAATTTGTAAGAAAGCCTAGTTATTCAGTACAGTGTGAATAGTGCACATTGCGAGATCATGATTTAAGATTAATATCCAGGGGAATGTGACTTTCCACCGTGTGGCTCTGAAGCCAGACKGCTGTCTCTATTAAATTGTCTAGTGAGACTTTTGACATTTAGGGCGCTGACCGAGGAGAACTTGTATCATTAAGCATTACGTCCTGCTTCTCCTACCCCATCACTTTACCCACCACATTATCACACTGGTATATTAGTTGTCTTCTTGTTGCCTCTGCTGGAGTCCTCAGGATTTATTGCAACTTCACACCCAGACTGACTTCCCAAGGCTCTAGCCAGAGGAGAGATGAGAATCAAGAAGTGGTGTCAGAATTTTTTCTGCTAAAGATAGAGGAAAATTACATATATTCCTACCCAGCCCTGTTGGGGATTGGAGTCAACTTTTAGCCCAGCGATCCTGATGTCAGCTTTCTGAGTGACAAATCCTTTTGGCACTTGTCATCTTTGCACCAGACACCACCCCAGGGGGGAAGGGACCTCTTTGTGCTGGTAGTTGCTGAGTGCTTGTGTGATTTCACCCCTGCCCAGGCTGATACATAAGGGACAAAAGAATGAAGAGTTCAAAAAATGTTATAAAGCTTTCAGAATGCTTAAATAGACTGAAGTGAAGATCGCACAAGGAAGTGAGATAAAAAGTAAAAGACATTAATCTGCAGAAAGAACTAAAGATCTATTAAATTAATCAATAGGTCTTTTACAGTGGCAAATATAATTTAGTTAAAGAAAACATAGACAGTGCAAGAAGAACATAATGAGTTTTCTACCTCTCCTAAAAGCAAGGAATGAGACGAGCAGTTATTGACTGACAGATAYGCTTTACAGAGAGGAAAAGCATGCTCTGGAGGGTGGGTGTTGGATTTGCACTGAAGTTACAGAACCCCCTGCACCGTACTGTCTCGTGGGAACACGGACTTCGACTCACAGCAGAGAGCTGTCACCTCATCAGAAAYGCTGGAACATAACACACACCAAAGCCAGTGTTTGTCTTTCCTCATATTTAGAAGGAAATAGCAAGGAATAGATATATATTAATTCCCCAGCAACTTTAACTGTCCTTTGGGAACATGACAAAATAATGGGAGAAAAAATAATGTATATCGTAAACAGAGACAACTGTCGGGGGCACCAGGTAATGGGAAGACCTCTCTGTTATTGTAGGTACCAGTGTAAGTGACTCTTTCCATTAGGTAAGTCCCAAAGGGTTTGATGTTGGTTCTGCCCAAGACGTAAACTGGACTGTTCAGTTTCAATGAAATGCAGATCTGCTTTTTACTGTGAAGAATATAGTGTGCCTTTATCCAAAGTTTTTATACTCTGATACTGAAACCCCATCATTTTGATGGTCATTCCTTACTGATGAATGACTTGTTTAATGCTGCATTGTTTTTCCAAGGATTCACTCCCAGAGCTACAGATTTTCCTGCATCATTGTTGCATGTCCTTTTGTATTGATTTCCACTGATCCATGATCATTATTATTTGGGATTCCTTCATTCATCCTGCATAACATGGAATGCTTGCTCCATATTGTGGTGTTTCTTTACTAACCTTTCTTGGAAATACAGTAGTGCTCTACCCAGAGCCCAGGAATTTGGAGACTCAGACTTTTGCAATAGCTCTCCCCTGTAGCATCAAAAGACTTAACTCCAATACTATTAGCTATACTATTACAACTTCCCAAGAGTTTAAGTGTCACAGTCTGAAACGAGGTGCAGAGCGGACTGTCCCTCCTTCTAATTCTGAATGTTCATGGCCAAATGCAGGCACCTGCTATTCAACAACAGTTTCCTGAAACTTGGGCAAGAGGCGAGCCAGAAGCACTAAATTAAACTATTAGTGTAACACACAGAAGGGGTGGGGGTGAACAAACTTAAAAACTGTATCATGCCCCATCTGACTGGCGTACTGATGTTATTAATTTAAAGCTGAACCAGCCATCTGGGCTCTTTAGCATCCGTGTATGTTATGTTGGTGTCTGATCCTCAGAAAGAGGGAACCAGGGAAAACTTAATCTGCCATTCTGAAGAAAGGCGATGATATTTCCTTTTCTCAGTGTGAAACAGCCTTTGCTGAGCAGGAATTTAGGAGGCTCATGGGGTCTGTGTGTGCTAGCAGGCACAGAGGTTCATTTTAACTTCATCTGGCCCTTTGGGTGAGAGTAAACACACAAAGCATCTTTCTTTCCACACAGCTTCATAATAAACTTCCAGAGGAGCATGAGCTTGACAAATATCACTGTACAATTCTAATTAAAATAGATCTTCCTTTAAAAAAATCAATTCCATTAAAAAAAAAAAAAACTCCACAGTTCTCCTTCAATCTCAGTCTCGCTAGAAAGACAAGTATCAATAACCTGTTGGATCTTGTGAAAAAAGCATACACAACCTGACTGATTTTAAAATGCAATCAATTAGAAATCACACTTGACTTTTTTGATTGGAACTTAATTTGATTTGGAATGGGTTTGTGGCCTTGTCTACTATTAATTAGCAACAATAATAGTATTGTTCTTCTATGGGAATTTCAAATAGATCTGCCTTCCTATAAGGCAGATGGTTGGTACAGCTGAAAGCACTCTCAGTTGCAGCAGAGGTCTCAACTCCATTACTTCTGTTAGCTGGCAAGGGAAGGCTTTGGTGGAAAAAATGGTAACCCTAAATAGAGGAAGAAGTGTCAGTGAACAAGTTTATCTTTTCCAAGCTGCAACCTGAGAGACAGCTACAGGCAGGAGGGGCTGTGGCATCCTCACAGCATTGCAGCCGTCAAGGCTTGGGTGCTGGGGCGCTGCAGGGAAAGGTATAGGAATGCAGTAAGGTAGCAGCTACAGCCTGCTCTAGAATTCCAGCTGTTAAACTGGTGTCAAACAATCTGATCCACATTTTTATCTAAAGCATTAGGCCAGACCTTCCTTGGCCAAAAGCAAACTCAATTGTATTATCTTCTGTTTGTTGAAGGGATAAGCCTAGCAGCTGTTCTTGTTGTGTAATGTTTATATCTTTGCAGACGCTGCAATAACAAGCGAAGCTCCATGTGCGGGGGCTGGCCCCTCCTGTAACCTCGGAAGGAGCAGGATGCACAGCGCTGTGCAGAGCAGTCTCTCACTGACAGGAGACGATTG
Organism: Oceanodroma leucorhoa; assembly: GCA_030449065.1. Lineage (NCBI taxonomy): Eukaryota > Metazoa > Chordata > Aves > Procellariiformes > Oceanodroma > Oceanodroma leucorhoa. Next base: position 23,070,088 of record JASVER010000001.1, on the reverse strand, counting down.
GGTGGATGGCTTAATTTTCTTTTTTTTCCTTTACACTGCAGACTAAATGCTAGTCTGCAGAAGTGCTTTCCGTTAACATTCAGCTGACASACTTAATTTCAAAGCAAGTATTTGTTATTTTCATACATAGAAAGAAGCTGTTAGTATTCTAAAAGATAAGAGAGATTTACTTTTTTTCTTCCTTTTATGCCTGGTGCATCAAAGGGTACAAACATGTTCATAGTTCTACATTTGGTTTTAGGACAAGGAGTGTGAACGTACATGGACTGTTGGTTTATTTTTAATCAACCCTTTTCTTCACAAATTAGTGTGAATAAAGCCTGAAGCTGGGCACTTTGAAAACTGATTCGGACTGGCACCTCTGGGGGGAAGCTAAGCAGAATGATGCTTGGTGCCAGTTATTATATAGTACTAGCCTAAAGATCCACACAGAGATCCATGACCTGTATATATAAATAGCACAGGGATCCCCTAGGGATCTCAAGGTGGCCAGGTGCAGGGAAATGCYCTCTCACTGGGTCTTACTGGGCTGGACTTGGCAGCAGGGGGGACCAGCTACATGGCTTGTCCCTGGTGGCCTGGGAGTGTGGGCAGATTGGGCAGGAGCCCAACAGCTTCTCCCTGGGAGAGGCTTCCTACCAACAGGCAACTGGGGAGAAGCAGAGAGCAGCAGGGAGCAGTCGCTTCACAGCAGAGAAACGTTTGCCTAGGATGCATGTACTTGCATAAAAACTTTGCTCCTGCAGTCCCAGCAGGACCACAGGAATGGTTCCTCTGACATGGGGTAGTTTGAGAAACCTACTATTGCTGAGGCTAATGTGGCATCTTTTCTGTGKGTAGCTTTAGCTGGCAAGAGCACTGAACCACCACCTTTCGGAGACAAAAAAATATACCTACAAATACAAAGGGGAAGGGCAGAAGCATATGTTGCAATGGAAATCAAGCTTCTCTGCACATACAAAACTTCAACTCTATGGTACATTTGTACCTACTATATACCCRTTTTTTACAAAACAGAAGTTAGCAACTTCCTTAGCTCACCTAATACAACATAAAGACATCTCTACAACCGCATAGTCTGTTAGGCAACTACTAAAGAGACAGCATTAGGACCATTAACTTGGAGGTAAGAGGTCCCCTATCTCATACCCCACTCTCCAGAAGTCTGATTCTGTTGATAATAACAGCATGGCCACCAACATCATCCCACCTGCTTGGATTCTTATTTGTGATCAGTCCCACAGAACTACTAAATACATTACATTTAATCAAACACRATACATTTAATGCTCTTAGAAGAGTAAAAGTGCCTGCCATTCTCAAGAATGAGAATTGCAGGACATTAGTATATTAATGCCCACAAAACCCCAAATATTTCTAGAGAAAAATAATGTGGTTAATTAGCAGCAAGAATGTTCATGGAGTTATGAGAGAAGCATCTTCAAAGACTGAAGGATTAAAGCGTACCTGCAGATAGGACAGAGTGCTACTTGAAAGAAATCAGTGAATTAATCCATATCTGGTGCTAGAAAAAAATCTTAGGCAATACTGTAATATTGTTTCCTTATTCTAGGCTGTGATCTTATATTTGCAGAAAACGGGGCCTGTTGCAGAGATGCCAGGAGGGGAATTGTTCACCTGAGTGGCTGTCAGGACAGAGGAAGGAGCGTGGCACTGCCATCCATCCTCCGTCCTGACAGGGGCCTCAGGTGGGGACGTGCCACTGCTCTGCAGCGCAGGCAGCTCCGTCACAATCTCTCACAGCTGGCTGTTCAGTACATTTACCACCTCACAGACGTGGACTTTTAAGCAGCTRTCACCGGGTTTTCTTTGCATAAAGGGAACGACAGCTGGGCAGAAATGGCCACAAGCCCTCTCCCACCAGACCTTCTCCTTCTTCCTCCTCTTTTGCACCAGGGCTTCAGCCGAGGAGCCCTGGGAATGGGCAGGAAGCGGATGCGCTGCACGGGCGCTTTCCAGCGGAGGAGAAGTTGTTTTGAACCAGTGTAACTGAGTCTGCTCTTGTACCAGTGAGGATAAATTTTCCGTCAGGCTAAGCTATGATCTGGCTCCAGTCCATTAGCACATTGGTTTAGGCGTAAAGCTACCTATATATATTTTTAAATGGAAATCTGCCTGCTACCTGGCAATTGCATCAGCAGAGCAGGGTGAGATATGGCAGGAAGGGATGTAAGCATGTTATGGGAGTAAAACAGGAGGAAGTCAATCATAATAAACATTTTCTTAAGAATATATTGTACGTTCTGGCATGGAAAAAGACTAGTGTCTCCTTTACACTCTGTAAGGTGAAGCAATTGAGAAGCTGTTCTATTCAGATGCTGTTACAACTGGGAAGCTATGAGATGAACTGCCTCAAAAATTAACTTCAAGGAGACAGACTTAAAGTATATAAAAGAAGATCCTTCTCTGAACTTAACCAGCATAGCACATAATTCACTAAGCTTTAATGGTGAATTGATGATGTGGAAAAATTTATTTCCTATCCCATCTTCCCACCTGAAAAAAAAAAAAACAGAGAAAGGAAAATAGAAATATTTCTTACATAAACTTCAGTTACATCTTCTGGTGAAATGGCAGGATGAAAAGAGTAATTAGGGTTCAAGGTCAAAATGAAATTCTGTTCACATCTCAGTCCTTCACACATCATTCTGTGAAACGAGAGAACTGAATAGAAGGAGAATTAACTGACTTCTTTTAAGTTTAGTAATTGCAAATGCAAAATGAATATCATTCTGCAGACATGGTGCCAGAGGACAACGCAAGCTAACGAAATAATGGTAGTCCTGATAAATAATTTATGCACCATATCAAAAGCTGAATGAGATAAAGAAATGGAGAACCCATTTGAAAATTTGGAAATTGCTCAAAGCTCTTCCTCCAGTGACTCCCAAGAGGATGAGCACAGATCACTAATAAACTCTGTGACTGTGTATAATTCATAAACTTTCTCTCATTTTTTGATTTGCAGTGCTTACAGTTTATAGTTGACAAAGGAGCAAAGAGTGGAAAAACCCTCGTAGCAGTTGAGAGGAGAACATAAGCCAGCTGATTCCTCCACTTAGTCTATTCATAAAGGGCATCTGTTTTCGTCCCAAACTGCACATATATCGCCATTAAACTTAGCACACTGAAAACAGAAAAAAACCCTTCTGCTCACATCCTCATGCCTGCTTTATATTTGTATTTTTATGACAGCTATTACAATGTGAGATTATAACACAGCAAAAGCCATTTTGGGATAATTTTTATTAACATTATTCTATTGCAGCTCTTGGTTAATGTTCAGACTCGATTTGTTATGGATTCATTCAATGGCAGTAGAGCAAATGCAGAGCAAACCAGTGGATGCTATCTGAAGGCAGTGGGATGTTTCTGAATGCATTACATAGCAAGAAACTTCCCCCCCGCATAGCCACATTGGAAAGATATTACTAAACAAATCTAAAAATTATATTTCGACAAGAATTGCCTTGAAATAATTTTGACGGTCGCAGCAACAGCCTGTGAAATCTTATTTTGAAAAGACATGGTGGGCAAGGGGGTTATTTTTAACTCTTTGCACATCAGCACTTTGTTGCTTGATTTCAGGCACAGCACAATTCAGTTGCACAACCAGACTTTTGTAATCTGGTGTGGATCTGAGTAGCTTGACGATTTGCCCTTGTATCCCTAAGGATACAACATGAAATAGTTTAAGCCGTTAAGGTTTTTTTTTTTCTCTAAGATTCCTTGGAGTTTTAATTTTTATTTTTGCAGTGTATCTAGAAACAGGGGACAGTGTCCTGTGGCTTTCTGAGGGAAACCCTCTGCTTCCCACTTTGAGTATACGCAAGCAGAGCACAGCACAATTCTCAGCTGCGTGACAAGTTTCAAGCTGCTGAAAGGCTGCGATGGCACCCGCAGCCGCTGCTGCCACGTGTCAGAGCGAGCAGCGTCTGGCTTCAGCGATCACAGCAGAAGCCGGTGGAACACCAGAAGAGGAATCTCCAAACAGCTTCCCGTGGTCATCAAAGACACAAAGAAATCACAGAGCGCTCTTAGGGCACCTTTGCGGAGCTGTTGTCCTGGGTGGGTAGATGGGACAGAAGGTGATTGCTATTAGCAAGCTACAGAAGCGGCTGCAGGGCAGCTGCCCTTTGGTGATCCCRTGCTCATGCACAGGCTGTCATGAGGCTGACGAAAGCGATCCATTCCCTCAGTTCCTCCCTGGCTGTCCTGCCTGCCTCTGAGAGCCTGTTGAGTGTTATTTGAATATTGTTTACTTCATTAATTTTCTCCTACCATCAATTGATGAATAAATTATTCATAAGTAAATTTATAAATTATTCTACCAGTTCTATTGATGATTGAATAATATTGACCAAATAAATTATTCACTCTTCTTTTCCCCCACCAAATGACAAACAAATTATTTGTGAGTATTCTTTTTTTCATTATTAGATCAACTCCTCCATCCATTGAGACATTTATAAGATGTCACTCAATCTGATAGCTACACAATTTGTAAGTAGGATCCTTTAGGACCTATATTTTCATAGACAAACAGAACTAGTTTAACTTTATTGTATGCTTGTATGGCAGTTGCTTTAAATATGAGGTCCTTTTGAACATGAGATGACATGTGGAGGTGTTTTTGTATATTTCAAAGCCAATTAAACAAAACGTTGAGATATTCTGGGGTTAATTCTCACCCAACCAATATATTTTGAATTGTGCATATTATTTTACGGTTGTCTATATTTATACAAAATAGTCAGTGTTGAGGCTGCAGCCAGCCCATGATCCCAAAAGGTATTAGGATGTAGGTTCTGTAAATGAGCATCAGGAGCAAAGCCAAACCAGACAGATACCATGACCAGTGGYCACTACAAATGCAAACTGCGTAGGCCAGAGGTTATTTCCAGTTCCTGGATAAATTACATAAGCTTTACATCCAGCTAGATCCATTGCTTCTCTCTCTTCTGTCACTGATCACCACTAACTATGTGGCAGACAAGTGATAGCCTCTTCCAGTGTCATCATTTCTAGCAACTTTTACCATGCAGGCAAAATGTGTCTGTATCCAAAAGTATGGACAGTCCATGTGGTGACTGTCATTATGGTGGGTCAGGAAAAAAAAAAATTAAAATTAATAAATAAACACATCTCTAGAAAAGTGATACTAAGTCATAAGCACCCATAGAGAAAGGAATAGACTCCCTTTATTCCATGGAGGTCAAGTTAGATTAAGTCCACCAAATCAACCAAGCTGCATTAGTGTGAAATCAGTRTAAGGACTGTGAATAGTATACTGAAAAGTATTCTCTAAAAAGTTGGTCTAAAAGAGACAGAGAGGGAAGGCATCTCATGCCAGCAGAGGAGCAGCCCTTCTGTAATTTTTCAGGTGTGACTGCCAGTGAGGATGAGAAGCACATACCTCTCTTTGCTGGCATCTTTCTTGCCTCAGAGACCCACCAGTAAAGCATGTGCAAAGAGGTTTCAGTTGACTTTTTATGGTTTTATTTTTTTAATTTAAGACCGTGGAGCAGGCGTATTTGCCAAGCTGGCTACATGTAGGAGAGTGAACACAGCCCCAAGACGGCAGTTACTTCTACAGCTCACACTGCCCAATGGGAGGAAGATGAATGGGCTGTGCAAGGGAAGCAGGACTGCTTAGCRAGCAGAGAGCTCATTTATGGGTAACTCCCTGCCACCGTGCAGCTCTGTAACACCTGGCTGCTGCAGACATGAGCTGTCTCTCCTTGTTTCCCCTTTCTTTTCCACCCAGATGGGGGCTGTGAGCTGTCACTCGGCCGGTATAGCAGTGTATTATTGGCCTTTAAAACACATGCACAGCAGAAAATCACAGCGCTCTCACTTTCAGATAAAACTGTTAATAGGTCTCCCTCTCTCATGGATGCATTGTAACAAGTCCCTGGTTAAACTGGCATTGATATTTTCACTTAGATTTCCACATTAAAATAGGCAGCACTACTTAGGGAAGTGTTGTGGTCAGGACTTACAGGGGAAGCACCTAGACTTTGCATTCTGAAAAATAACTAAGTGGTCTTTGGGGTCAAGTTTTTAAACTCCCTTTCTCCCTGTTCCCTGAGGAGTACCCAGACACAGAAATATACAGAAAGGTATGATAGAGAAAGTGTGTCAAGACAGATGTGGTGTGGTCAGAGAGATGGGCTGAAAGAATGCTCTTTGCAGCGCTGTTCAGAATGGATGTGAATGGAGCACAGTTATACTGGTCAAGGCCAGAGAAAAGACCATTGCAGTAGTTAAGATAAAGTGGTGAAGGGAACCCATGGGAAAATTTTATATATATAGGTATATAACAGACTGTATCATCTGTGGGACATTTATGCAGAAAGGAGCTATTAAATTTCTCCTGCATATGAGGTTTTGGAGAGTAGTCTGAACTGAATATGTCTCCGATTAAGGGTCTGAGTAAAAGACAGAGATGTTACCGATCCATAACGAATGTAGGTGCTCCATATTAGACAGTGTGATGTCTATTCATCAGTAATGGAGCAGTCCAGAATATGAGTTTGGACAAGAGAAAAGAGATGAGCAAGTGATCTATGTAAAGATGTGCAGGTGGGAAAGAGGGAACTGCCTGCTCTACAAGACACTCCGAGAAAGCTGAGGCTGCATAAGAAACAGATCACAGAGTCACAGAAGCTGAAGGAGAACAGGCCCACAAGAAGACATCATCATATTTAGTTGTCCTGTAGTATTTTGCAGTATCATCTCACTGCACCTGGTCATTTGCATCAATAGTAGGAAAAAGGACTTTTATCACAGCTGCTTACCCCAGTTTAGCAGCCAGAGCAAGACACAGCTGTGCAGGCAGTAGGTATTACTGCAGCACACACAGCATGGCAGTTGGCAGCAGCATAGCAGTGTAGCCCACATATATGGCTTGTTTTATAACATGCCCATATATGCACAGAGGGGTGGGTGGGTGTGTTACCTCATACATTGGAATTTTTTTTCACTGGGGAGTAAAAGCCATGAGGAAAATCTACTTAGGTGTTTTTTACTGTAAATGCAGTGTACCAGCAAAATATATTTGCAGCTTGGTTAAGTTTTTGTTGTTAGTTTTCCCATGAATGCTTTTCACTCCTAGTAATGTTTTGCATTTAAGTCAGTTTTGCTGCTTTTTTAAAGGAAAGTCACAGCAAACAGAGCTGTAGGAGCTGCAGGAGGCCATCTAGATTTTGCCACCATAATAGCTAAGAGGAGAATTAACTTAAACTGTCTGTCCGGTTTTAATTAATTGAAGAACCTTCAAACAGTTTTTCATTTGTCTTATTTCAGGTATGAAATTATTTGGGAAAGGGCAACTTTTTCCAGGGGAAAAAAAGGAGCAGTAGTCTGCAAGCATGAGTTGAAGTAGTAGAAAAAAACTTTTTAAAATTACAAGTATGTGAAAAGATGCAATTTTATTTAATGCTGAAACAAATTAAGCAATACCTCCCTGCCTTCTTCATATCCCACTCAATACAGTGAAACTGTTCATGACTCTAATAAATGAAGGGCAGAAGAAGAAAGCTCTGGATATCTATCTGCTTACCTTTCTCTCTGAAGATTCAWAATCTTCTTGTTTAAGTCTTTCCCAGAGCTGAAAACCAAACTTCTTACTCTAATGTGACAGTGCTATTGGCCTCCCTTTATGATGTCTTTTTTGACTTTTGCAGTCATTCCTCCCCTCTCTTCCATTTCACTGCAGGTTGCTCCTCAACCTCCTTTTTCTGTTTTGATTGCTATTTTTGGTTGCAGCTGTTGTAATGCCAGCTGGAAGAAATGACCCTGGTATTCTCTTTTGAAGACTGTGAAATTAGTATCTATTATAAACTTTCTACAGTCAGAATTGCAGGTCCTCAGGTTTTCTATCTTAGTGTCATCAGCTCCACCGTTCCTGAGAAATGGAGCAGACAAGGAAGGTGATCATTTCAGAAGAAAAGGAGGGAAGTAGCTGGGGAAACACCATTAATTCAAAGAAAAGGGCCAACCCTATCAGATTAATTTCGCGCTCTATGAAGAGCAGTGCAGGGTAATATACTCAGGATGCTGGCAAGGAGACAGGCATCTGTATTTTGGACTAATGAAGTCCTATTAAGATCTATGTGCTTGGAAGTGTTCCTGGAGCACTGTAGCTAAGCGTGGATCATGGCAACCTAGTCATCATTCAGCAGAATGCGGCCGCCTGCCTCGCACCGGCTCRGATGCAATAAGGCAGTTTTCCTAAGCAGATGTGTCTGAGACCTCAAGGGCATCAAAGCATCTGAGATTCCTAACTACTCTGACAATCTGGCAGCAGATCTGTTTGGCAGAGGGCACCGCAAAGGCAACAGCGAGCTTTGGAGTTGTTTCTCTCTTCCCAACACCATCTTGCTCAATGTCTTTCAGTAAGATGCAAAAGGAAAAAAGGGGTCAGGATGAGAAAGGAATGTGATAAAGAGCTGGTTATGGCCTGTACTGTTGTCACTTGACACAGTAGCTACCTAGAGAAAACTATGGATAGATGAGTCTTGAGGGTGTCTGGAGTTAAATGTCCTGTGGGCAGTGGACTAAATAAATAGCCATTACCACTCTCTATAGCCTTGAGAGAACCCAGATATCTGGGTGTACCACCCAAGCCAGCCCTGATGGGCTTGGGATTATGAGTCACAAATGCTCTTTCAGCACTGATAGTATGCTAACTTCTATGAAAGGAAGTTAGATAACTTCTATGAAATGATATTTATCTAGTATCCACATACAGATGCTGATTGTGTGGATGGTCTCCCAGAGTAAAGCAGCCTTTCTGGAGAAAGCATCTTACCACTTCTTTACACAAAGAACTGGCTTCAAGGGCAGCTTAAAGGCAGTCCTAAATGTCAAAACTCTACAACAGCAGACAAAAAAAGGTATTTTTAAGTTATTGTCACAGCTGTGGCATAAAATTATAGGAAATCTTTATGTTGGAGTTTATCTGCATCATTTACTGTTTTCTGCCAGCTTTGCTGATAATTTTTTCTCCACTCTTTCAATCAATGTGAGTCACGAGGAGAAAAGAACATGTTTAGTACACAGGGACATTTACCTGAATCTGTGAACTTGTTCCATGTTGTGAACGTATKTCCTTCTTTTCTTCCTTTACATCCTGAACTGAGCAAGTGTGCATTAATCTAATTTCATCTCACCTCATTCTTAYGCCAGAGAGAAAAAATTGAAACACTGTAATTACAAATCAGAATTAAATTTCTTTTTGATATTGAAAACATGAACTATTACAAAAATTAAAAAAAAAATAAATCGAAAATCCATTTCTGCAGTCTCGGCACTTTGCCATTCCCTCAGAAAAATGGTATTTTCAAAGCTTTCAGTTCCTATTATGCATTTCACTTTACTGTGTCAAAAAGGGGAAGAATTTTGTCTATTCTTAGACTATTCAATGCTATTAGGAATGAAAAATCCTCTCTCTAATGAAAAATCATGTTCTGCTTTATCATGATTATTCTAGCTCTTTAATACAGTCCACATGGTGCAGTAGTACTGTTGCAATTAAACTACTGAAATGAAGGGTTCTGGGGAAAAAGTGCATCATCTTTTCCTTGCTACCAGCCTAGACCTTCACCAGTGGTGAGATAGCACAAGCGGAAGGGGAGGACCTGGAGGATRCTAAAGAAAGAGCAGGAGCATGACTGGCTATTCCAGCCACACCATGAAGAAGATCATGAGCTGATGAGCTGATGCACACAATTTGAGGGGTAAATTCCCTCCTTTCCCAAATGCCATGTAATTTCCTACCCCAGAAAAAGTTTAAGTGCTTGATTTGTATGAATTTCACTCACAGTGACAAATGCAAGAAGCTGTAGTTAACATTCGAGAAACATAATGCAAAATCAAGGGAAGTGGAAACGTGCCTGACTGATCAGTTCCCTGACTTGTTTTCTCAGTCACTATATTTAAATCCCACATAAACTCAAAGATCTTTTCACAGTGTATGAAGATAAATATTTGTTGGTCAACAGATGACCCCTGCTGGTGTGCAAAATGAAAAAAATCTGTGCAAACTGACTGATAAATTCAACTAAAAAGACACCTCTTATTTATTATATTTTCCAGCCTCCCTTGTGCATATTTGCCTGTGGTTTGTACTTCACTTTGATTAACCTCTTCAGTCTGTTTACCTAAGAATTAAATGTTGCCTTCCTTTCTTATACTTCTCTCCATAATCAACCACACACTATTCATTTATCAATAGCATCTTCTCATCTCTGCTCCAAGCGTCCAAAAATTTCCCTCTGATCATTTTCAAACAAGTTCCTGGTGATCTTGTCTCATTGTTTATTTGGAATAGGTGATTATAAAATCAGCTTCTGTTACCAGTGCTTCTGCACAATTTGTAGTGTTATCAAATTCAGACTTTTATCAGTAATACCGTCATTATCGGTATGCTTTTTTCTGTTTTCTCCTACTCATTCRACTTTGACCTAACTTGAACCTAAAACTAAGTTTTACAAGAGTTCACCAAAAACTCACATTATTTGGCCAGCACATGCAATATCTTCCTTTATCCATGATCACTTCATCTTGTCAGGAACAGTCCATCTGTTTTTCAATTGGTATTATCATCACAGTTCTACATAATTGTACTGTCTTCTCTTGGCAATTCACTCAATAACCCCAGTCCTCTCACCAGCAGGAGTGGGAACATGGGGAACCGAGTTGGGTGAGGCATTCACATCAATATGCTGATAAGGCTACATTCTAGTGCTAAATGAAGCTTCTTTACTTAACTTTACCATGTCAATCTAACAAGTTAGATCAGCTGTGCATCTGAAATCACAAAGCACATTGCATTTTTTTCTCCACATGATGTTGCACACACTTTAATTTCTAGAAATTATGCATTCCACATTGTGAATTGTTTGTGGTGTTCTTTGTGCATCGTGACTCTCCTGGATGCCTAGGAAGGGACTTTTCTCATATGCATATTTTACTAGACTGTTAAAGAGAGATATTTCTGATGTAAGCCCACTGGAGATGTGCAACAGTATACTGTCATCTCTTTTAGTAGGAGGTTCCATGTTCAGCATCCAGCTACCAGGAGAATTCTGCCTGCGGCTTTCCCAAGCCTCCTTCTACCGGTCAGTAGCTTGGGTGCCAGTTCAGCTGTTATCCCTAACAGAGAGCAAAATTTTTTAAAAAACACCCTTATTTGCCTCAAATAACAGCTAAAATCTTGTCACTTCGGATTACATTTTATCTTGCCTTCCAGCTTCTTGTTAAGTTTAAAAGTATGCGTTCCTTATAGAAAATTTTGTGCAGCTTATAATGTGTCCCAGWATTTTCATTTCTTCCTTTTCGTCTCTTCTTTCCATTTCATTTAAGTGTTGCCATGTTAGTCTCCAGCAGCATTTCTGCCTTAGGGACCTTCACCTTAATCACATTCTGGTTGTATTAACTCCATGGCTTAAATAGAAGGTTTTCTGCAGTCCTCTCTGTCACGTAGAGCTATCTCAGTACATTGCAACATGTAGCCATTTCTGAAACTGAGATATTATTTCTCTACATTTTTTTCATGAAAAAAGCTAATGTCTGAGGAAAGTATTATAGAGGCCACAATCTCTCTGGAATAAAACTCCTTCTGTGGACTTTAGATGCTGAAAGTGATAACAAAAATGAAGCAAGCACATAAATAATGTTACATTTGCATTTCTAGTGGGTGTTTAGTACTTGTCGTTCTGTGGAAAAGTTTTCAGTACTCGCGTACATGCAAACAGAGAGCAAATGGAACTGGTTTGCATTTGGGTTTTTTTTGGTTGGTTGGTTTGGTTTGGATTTTTTGCATTGAATCTTTTTGCAAACATGAATACTGAGGGCATGAGACCTTGTAGAATCTATTTCAGGAAACAGCTTGTCATTAACTTGATTTCATTATGACCTGATGACCTTAATGAGGCCTTAATGAGGCCTGCAGGTAGGACTTAACTGGGGTCCAAGAGCCTGTACAAGGGAGAACATGTGGAGAGCACTTTAGTTTCATATACAGAGTTTTCTGAGAGATTAAGTTCAGAACCAATTGTTGTAACGCTAAAGTGATACTTTTATTTAGAAAGAGCAACACTGAAGGATCTAAAACTGGAAACCTATGAAAATTTGCTATCATCATCATGTCCTTCTCTTTCCTCTTTTTTAATTAAATAACTTAATTTAAAAAGTAATTGGCAGTAGCATATCAACATAGAGGTATAGTATCTGTTCATTTTTCTTAATAATTAAGATTCAACTATGGGTTTTCTGCCTTGCTCAGTGTCTAGAATTCCTCATTTATATGTCATTTTTATGTTTATTTTTCAATGTTAAAAAAAAGTATACTACAAAAAAGGCAAAAGATTATCATGTAGTTAAGGCACTAGATAGGAATAGACATTTCACACTGAATCCCACTGCTGCTAAAGGATTTTTCTGTGACCTTGAGCAAATCGCTTAATCTCTCTGTACCTCTGCTCCTCATTTATTTTTTAAAGGATGATAATACTTCTTCTGTCTCTGTATTTACATTGCAAACTCCTTTTATTCTGTGTTTTATATGACTCTTGTTGCAATAAGGATCTTATCTAAGAATTTTTATTATAGAATTGCTTTTATCTATGTAAAAAGCAATATATTCTGTATGACAGGTTATTCTATATGATAGGTTATCTTGAGCTATGACCTGGCTGTATAAGGAGTTACTATTATTATTAGCACACAAGAAGTGTGTTAGAGACTCAGTCAGACTCAGAGCTCCAATGTTGCATGGCTCTTTTATCAACAGGTGATGCCTGGTCTTACAAAGGCTTTCTCTATAGCGGTAAAATAAATGTGCATAGGAATGACTCTTCTACCACCCTTGAAGACAACCAGTACGAAGTGACCTGCATCCATACCATTAAACTCAGCCAGCACTAAGGCAGGCAGGCTCCGTGCCTGTAGTCTATTGGGAATGGTCCCTGGCTTGTAATAGCTCCCAAACTGTATCCTGGAATCTTGTGAGAGCTTTTTGGGCCAAAAATTTAACAGTATGGRCAGGACAAAGAAACATTTGCAGTCTCTGTTTAAGAGTGGCCAGTCACACCTTGCACTCTCACTACCCATTCTGCATCTGTATGTAGTTATATGCTCATGATAATCTATCTCAGTCTTGCTTGATGCAAGTCCTAAGGCTGGAAAAAAAGAAAGTGAGCTGCAAAATGTGCTTTACTAGTAGTAAAACATAAGAAACTTGACATCAAAAATTGTTCAAAAAGTCCAGTCAAAATTCAGAAAAAAAAAGCAGTTTCTGTTGAAACTAGTCCATAGTACATTAAATATTCCCTGGTTGAGGGAGTAAGATTATGGATGAGTAGTTCAGGTGATTCCAGTTTATATTTATGKTTTTTTATATCAAGAGGATCAATTTGGTAATTAAAACCTCCATTTGGTAAGTAGACAATATGGCTTTACATCCCCTGAGCCACTGAGAGGATTTAAACTTATGACTCCTGCATATTTATAAGAAATCGCAGGATTGGTAGAGAGTGAAGAACCTCATCTTTGGCTGTGCTCTGAAAGGAGGGACTGATCTTTCTCCTTAGTTCTTGTAAGAAGGTATTCAAGTATCCAGCTCTGAGTGTCCTAAACAGGTCTGTAGTCCTGAACACAAACCTCATGCCTAAGAAAGAGTCAGGCTAAAGACAAACAGTTCTACTCAGCACCTCCCTCTACCTTACCCTGGGACCTCCTGGTTATTCTGGTTCAATCTTCCTGGGCCAAGGTCACATCTTTTGACTCAYGCCTGCCTCATATCTAAAGTATTTGAAGCAAAGACCATTTGTGGGCTTTAGATGGTCTCTGGCGCACATCAGAAAAGGAAATTTAAGTTTATGGTTTCGTGTTGCTGATATCTGGGGATATAGACATGCTCAGTTCAAGGATGCCAGTTGGTGTCCCATCAGGTCTTGAGGTGACAGCCAAGGCTGGTGTCAGGCAGATGCGGTGCTTAAGGAGCTCTCCACAGAACATCCCAGGCTGATAGCCAACACAGGGAGAGCTGATAAGATGCACTGGTGTAGAAAAATCATTGTTGTGCCCACCCCGGCTACATGCTTCTCAGGTCTGTCATCAGGGGCTTGCCGGCACAGATCAGGAAATACACTGTTTTAGATTTCTCTCCAGCTTACACTCCAATAATAATATAGACACAGTAAATGTGGCCCCGTACACTGTGTGCACAGGGCCTGCAAGCTTAACTCCTAGTTACTGATGCCTCTCTTGGCAGCAGAGCTTTTAAATCTCTGTTGAAATCTAGCCCAGTCTGATTCTGAAGGGCTTAAAGKCTAAACATATTTACCTAACGAGATCCTATTACAATGCAAGCCTCTACACTGTCAAGACCCACAGTGTGGCTATCAGATGGCCCTAGTAATGGTGTGTGTAGCTGAACTGTCACTTCCAGAATTATCACGCTATCCCAGATACATTGCCTGGAGTTACCATGTGGGATAGAAAARCAGTAGCAAACAAAAAAGTTTTAACGACTTATTTTGCAGTTTGAAAAGATTTTGCAAGTGTGGCTTAATCACTTGCAACAACTGACTAACCATTACCCTGCATATTGCTTTCTGATGAGCGTTTTATATGTTCTTGTCTCTGCAGACTGAAGAAGTCCTGAAGATTGATGGAGGGCCATGCTATTCAAACAGCAGGCGTTGCTGAGACAGAAGCTCTTTGTGCTAGGCAGCCTTGCTATTGGAAGTCTCCTATATCTAGTTGCCAGAGTTGGGAGCTTGGATAGGTAAGTCATTAATTAGCTGCTCTCTTAATTATAAATGGGCTCAGAATGTCTCAGTTTTTGCTTAAAGGTTGTGATTTTTGTGTGTTTGTGTGTATGCCTACTCCTGTATAGAAAGACAGAAAGTCTGTCTATTCTAGCACTGGTTTTCATTGTTCTTTCCTCTCCTTTGGAGAAGAGAGTAGCAAAATAGAGTCGTGGGTCGTCCCTGTTGAAGTATTTCTGTCTGTCCATTTGTATTCTAAGCACATTGACACTTGTTTTCAGAGAAGAAATAAAAGAGCATCCAGTAAAAATGTCATTACAGTAGCTCATTTTTGTCTGTGTGCATCTGTGTGTTGACCTCTAGTTTCAGCAAAACAGTTATGATGTATTTATATACCATCTTTTCTAAATTTATGAGCAAGCAATTAATGTGCTACAGTGGTAGTTAAAATTAAGTATGAGCCTGCAGAGTAGCTCATCAAGTTTTGAATACTATTTTACTTGATAGATTGCTTCAGGGTTTGAGAATTTTAACTATGTTAATTAGCCAGTATTTTCTGGAGCTGAATGTGCTAAATAAGTGGGTTTTCTCCACAAGTGATTTCCTGGAGAGCAGTAGAAAATCCAGCAGAGGAAATCAAAGAGTATTTGGCACTTTTGACCAGACTGAGTTTTGACTGGTTATTGACAGCGCAACAGCAGTGCTACCTGCACTGACACTGCTGTTTCTGTCACCTTCAAAATGGCCTGGGATTGCTGTGGTAGGTGCTACACAAAGACAGGATAAAAAGAAGCTGTTTCAAAAGAATGAATGAAACAAGACTTCCAGATTTCCAGAAGCTGGTAGACAGCTTGTCAGTACTAATGCTCTGTTAGTGTTCTTCTTYTAAATGATGGAAAGTATTAGTTGAGTTAAAAATTGTGACACAATGCTGTCTGAATATGCAGTGCATGGAAAGTGAATTCAAACCAGAGCTACCTAGTGTCCATTGCTAGGTAATGTTGAGCTCCATCTGAGGCCACTGGGTGCCTTCTTCAGCTGCTTAAATCCACTCCAGAAGAAGAGGGAGACTGTGTACTCAGCTAGGGCCAAGTGCATTGCAGTTTAAGCCCCAGAATTTATATCTTCTTTCCCCTGGTGTTCAAAGCATCTCTGGTGCTTCAGAAGTGAAAACTTCACTGAGACTAATGTGTTTCTGTAGATGGAGGCAGAATTCCTTGCTGGTTCCTGCAAAAGTATATTTTATGCTCAGAGGCATGAAATCTAATTAACCTTATGCTATTATCTATGCTTGCACATCTTCAGGATTTACTGATGGCTATAAAATTATCTCGCCACAGTATTTGACTCGGTGACCTCCTGCGGCAGTGAATTCCACCGGTTTCATATATAATGTTGCCAATGGCAGTAAAATCCAGTTTCATTCTTTTGCATTACCCAGTGCGAAAAATACCACACTGCTAAAAAGCAACCCGTTATTTGGACTGGTTATGAAAGAGAGAGAGAAGGAAGCACCAGAAAGGATGAGACACAGGTGAATTAACTGGAAATGTTCTTCTGCCTCAGCACTAGGGCACAGTCCAAACTTGTTGGGATACCGACTGGCTTCAATAGACTTTGGAATAACTACTTGTTCAGGAAGAAATCCAGATTCATTTATGCTTAATTTATGCAGATCCAATTTTAACAAGAGAATTGGGGATGACCCACTTTTAATAGCCTGAGATTAGGCTCTTCAACGGGAATGTTTTGAGTTTTCTTAGGCCCGAAGGGAAATTACCACCAGCTTATCTGATTCATTGAGTCTTAAAGTGCGATAAGCTGAGCACTTCCCTCCAGGGGAGGCCGCCGTCCTTCAGATCCTGAGTGCATGGAGCTGCTTCACATGTGGAAGCTCAAACAGATTCTGTGCCTGGCCATTTTGAGAAGATCTGGACCAGTCTTTGAGTTGCCTGACTCTCTCATTGGCAGTACGGGGAGCCTCTGCACCTGATTTTGATGCTCTGAACCACTCCTGCTGGAACCAGGCTCATAATCTTTTGCCACTGTGACACCTTCATTGGAAGCAAATTTGCAAGTATTCTGGATCAGGAGAGACAGCACTGCTGCTTGTCATTAAGATTGCCCAGGAATACTTTAGTGGTTTGAAATTTGTCAAAAATACAGTTCCC
The DNA here is from genome assembly GCA_030449065.1 of Oceanodroma leucorhoa. Classification (NCBI taxonomy): domain Eukaryota; kingdom Metazoa; phylum Chordata; class Aves; order Procellariiformes; genus Oceanodroma; species Oceanodroma leucorhoa. The sequence continues at coordinate 23,053,116 of JASVER010000001.1, read as the reverse complement.
TGAGATGAATTGTTCTATGGTGGTTTCCTCAAGAAGAATATTTGTGGAGTTTTACTGTAGCAGTTTGAGAAATTGCCTGTTTTGGGAGAGCAAATTCAGTGATATAATAAAAGTCATATACTCTTTCTTTGCAAAGGAGTCTGTTATTTTCATGGAAAAAATGACTCAGAGAATCAAAAATATTAACATGTTGTGATATAACAGTAAATAGTTACATTTGGGGATTCAACTACCAAGATCTGACAGCCTGCTTAATACCACCACTGCCAAGATCTTTTAAAGGATATTTTTTATAGTTTAGAGAGAGAAGAAAGGGGAAAGAGTAAAAAACCTGAAATGTAAAGTGTTGAGAAAGAACTTTTAACAACATCCAATCTTTTCCCTTAGGCTAGAGGATATCTTGAGTATTTATTTACTTTTAAAGGAAACCACCCTGTTTGACAAGCTGTTGTGTTACATTGAAGGCAGTGCTAACCGTCTTTTTGAGCAAAAAAGATAAAATTAGTTGAGATGGGTCTGGAACTACTGTTGTGGAATCCTTTTTGCTTGAAAACAAATAACAAATACACAGAAGGAGAGGGGAGAAAAGAACAGAGATAGCAATTGCAGCTTCTGTTTCTTATGCTTTTAACTGCCACCTCGCTGCTGCAGAAAGACTGTCTTACCAGCCACACCACAGTCTGACCAAATTATACCACTGTTAAGACATTGTTTTCTGCTTGTTTGTTTGTTGTTTTTTTTTTTTTTTAATTATTTTTTATTGGCAGGTTTGCATTAGTGTTGCAATGATTCAGTCTTTGGGACCAAGTCAGGCTCTTCTTCAGTAGATGGCATAGAGCAAAGAAAAAGAAGAGAGTGGAAACTTGAGAAAAGAAATAACAATAGGAACTCACTTCTCATCACACCTTCTAATTAGTCTGCAGGACTTAGCTAGAGCTCATGTGAACCCAGCAAAGTCATCTGGGTTGTTTCTTCTTCTCTGTCTGGACAGGTTGTATCTCTCAGCATCTGGATAATCAAGGAAACAGTGATGGATGGAAAAACCATAAAGAAATAAWTAATTCTGTCCTGAAATCAGGGTTTGAATAATATACAGTAAATGAGTGAGCGGCCACATGCTGAGAAACCAGAATAAATACTGAATACCTAAACAGCTATTAATGAACATTGCCCATCTGGTATACTGGCTGAGGCAGGGGTCCTGTGAAAAATAATAGCATGTGGCCATGTAATTCAAAAACCTCATCATAATATATATGCACAGTGAGCTCATATTAAAATTGCCTAGGCAACCTTTGTTCTTACATATCCTTAATTTTGGAGAGCATGGCTCTCCAAATAATTATTAATGATATTTTTCTGTAGGACTTTGGAAGCTCTCTCTACTCAACAATTCCATCTTCAATGCAGTATTGGGCTGTATAATGACCAAAGCACTGATTTGGGAGTGGAGGTGAGGGCTTATTCAGGGTTCTGTAGTAGCAAAATTGTAACATTTTTCTTTCTGAATAATTTCTTGCATTCAGTGACGTCAAATACAAGAAGGAAGCATTAGAAAAGTGGAAAATAGGTGAAATAATTGCAGGTGAATGCAAAAGAATAGCACAAAAATACTGGGGCAAAAGAAGAAACAGTAAGGCACAAAATGAGGTTCAGTGGGAGGACACGTAAGTGATAACAAGAAAATCATTGATGTAATGATGCAACAAATGCATTTTTAAAATCTTTTCTTGCTGCTTTTTCTGTGCCTTGCTAATCATGCCTGATTCAGAACCTTGGTCTTCCTGATTCTGTCCTGGGAAAAACACTGGGCATCTTCTAAACGGGAGGGAAAATATTAAAAGATGATGCCTAGAGAGCTGTTTTTCATCCTTTTTGCACCTCTTCACTAAAGAGGCAAACTTTGGATCAGCAGCTAATAAAGTCAACGCAATGGGAAGCACAGGAAAGAATTCAGGCTAGAATAGGAGAAGTGTTGGAAAGAGATGACTTAAATGAACTGGATTTTCAGATCAAAATGACCAAATTAAATTCATCTTAGAGTGCTTTAAAAACTGCCCAAGCAATCGCAAAGTAATCAGCAATGGGGGAGGTGAAGCAAGGTCCAAGAAGCCCTAAGAACAGTATTCATAGTGCCTATTCTTGAAAAGACCAGAAGAGTGGAGTTAGGAGTTATTCAGACAAATCACAGCAAAATACCAGAATAAATAATCAAACTATTTGCAAACAATTTAATCACTGGCAGAATAAAATAAAAGTTGAAAGACGGGCACATCACATGACATTGCAAAAGGTTTCCATGAGCGTGACAGAAAACTTTCCTTGAGAGAGATCTTTTTTTCTCAAATACCTCCTATTTTGATTGCAGACTGCAGCCCCTCTGCCCCATCGATGGTCGATTTGGACCCCGTGGCCAGGACGAAATCCCGCTGCGAGCTATGCAGTTCAAGCGAGGGCTGCTCCACGAGTTCCGAAAGGGCAATGCCACCAAGGAACAAATACGACTGCACAACCTGGTTCAGCAGCTTCCCAAGGCCATTATCATTGGGGTGCGGAAAGGAGGCACCCGAGCACTGCTGGAGATGCTGAACCTTCACCCTGCAGTGGTCAAAGCTTCTCAAGAGATTCACTTCTTTGACAATGACGAGAACTATGCCAAGGGGATTGAGTGGTACCGGAAAAAAATGCCATTTTCTTACCCCCATCAAATAACAATTGAGAAAAGCCCCGCGTATTTTATCACTGAGGAAGTACCTGAAAGGATTTATAAAATGAACTCATCTATCAAATTATTGATCATTGTCAGGGAACCTACCACACGAGCTATTTCTGATTACACTCAGGTGCTGGAAGGTAAGGAAAGAAAGAACAAAACTTACTACAAATTTGAGAAGCTGGCTATTGATCCTAATACCTGCGAAGTGAACACTAAGTATAAGGCGGTGAGAACCAGCATCTACACAAAACATCTGGAGAGATGGTTAAAATACTTCCCAATCGAGCAGTTTCATATCGTAGACGGAGACCGGCTCATCACAGAACCACTGCCAGAACTTCAGCTGGTCGAGAAGTTCCTAAATCTTCCTCCAAGGATAAGTCAGTACAATTTATACTTCAATGCCACCAGAGGGTTTTACTGCTTGCGATTTAACATTGTCTTTAACAAGTGCCTGGCGGGTAGCAAGGGACGCATCCATCCAGAGGTGGATACCTCTGTCATTACCAAATTGCGCAAGTTCTTTCATCCTTTTAATCAAAAATTTTACCAGATCACTGGGAGGACATTTAAGTGGCCCTAAACGAAACTTCATACAACACTTTCTGTTGCACCTGAGACATACAATAAATGTCTCTGCTAAAATATGCACTTTTCATATACACGGCTATCAAAGTAACTTTTTTTCATGCATACGTGTACATATGCAGTGTGTGACCAAATATACGGTGGGATCAATTTTTTCTACAGAGTAGTAACTAACATAAATTTACTGTCAGCATAGTTGCATCTTTTAAGATATAATAATAAAGGGAAAGGAGGTATTTAGGGAAATAAAGTCAGACACCGTTAAAAGGGTCAGTGTTCCTCTCGCTTAGTGATGTGTTTATGTGACATACTTATTGATCTAAGCAGAACATTAGTTTATGCCATAAAAATTCATGTCAAAAGTCTGTGAAGCTGTGAGAAAGCATAATCTTCAGGCTGTATTTGGTATGTATATTGCTAAAGGAATACTGACACTTTAAACACAGTACTGAATTTTTACGATGAGAGTGGATAGTACTATTTTCTTATTATTTGAAATTAATATCTTATCTCATACAAACTACATTGTTTCAGAGTTCCTGTGGTGAGTTTGCACTATTGTTTTATTGTATGGACCATAGTGTCACTTGTAGCATGTCAATCATGTGTCAAAAAAAGGTCAAATRATTTTTTCTTCTATGCTTGTGTGTCAACAAAGCTAAACATCGTGTACATAGTGTACAATGTCTGTAAATACTGGTTTCACACTAAGTAATTCTATTTTGTAAACTGAATATGGCTATTTAATTTATTGTGAAAATTAAATTTATTGTGGTATTTAAAAATGGAATGGATTAAAATTACCTATATGTGCAACAGCTTTTCACCTTTGCTTGATGTACATCAGTGTGGTCCCTTAGCCCAGACGAATCATGTGCAAATGTGTGAGAGAGAGCTGCACCTGCAAACTTGGTTTCTAGACAGTTGAGAAAACTGATACATGTGGTGCAGCTGAGTTTATTAAAAAACTCATCCATCTGGGAATCTGGTGTAATACACACCTCAGAGAACATTATTGCTGTTCTATTGCAGAACTTTGCTATAATTAATTCAGTTGCAGTAGCCTGTGAGGCTAAAGAATGACTGTAAAAGATTACTGTAACCAGGTACATCAGAAAAGCAGAGCCACTATTAAAACCAAAACAACAGACACAAGAACAAGATTAGAAGAGTTATAGAGATTTCATCACCAAAAGCTGGTGATGTTTCAGAAGTCAAGGAAAACAGTTGTGGTATCTCTGCTTTTACCTGGTAACATATGCACCTGCTCCAAACAACCAACCACAGTGTTGTTGTTCCTGGTATAAACATATAGCTCATGTTTCCATTCAGTAAGTGACAAGAGATTAGTTCAGGAAATGAGTATTTTCATGCTTTATACATTGTATGGCTCTTAAAGATTCATAAGAAAAAGCATAAAAGCAATTGAAAAATGTCTTTTAGAATAAGAAAAAAGAAAGAAAGAAAAAAAACCACCCAAATAACCACTTTAAAACCAACACCTAAAGATGGATGGGGACACGGATTTTGGAAGGTATCCAGAATATCTGAATATTCTGAGCTACGGTAGCAGAGTAGCTGGTAGTTCAGATTATAATAAGATCAAGTTTTCCCTGTGGGCTGTTTATCTTGCTCAGTGATTTGGAAGCATCGGCTTTCTAAATAAGTGATTTTTAAATCTCTTGTGAGAGATTGCTACTTGTCTTGCTGTATCTTTAATCATATGTGCTAGCACTGTGAGCAACGTGCCCTTTCTTCGTGCTGCTTTGGAGCTGTGCCAACAAAACAYGGTAGAGCATATGTGAAATTTTCCCCAGTAGCTACAATACTACTCACTGTTTTCCTGTATGAAAGCCATTTATCCTGCCCATATCCAGGCAGAAAGGCTGAGACATTTAACTCACCTAATAGTGTTCAAAGAGGAGATTTTATCCAATTTAACATTTGCACGATCTTCAGGTGAGCAGACAGATTCCAGATGGCTTTGGGTGATACTTACTGGCTTCATATAGTCCTGTCTACAAACTACGACTGAAGGCTGAGATATATTTTCAATGAAAGGGACAAACTAGGCCAAAGTTACCTCTAAGCATGAAGTATGCATTTGAAATTAATATCTCTCTGCATAGATCAGAAAAATCACAGAGACTGTGATCTAACAGGCACGACTACGCATATTCCTGTTAAAGTCAGCTGGCTTAACTCCAGCTTATCATTTGCAATTTTGGAGACACATGGATAATTTTAGGCGATATCTTAGACAAATCTGGTTTGAAAAAGCACAGAGGAATAGTCAGGAATAACAGGGGAGGAAAGAGGGTTCAGAGGCATTGCAATGTATTAAGAAGCCTAAAAGAGCAGGAGACTGATTCACTTTCACTGAGCCTTCAGTGCAATGTCCTCGAGTCTTTTTGACATTACCTAGTGAAGAGAAAATTTCAAAACTTCTTAATACATAGATCCAACACACCACCCAAAGCACACTCCTAGGTTAACGAGGATTTTGCTGCAGTATTCATAACCTGTTTGAGAAGTTCTGACCTTATGGTATTTACCTCTTCAGGAGCAATTTGTGAATAATTCATTTCAGCCTCTTTGCTTTGCTTCCCAAATCCTGAGTGAATCATTTCTATTCAAATTGATCATGAGTGTTCAGACTGGGAAGAGCACTCATAGCTTGAGTTTATGATTGCAGAGTGATGCACAGCTATATGAAGTTGCAGCTGTTAACTTATGGCATTCAAGTTCTCTAAAGACATTGCAACTTTCATATTTTCTGTACCGTAAAATTGCAGGCTTCACAGCGCTGATAAATGTTTGGATTAAAACTGCTAATATTTCTGTGCATTTTTATCAGATTGACCCAGCTGCTATTTAAACTACATAGAACAACAATTTGCAGCATAAAAGAATATCAGAGATGAAGTTGAAATTGTATTTTCAGAAATTAGTATATAGGTAGATAAAGGACTGACATTTGGAGATCAGTGATTCATTTACCATTAACCCACTATACTGTCTTTTCTTAAGGAAAGCAGAATAAGCACGTTGAAAATGTATTTGCCCTATTTTAATGGATTTTTTTTTTTGCTATGATGTCTAAGAATACAAGAGAGACAACGATTTTAGCCACATATTTCAATATACTAGTCCAAGATATTTAAGAGGCAATGGGCACAAACAGAAACACAGGAGGCAACAACTGAACATCAGGAAAACCTTCTTTACTGTGAGGCTGACTAAGCACTGACACAGGTTGCCCAGAGAGGTTGCGGTGTTTCCATCATTGGAGATATTCAAAAGCCATCTGGACAGGATTCTGGGCAATTGGCTCTAGGTGTCCGTGCTTGATCAGGGGGTTGGACCCCCCCTTCCAACCTCAACCATTCTGTGAAGATCTCCCTCTACCATTAACGTTCTTCTTAAGTATTGCCCATCAGTTCACTGTTACACAGACCTCAGAGAAGGTTCAAGCCCAGTGTCACAAGCCAGTCCAAGCATTGTTCCAACCCAAGCTGTGGAAGAGGTCTGTGCACATGTTTACTCCCTGGCTAGCTGAACTAACTCATATTGGGAGCTCATGCAACTTATTGGAATCCTCTGTTTGGAGAAGATAAGGAAGTAACTTAGAGAAATCTTTCTTTGTCACATCCTGGATGACCTCAGCAGTGATGTTGAGTGACAGAGGATATAGTAATTCAAGGTCCATAGCAGGTAAACTTCCAGGAAAGAATTTAGTGAAGCTCTTTTCAAGAAGCTCACAGTGAACAATGTCTCTTGCATGGCATTCTCTACAGCGAGACATTGAGGTATACCCATAAACGTGGGACAATAGAGCCATTAACATTTGTTTCATAGATGCGTATTAAATTCTCTGCAATTCCAAATTATATTAGCAGCTACTTATACTGGACACATGCTTTAGGGATATATCCAGAACATGTGGGCTGCTGAGTGAAAGCAAAAGACTCATGTCTGCATACACGTGGTAAAGATTTAACTTCTATTTCTTCGCTGTTCTTATTTGGGTTATACGTAAGACCAAAGTGTAGATCATAATTTGAAGAAAACAAAAGCAAAAGTTCAATCAACCCACAAACACATGACAATAAAGTTTTGGAGAAAGTTCGTTTCCCTGTCCTCCATATAGGCTGCTCGATACTAATGAGACTTGTTGAAATCATGATTTAGCAAGCTAGATCTATTTTACTCTAAACAATCAAATGTTAGCAATAGTGAGAGAATAAAGCTCCTATAAAATTACTGGGAGCTGGTATGTGTGAAGCTTTCAAATGATGCTTTCGTAACAGATGAGACTTTACTACTTAAAAGCTCGTGCACCTGTCCAAGGTGGTAAGCTCAGAAATTTCATGAGTTTTAGGCTTTTCTGAATTCCACAATTCTGTTTCCAGGCATTTTCAGTTTGATGGAATAAATGTATTGTTAAAGTGGGGTACCTAAATCCCACGCTAAAGTCATTGCATCCAGTTATTTTGCAGACATAATTTCACACATGCAACTGATTTATCTCCCATGAGGTAGGGTTGAGTGCTCTAGCAAAAGGTGTTTGCTTGCAGTTTAACTGATATAGCTCACTGAAGTTTCAGCAGTGCTAGAGACTGTTCCAGCAACAGCATATCACTGAAATGAATTATCTGCATCCTTGGAGAAGGCCAAATATAGAGCCATCACTGGAAGGGATTTTTAATACCCACCTGAAAAAGTTCAAGGTCCAGCTTCTCCTAAGGCAGCTAATGCTGGAGCAAGCATCATGCAGAAGCATCATTTGTTAATGACAGCCTAACAAATCACTGCTGCTGGTTTTGGTACAATGACTGAGAAAACTGCAGTAACCAGGAAGTTCACGATGACCCTTCTTGATGAAGAAGAGGTCAGGAGCTGAATGTATCTCTGCTTTCATTTAAAATGGAATAAAATGCTATTTCTTTTCTCTGTAAAAACAGAAACCAGGTTTGTAGAAGGAGCCTACAATTCCATGGCAGTTTAAGTCAACCCATCTGACACCTGCCAAGGTCCCAACTTCCCTGCCCACACAATGTGCTCTTTCCCTCTCCTTTGCACTGGCTCTCATGGAGCTATTTCAGTTCACTATGCAAGCAGAAGACTAACCTGACCTAAAAAGGTGAGTAACGTCACTAAAATTGTACTGGGTCAGAGCAAAGGTCTTTTCAAACCAGGATCTGTCACTAGAAGTGGCCAATAGCTAATGCCTCAGGAAGGACATAAAGACAAGGAAAGCATGAAGACATTTCCAGACTCCAATGGTTTGCAGTCATTGGATGTCTCCAGTGGGACAGCCCAATCTTCAGATGCAGCAGCACTGAGTGCCTTCCTCTGCTGTGTACTTATCCAGAAACCCCTTGAGCCCACTGGCAAGGTGTTCCAGAGCTGCACTCTAAACCCTCCTATGTTATCAATTTGCAAGAATAGATGTATAAAATGAATCAGAGAAATTTGGGTAATACCTTTAAAATCTGACAATGAATATACTGATATGGTAATAGAAGTTTTATTTTCCTTCCCCACTTGGCTTGTTGTATTAGTTTCTTAAAAAAAATACTTGCCACACTACTTTAAACTTATTGGAGATCCCTGAGCAGACTTGGTCTTCAGATTTGTAAAAGATTGCAGAAACAGACTAAATTATGGTAAATTTTACTTTTTAAAGAGCTTGTTTGCAGAGAAAAGGACTTCAGGTAAATGCTTTAAAGAGAATTTTAATAGTAATCTCAACATTTTTTGTTATTGTACCTGTCAACTCCAAGGAGACCAACTGGCTACTGGGTCACAGTGCTGTCAGTCTYCTACTTCAGTGTCACTGTTTAGAGTCTATCATGTAAGATTTACTTCACAGAGGAGAAAATAAAAGATTATTTTAAAAGCTTGGCAACATAGATGTAGTGACTCTCAGATTACCATATGAGGACTTCATTTTGTAACTGAAGGCTCATGCACGTTACTGAAATAGTGATGTGCCCAAGCTAATCATCATTACTACCTATGAGTTGATTTTTCCTTTACGAGTTTCTTTGAGGAGATCTCTACATAGCACACTTCTACTAGTTGATCAGCTCTGGCTAATCTGTTCTTTAAAGCCTGATTTACCTTCTGACAACTTTGAAACAGACATAATAACCCCATCTTCAGAACTACCGGTTATGACTAACTGCATTTACATTTATAGAGAAAGGATTTTCAATTCTGCAATAGTGCACTGATGAAAGAGTCAAGCCTTTAGAGAACATCCATGCGTTATCAATCTGGATACCAGCCTTTTTGCCAGGGCTTGAATTGACAAGTGCAAGGAAAGCACAGAAAGGACTAGAACACCATCGTCCATCTGCTGCACTGTGTTTAACATATGGTAAATAACATTACCTGCTGTTTTGAGATCCCTATTAAAACTGTCAGTAGCATGACTGTAGGAGCTGATGTTGACCAAGCTACCCGACTCTTTTTAGTTCATATCTAGCTTACTTTCAGCTCAGCTTTGACTCCATCCAACTTTATATTAGTTACAAAGTTCTCTATCATGGTGCACAGTGATCCATAGCTCTCCCTGAAATGTACGTCTTGTGAGACAGAAAAAGAAACATGAGCAGAGACTGTCACAGTCTTTGCCCCTGCGACTGCAGAGAAAGATTGGGGCATACCCAATTTAATTCTGCTGATGTCCTTGTATTGAGCTGATTCCCTCTAACAACTTTCAAAATAATCTCCCCCCAGCAGCAGTGGTCAGTACTTTAGAAGGTTAATGCTTCTGTGAAAATGTCCTGATTATTGATCACGATTCACACAAAATATGAAATGTCTCTATTTTTAACAGATTGCAGTCCTTTGCTACAGTACATATACTGTACACGTAATACACAGCAAATCATAGGACATGACAAGGAAACAATACCACTTCAAAYCATCTAATGTTATGCCTCAGGCTGATTAAATAAACAAAAAGAAACATGACAGACTCATGCATATCTTACTCCTGGTCTTAATTGCAAACAACTGTTTTGTAATGTATGAAGCCTTTGCCATCCAATTCCTTGGCTGATTTTCTACTGATGAAAGACTTTCCACTTCGTTGAACTGTGAAGGCATCGTTTCTATTCCAAACCCATGGGGACAGAAGAATTAATTTACAATTCCCTACTATATGAAAAAAGTGATAGGCATTTCATAAGAGGTGGGACTAGCAGCAGCACTATTACTAACTTCATCTTCAGAAAATTGCTCCAGCTGTTACAAGCTCCTCAGTGCAGCTCCACTAGTAATATACCTTTAGGAACAGAAAAAAGCCTTTTTACTTTGGATGGCTGTGGTGTATCACAGTGCCTTGCAAAGAAGCAGCCTGGATCTACAGGTTTGGTGAAGCGAAACCATCATTTGTCTTAAAAAAGGAAAAGCGCCACATTTGCTATGCATTGAAAGGACCAGCCTGCATCAAGGGTAAAGGAAATAATAGTCTGTCTTTTTTTTTTTTTTTTTAAAGTGAATGGTAAGGCCAGTCTTCTAAGAGGTAGCCACATGTAATTATCATTGCCATCAGTAGTAATTAGCAATGTATATCCTATACAATGGACAGTTACTGTTACACCTTCAGGTTCATTTAAATCAATTTGCTCTGAAGGCCCACAGGATTAACTGGAAGAGAAACTTGCACTCAGTGCTGATTAGGGAAAAAGTCTGACTATGTTTCTATCCTGGAGTCTAAAATTGCCACCTGCACGCGCATGGTCTGCTATGGTACAGTGGCCTGCCGTTCTATCCACTGATAACAAAAGGGGAACAAGTATGGCTACTCATACAAGTTCTTTTATATTTAAGGTCCAGTAAAATTTCCTTTTGCAAAGCCACACAGGCTTTATTTTAAAATGTTGCAAATTGACGTTGAGTATTTCACAGCTGTCATTCCGCTTCCACTTTCGATACTTAGATATTAAAAGAAATCCAGAATATAACTACTCAGACATCTTATCAAGCCTTGGAGCTACCTAAACACTCCAGATTTCTATTTTTACTCAATTTTAACGGATTAGAATAGCAATGACACAAAATGCCAAGTTACTGAATAAATAAATAAAAGTAGCAGCAATGCATTTTTATGTTGCATAAAAGAGTAAAAACAATCACAGGAGTAGGCCACAATTGTAGGGACCTTCTCTTCCTGGTTGTTCCTAAGTGTTTGCCTACAAGACTCTTCTTGCCAGCTTTCTTGTTCAACCCAGACAGTGCACTGAGCCACATCCAAAGGCAGTTTCTACTTGCACCATGGCTAGGATATTCTTTGAATACATGAGACAAGCATTCAAATTTCCCCAAGCTGAGGAAACTCTGTAATGTAAGGTAGCCATTTTGGGGGGCAAGTACAAAACAGAACTGCTGGTGAAGCAAGGTTGCATGCTATGAATGTTTGCTAGGCTTGCTCAGCACCAGCTGATCTTGTACAACCTCCTCAGGAAGCCTAATGGATGGATGCTGTGAAGCCTTAGAGAGGTAAGAGGCTATACTGGTATTTCTGGCATGGATTGTATTAGTTGCTGAATCATTAGAAGGCACTGTCCTTACTCATGGTAAGGGTAACCTAGCACCTACTTCTGGGTTACAAATTCTGCAAGGTGGTTACAAAGTTTAGACATTACAAAAATGATCCTTAGTTACCCCAAATGTCTTGGAGTGACACCCTTGAACTAGAAAATCTCATGTGTGAAACCAGGCTCTAGGTCTGCAAGTTAGCAGCCAACTTAAAACCATTTAGGCTTATGAACACCATAGCAGCCTGCACAGTGAAACCAACACTATCACTGTTTCCAGAAGAGAGATGAGACCAGGTGCTCTGCAATATTTCCTCTCTGAATAGTGAATTACGGAGTTGACATTGTAGGTGTTCACATGGTATGAGGAAACCTAAGTACTCTCACTAGTTTGGTCCAATGGTCGAGTGGTAGAACTGCTCTATTAGCCATCAAGCAATCTTCAAATCTAGTAATGCATTATGAAAACAGCATTAGAGTTTGTTTGAGTAACACTGGTGATCTCATTTCACTCCCTTAATGGCTCTTTATTAATTATAATTCAGAAGACTTGATGTCCTTTTTACTTGCACAGCTTTTTGGGTAATCAAGCTGAAGGTGCAGTAGCACTTTATATTCAATTAATTCCAGTTTTTCTGCTGCAGCTTTTTGGAAGTGCATTCTAAGAATCTAGGAGCAGCTCATTTTCTCCCATAGAAATAGAAGTCAAATCCAAGGCAGAAGCAGAGCCCACAGGAATGAATTTAATTCACTGTCTTTAATTTAAGAGACCCTGTCTGCCCACCTATAGTAAAATCAGTGGGAGATAGCTCTGTTTAAACCAAACTTTATGATCCTGTAGAGAGAAGAGGGAAGTTTCATGTATGAAAAAGAAGGGAGCATCACAGCTGCTGCAGCCATTGTTCAAAATAATGTTTCCTCAAAGACAGGCCAAGGCCGTGCAGTAAATATGCTTTGTCTATATTGATTTTGGTCCTAGAATATCCAGCCAGTGTATCCCAGTATATTTTCTGCTTGCACCCAGATTGGGAAAACTCCATTGGTGTTACACTGCCATGCCCTGAGTATGGTCAGGTAATCGACAGAAACCTCCCTGGGGGACTGACATAGCACCCCTGGGAGCACGTGTGCACCCGTTCTCCTCCTYGTCTTCTGACTTACCTACCCCATCACCTTCCCACTCTGAGTCCTGCATCATTAGGCTCCCCATAATCTCCACCAAAAGGAAACACAAATCCAGAATAATGACTAATCCAGTGTTTCCCATGAGGGTGGTTGTGGATGGTGCTGACTCGTACCAAACGGATGAAAGCAGGGAAGCTCCTGAGCCATGTACAGCTCATGAGCACCCTCAGTGCAGCTCCCAGGGTTGGGCTACACTTCCCAGCTGGCAGAGAGGCTTGGCTTTGCTGCGGCAACCCAATTCTGCAATGGTGGGAGGGCAGGGGAAAAACGGGTTTGTTTGCTGATGCATCCTGGCCCATCACGCAGTAAAGAGGTGTGCTTTCTGGGGGGGCTGCTCTCATCTTCTCCTTAGGGATATAAGGCAGGTCTCTCCCTTGCTACACAGCCTTTCTGTGTTTGTACATGGAGAGCAAGCTTTATTCTAAATCTTTCATGTACACCTTCTCTTTCCTAGTCTCCAGAGCTCATCTCCATCATATCTGAGCTCTTTCCACCTGGGAGAGAGACACCTGGTATGGATCTTCTCTCAGTCTCTCTCTAAGGCTGATTAAAAAATCTCTCGTTTTGGTAAGACTTTGTTAGTTTGTTTGTTCACCTATATTGTTATGATTTTGCATTAGGGAAGGCACTCCGTGACTTTTGTGTGCTGAGTTTATGTCCTTTTGTAAAGCAGTAGATATGTAATTGCTCAGACTTCTCACATGAGAGAAATCTTGCCCTTTTGCTGTGTTTCTTGCTTGATGAGTCACCAGATTTCCAGGGGGGCAGAAAGGGCAGCTCTGTATGTCAAGTCAAAGGTACTATGAGCATGCCTGACAAAGGTTATTACTCTCCTAATCAAAATATAAGAGAAATTAACCACTTAAAAAGGAGCTAATTCCAGTTTCCAGCTTAATGTTTCAAATGAAGGGAGATGTCCGCATACACTTTGAGCTACTCCAAAGCAGGCATCGCCAAACTTGACTCCTGACCCACATGAATTTTACTCAGGGACAGTTCATGCATGCCTTTCAGGCAAGGATTATGTTATTTCTCCAAGACAGGGAGTGTCATTAGGCTGCAGGATGCAAGGGAATCTACAAAAGTTGTGGATGAGAAATTTTATGCACTGAGCTAGCCGACTTGAATTGCCCAAATGAATCATTGCTATAACCCTGCAGCTTGCATCTTGGAAGGATAAACAGCTTTTGTATCTCAGAATAAAAGCCACATAAAAAAAAGGTGGAGAAAATAAAAGTGATAGACAAAAGGCAACAGTTTCTTTACAAAGAAAGAATACATAGAAGCAAGCACAGATGTAATTTGACAAGAAATAGGAATAAAAAATCTGTGGCTGTAAGTATGAAAAAAATATATTGAACATAAGAAAAGAGAATAGAACAAATCAGTTGCCATATGTGAGGGCACAATATAAGAGAAGGAAATAAGCAAAACCATTTAATGCCAGTCAAAGAATTTAAGAGGAATCAAAAAGGGTTTTAGAGGTATATTGGAGAAAGGAAATAATAGAGAAAATAAGTTGATAAATAGATCAGGACATGTATTCCCTGATGAATGGAAAAATACCAAAGAAAGATTTGAAAATGAAATTTAACACAAAAAATAAGAACTAAAATAAATTGAAGACGCATCTTGTAGCCTGCATTTTCTGATAACTTTTTCTCCAGGTATATGCCTTTGCCATGTAGGTCATGCACCCCTACATAATCCTGAGTATTTGTGCCAGATTTGTGCTATCTGATGAGACTGGCTGAATTCTGTGCCCTTGTGTTTGTGTGAACAAGGGCAGATGCCCACCAGCACAACTATTCTGCTTTCCCAGTTAAGAATACAGGAGTGTACGAAAGTCTCATTCCTTCTTATTGTAAATAAGAACGACCTACCTGAAGTTGACATGTTCRGTTTAATACCAGATATTTTTTCTGTTTTCCTTCTATAAGCCAAACTTTCAAGGGATCCACTTGCTCAACTGAGTGCCCCAGTTCAGCTGTGAGAGCCGGGCTTCCTCCCCTGCTTCCAGCAACCTCCCAAACCTGCCTGCCCTCAGCTCATCTCCAGCAGAGAGACCAAAAAGCACCTTCCACCAGCTGAGTACTTAGGCTTGGATTTCCTCAGCTTGTGGAATCTGAAGTCTTGGTCTCTACCTGCAGCTCTCACCACCAGTTTCCCAGAAAAGGTAAGCGTGGCAGTGCTGAACCCAGGTCTCTTTGGAATAGCACCTGCCTCTTGCTCCTCTGCTCTTAGTGTCTGCCAAACTGGGTTCATAACGGGTCACTTTAAGCTGTTACAAAGGCAGGTAGTCCTAATTCTGAAGAATTAATACAGCTGTAATTCAAATAATAATAATAATAATAACTACAACAACAACAACAAAAATAATGACAATTAGAGTGTGACAGCTGGATCATCCAACAGAACCAGTGGGTAGAGTTCTCAGCTCATCACTCGGAAACAGAGATGTTTGTTAGTTTTCTATTCAAAGGCCAGAGTTATAACTAAGACGAAAATCCATAAGCAATAGGACAAGCTATGGAGCAAGAGAGCATAACCCACAAACTGAAACATAAAAACCATTAAGACTTCAAACTATGACCTTATCCTCAAACTCCACTGCAGAAATGCACTGTAATGATCTAGGATAGAGAGAAACTTGTTTTACCCATTATCTGCCACAGAGCTTCAGATCATTCCTTGTCACACAAACTTGAATACTGGGAAAGTTAGGATTTCCGTTAGCAACATAAATCCTAATAATAGCAGCTGTGATGGGGTACTGCTGTGTATCTGCTTCAAGCCACCAAATCTACCTACAGAAAAGGATGGATGTCTCCTTAAAAAACTGCCCAAAAATTATAAGGCAAAGTAGCACCGCAGCTCATGATTTTGTCCAAGGGCATTTCTGCTGGAAAGCTCATCAAATTGAACATAACTTCAGTGATGCATCTTTTTAATATGATATTTTAAATACACTATTATTTAATAATTAATTACATTTTTAAACACAGAAAGTTCAATGGCTCCATGATATTTAATATTTTACCAACATTGATGACTATAAAAATCTTTCCCCAATCGTTTTCAGATGATATAAAAATTGGTGAGAGAATAAATAATCTGGAAGTCAGCTACTGTTACCCAATGATTGTATTTTATTGTCATTTTGACCAAAAATATATCATTGGTTTATTGAACCTGACAAAAAAAGAAGATCAAGATCAGTTTCTATGCAGAATTGCTCCATCAGTGTCAAGACCATTTACATTATGTCTCCTTCAGTATCACCGTCCCTCCTTCCAATTTTGTTATCCRATAGTGCACAAGTCCCTCTTGTGTCATCTGCAGGATGAGTTATCGGGATGCAAGGTAGTTTTCATGGCTGTCTGGGGGTTACTATATTTCTGTGCTTTTGCAAACGTCTTCAGCCGATATCTGTTGTGCACAGCAGTTATGCTGACAGGGCTAGGATTTCCAGACATCTGGGGGCTCAGCWGACTTAGGCACAACAGCTCCACTTGACACGCTGGATATCCAGAAACCCCAACCCAATGGCCAGGACCCTTAAATCATGGCTGGGTCAGAATTGCTTGTACTGGGTTGAAGTTTCTAGCCCCTCAAAAAGTGCACATGCTCTAGGAGAATAGCAAGTTCATCTGTTTCATCAAGAAGCCTCAGAACTTATCCCACAGAGCACGTGAAAGAGCTTTGTTTCACAGCCCTGTTGACTGAAAACTGTTGTGAATAGCACCAAATAGCCAGGAGCAGCGTGACTTTCTCTATAGTTACCAATAAGTGCAGGACAAAACAGGACAAGAAGAGAGAGACTGATCTAGTCTCCATGCCCCTTTCAGTCCTTTGCTCTTCAGCTGATTCATGTGACAGGGTCTCCTGTTCATACAGAATAAGACTTTAGATTCTCAGACATTTTATTTCAGTAAAATGAGCCAGGAATAAGGGCATAAGCTGTCACAGTCAAGGTTTCTAAAGGTAATAGTAGTTACTAACTGGTGAAAATTTTAGTGGTAGTTTTTTAAAAAAAGATCACTGAATAAAAGTTCAACAGAGACCTCTGAAGACTGAAAATGGACCAGTTTAATGTCATAATTAAGACAAAATCCTATGAGTATTCCAGAGATTATAGAATAGTTAGTCTAACTTCTTTTTTAGTAAAGCATTAGGTACCATTTTTTAGATATCAGATGGGAACACTTTAGAAAAAAGATAATGTCTTGATTTAAGGGTAGGCAGCCTTCCTGAAGAGAAGCATAATCATGTTTCACTTAGAAGGGTAATAAGAGGCAGTTGACTCCCATTAATCTTGAGTAGATCAAAAGGATACAGATAGCACAATTAAAATTTCAGCGAGTGCATAACAAAGTGTCACTGTGATTGTGAAGGGCTAAGAGTTGTGAGAAAAATGGAAGACATTTGTCTGGTATTAATGTAGTATAAGCTTTTGGTGACGATGATACTTCTATGAATATCTGTATGGGTTTGCCTATTTAAAGCCAGAAAACAAACTGTTCCACAAGACTAATATTAGTGTTCCACAAGACTAAATTGAAAACGAAAATATAGGAAGACTATTTTTACAGGTGGCTTTCCCACTTTCAAGAATATATTTTACAACTTAGAGAAAACATCAACAAATATCTCAAAAGAAGCAGGAGCTGAAGAAGCAGCTGAAAAGCAAGACATTTATGAAAGTACACACAAATATGGATTTATGTTTCTAACCTTAGGCATTCAAGCTAGAAATTATTGGCTTTTAAGAAACATATATGATCTGATAAAAAGGAAGGCTCACCTTACTACTACAGCTCTGCCTGAAAATGCAGGCGCTATGGGTTGAATTTCTGGCTCTGCCTCACTCTCCCTGTATGACCTTTGGCAGGTCACTTGTGTCTCAGTTTCTTCTCAACAAAGTGGGAATCATGTTTCTGTCCTGTGTAGAGGTTATACCAAGTAAATTCATTAACATCCGAGCCTGACAATGCACTGCAATAAGGAGCAAATAAATTAGACATGTATCAGAGAAGTCGGTGGCTACAAAAATCTGTGTTAGTGTCACAGAAAACCAATTTCACAAATGTGTTTTAGAATTTTTTTTCCCTTGACATTTAGAGTTGCTGGACTTTTACCAAACTGCAAAATGTCTTCAAGCTTCAGTAGCTTAGCTTCAGCCTGATAAGGTAGCAGATGCCACATGAGAGAAGGCACCTGTTCTGCACCGTTGCGGCATTAGGTAACTATGTGCAAAACAACTTAGATATACAATACCTAAAAGTCAAACCATTACCTCTATCAACATCGTGAGCTACTCATGGAGATAGTGAGAGTGTGCTGAATGAATTTACAGTGAAGTATGTCCTTTTCCTGTGTGTCTACAAGTGTGTGTGCATCCATTTCTGTGTGAATCTATAGATTCATAGATACAATTTTTTTTCCTCAATAAATTGGTGGATAAAGCAGTAACAGAAAGCTCATTTTTGTGCAAATGAATTTGAGCCAGATGGTGAAATATTATAAACTGAACAGTTCATAAGGTCAAACAGACATATGGTTGAAATGCCAAAATGTCACATTAGGTCAGAAAGTGTCACCACAAAAAGAAATACACAGGAGTATTTCTGCTGTTTTGCAAAAGGGATAGGAAAGAGATAATGATCCATCACCGATACCGTCTGCTTTCTGTTCTTACAGGTCCCAAATTACAACTGGCTCTAGTCAATAGCATTGATTTAGCTAGTGGGCGTGACTGACTGGGACAGCTCATACCTCAGAATGGAGATGATAACACTTTTATTTTTTAGCTGAGGATTTACACTCCTGCTGACTTTGTAGTAATCTCAACTTTCCTTCTCATCAACTTGTTTTACCAATGTCAACTTTTCAGTCACTTGTCTATCAAACACACCTGGCTTCCCCAAGGCAGCATGTCATAAACTATGCAAGTGTCATGATCCCCTCTGCAGGTGGTTCTACTTTAAGAATTCAGGAACATATTCTTGTATTCTCAGTCACAGTGGCCAGTGCTTTAAAAGAATCAGATTTGAAGAGTATCAGGGTCAAGAGAGACTCCATTGGTGCTTAAGGGTCTCTTTCCCATCAGGCTCCTTCTCCATGTGTCATTGCAAATGCAATAGAGTTTCTTTCTATGGTAACTCTACCACCACATCAGTAGTTGGGGACAGTAAAGAATGAGAATATAAAGCTTTCGTGTTTGCAACGAAGAACTTGAAAATTCTTTGGGATACCAAAGGTTTTATGGCTCCTCCCAAGCAAAGATGATTTGGTCATTATTGTTCTATTTAAAGCAGATAACTTGAACCAAAGCAACGATCAAGATGATTTATAAAGAAAATATGAATGAAGGGAAATTTGGAGAACAGAATATAATTATTAGCAAAAGAACATGCAGAACGCTAAGTGTTGCTCTGATATAGCAATAACATTTTAGCCGTTGCAGTTGTGGGATCTATCCTTACATTTTCTTTCTTAATGAAAGGAATGAAGGAAAATGTCTGGAAAACATTCTGTGGTGGACCAAACTGTGGGAAATATAAGAGTAAAGATACAAATGACTGGATAAAACGATGCCAAAGTCAAATGTTGACAAAAATCAACAGTAGAACTGGTCAAATGTTTTATTCTTAAAAAAAAAAAAAAGTTTTGTCACAAAGAGATTTGCGTTAAAAAAACCCACAATAGCAAAAAATCCAAACCAGAAGTGTTCTGGCTTGAACTATAACATAAGTAATCTCTGCAAAGAGGGTCTAGGAAGAAATARCTAACATACACTATCAAGGAAGTTACACATATATTCTGAAAAATAAGTGATTTTTTATTGAATGAATCCTGTCTGAATATATGGGCATCACCTACCTGAACCACAACAACACATCCAGAAGTATCAGGAAAATCAAGCTAAATGGTTCCACTCTATTCTATGTACCATTATGTAACCATCTGTTTCTGCTCATCTTTGAACAGCATGCTAATAGCTAAATCTGAAGATTGGCAGCAGTCATAACACGTGAAAAAACAGCTCAAATATTTTTTAAAAGTCTTTCACGATGTGACCAGTGCATGTTTTCACGAGGAAAGTATTAATCCACCGAAAGAATATATGTTTATACTGAAAGTAAAAGCAAAGAAATATTTACATTTTTCATATTTGCACATTTAAATCTAATTTGTACAGTATGCCTAATGAACCATACATCTGCAGAGAAAAGGAACAATTCAGCTCTGTCTGCTGCCTTTTGTTTCCATTTGATTTATGTTTGTTTGTAAGTGATGCTAGATTCCCAATTCCTAGGTTTATTGTTTATTGATTTTTACTATTATTGGGCTCAACATACATACAGGAATTCATGGTCCAGAGATTTTTACCAACTGTCCAGTGAGAACTGTACACAGGGACCTTTTTCATCAAAGTCAGTGAATACCAAGGAGGTGGGGCCGGATCCTAGATATGCCTAGCACTCTGGGACTGAAGGTGCTCAAAGGTCTCACAAGTGGGGTTATAAAGGTGTAATTATACAGAACCATGGAAATGAATCTGGAATCTTGTCCGTGCTGCATATGTACCACAGGATAAAAGATCACAGATTTCTGAATGCTGTAGCCAGCCCTACTAGTGTAAGCACTTAGTCAGTATTAACATGTTATTTTATCTTCCAGCCTTCACTGCAGACAGCCAGGACCAGACTAGGTCTGGCTTTGCGTTGCAAAAACTGTAATGCTGTCATCACAGAATCATTTCATGTTTTTACTTACAGAGAGTTGTCAGGACACTTTTCTGTTCTGTTATAGCTGTGGAAAGAAATGTCCTAGGCCTGTAAAATGTATCCCCAGTATAACTGCTTTCAAGGACGTGGTTGTCAAGATCTTTCGTTAAAACTTGATACTTACATTGGAGCTTATGTTACTTTTCTAATAACCTGCACAAAAGACATTGAGGATTTTGAGGTTGGAGAAGACTAACGTGCCATTTTTTACAACCTAGTAGTCAAATGAAAAGTCTCAGAGAGACCACCTCCATGGGTGAGGAACACGAAAAGGTTTAGGTTACTGATAATAAAGTCTTCAAGAGTTGGATCATGCGCCTACTTAAGATCATAGTTATAGAGCAAGCTAGACAAGCAATCTATCATTTCTGAGTTATTCATCAAGGAAATAACTGATGCCAGGAAGTACTGACAGATGTGGAAGAGCACCAGGTTCAGCAAGATACATCCTTTACTGGCAACATCCTATCCTTGTGTGACATAAAGGGCAGAAATCAGATAAAGTCATATAGGAAAAGGTGAAAAACAACTAATACAGACTAAGTGCCATTTAAATACAGTTTAAGGAAAAAATAAACCATTACATATTTATACTTAATTTTATTTAAATTCTAGATGTCTAAAGAATAAGACTGGGGAACTAGAATGCCTCATTTAAACAAGGGTATTGATACAATAATAGGTATATCAAGAATTCGTTAGAAGAAAAACAACCTGTTGAGCACTATGGCTACATCTCTATCAGTAATCTAATCAGGGTCAGGTCTTAGTCTAGAGCACTGCCTCACCATGGTCCATATTGCTAGCACTCCTCATGGCAAGGTAGTGATTTGTGGCAACAAGCACTCTCCAGACATCTTATTTATTACGATACATGTAGCCTATAATACCGGGGTATGAACCATACAGAAAAGCTAGAATATGCTTAAGTTAAGATGTATGTCACATATACAACTAAGGACACTCTCAGCCTTTTTTCTCAGGTTTAAGCCAAATGGATTCTCCCTTTGCTTTTGCTAACTGTAACTTTGTCACTTTACATTCCCTAACAGATGAAGTAGAGAGGTCTCAGCCTTCTCCCACACTCCAGACATGGGAGTCTGTTGGCCATACCCAAAGGGAACACCAAAAGCCTCTTTGTAATTAAGAGTAGTTCAACATAAAACAGATGGCAGAGCTAATGGAAGGAGCTGCTTTGGAGATGGAATAACAAGAATCCCTCGGTGGAGCCATCCTGTGCTGAAAAATCAGGATAAGCAGCAACAAGGCTACCTTCATTCAATACCAGGCATATTCACAGACCTGTGTGAGCCACTTTGTCCCAGCTCATGAGGCTCACCTCTTTACAGAGACACAATTAAAGCCTAGAAACATGCTGCTATTTATTACTCAATGCAAAACATCGAGCCCAGACAGCTACAGATCAGTCTGAGGCTATAAAGTCTACACAAAGCTGTCTTCAATGTTTTCATATCAATTAGCGCTGTGCTGTCCCTCTTCTTGTCAACACTGGCAATATCCACCACACTTGGAGTGTATGCTGTCCCTTAGCTGCATGGGTACAACTGACAGCATTGACTATCACCAAGACTCACTTTCTGAAAGGAAACGGCTGTATTCAAAGCACTTGCAAGACCTTGGCAGCGACCATTGCCACCACTGCAGCAAGCAGCTGATGATGAGCTGTTCTCCTTCAGGCAGTCCTTGTGCTCTCCCGCTGAGCTTTGGTTGTCAGGAGGGAGCAAGCTGCAGCGTTGCCCAGAGGGGAAATTCTTGCTGTAGTAGGGGGCAGCTTGCTCCGTGATGAACTTCACGAATCCAGTAGGAGCTGGAAACTGCTGCCCCAGCTATACAGGGGCTATACATAGTGCCTGTGAAAGGCTACCATTGAGCAGATGGGTAGCTTTTGATTTGTGCATAGGCAAATGAGCATTTTGCTTTTCTTTTGCTCCTCATTTTGGGCACACTTGCCTGAGAGGCAAGATTCATGATGCTAGGTAGTCCTGTAAGTCTGGACTGTTTCAGCCCAGCAACCTTCCTCTGCCCTTTGTGATAAAGCCTTCCTCATCACAGTGAACAATGACTRTGTTTGACTATATGGTCCGCAATGGAAGAATGGTGGTAAAGTGCATCTTTAGACTAATGACTGCCTTATCACTGCACAACTCCCTTATGTTTGCATATGGAAAGCACGTGAAAACAGATAAAAGAGTAATACAGCATATTCAGGTTGTCATAAAGTAAGTTAATCTTGTTGCTTTTATTCACGTGGGAATAGGTATGTCTTAAAGAAATAAAGATTCCTTTCTTTCCAGCTTTACTGAAGCTCACTGATGCCTAAAGCCTGTCCAAAACAGTATTATACCAACCATGTGACTAACAAAGGCCATAAAATTATTTAGATACTTGCTGTTTCTGTTGTATTGCAGAGGATGTAGAGGCAAGTCAATGGTATGATGTTTTCTGGCTTTCTTATCCAAATACCAGCATTTTTTGTTATTTTGAAATATAGGATAACAAGGATGGGAATCCCTGAGGTCTCAGTTTTTAGCAAATTAGCCTGTTCCTAAGCAAAAAAGGCAAAACTGATGCCCAGGCACACCTGTGAGGGTAATCTATTTCCATTTCAAAGGCAGTAAGGTTTTTTTAATAATCTTGGATGTCAATAATTTTCTTAGAGTGCAATTATAATTCCATGTTAAAATGAAACTTAAAATAGGAAAAAAAAAAAAAAGGAGGGGGGGATCTCTCTTAGTAAGAGAGAAAGATGTTTCAGGAAGAAAAATTACAGCTGGAAGATTCTACCTTACTATGAGAACCTCTGAACCTGCAGCTTAAAATGCAGTACTATGTTCGAAAAGACCGGGGTTAGTACTCCATTAAACATTCCTTAAAATATATAAGATTTTACACTGATTTCTCTTTGTGTGTCATAAAATAATAACTTTTTTGAAATTTAACTTAATGGAAATTTTTATTCCCTGGAAAGTAGCTGGGAACTCACCAAAAAGTAATATATTCGCTTGGGGCTGGGAGAGGCTGAGAAATTCTGTGCACACAAGGAGCATGAGCTGAGAGCACAGGAGGCAGTTGGACCATTGTGCTCCCCTGGAGATGACACAGAAATCCTAGTTACAAAACTTTACTGTGTACTAATTGAAGGGGGACAGCTGGAAAAGCAGTGTATCAGCTGGAAAATTAAGCTTGTTACATATGAGTGAGAGATTCGTTCCATCAATTGGCTTATTAGCATCTCTAGAAAATATTCCTTTTCTTTGTAGGTGTTTTCTTCAGTGGATTTCACCCTGAGTCGTTTTCATTAACTGGAGCTCCCCCTCAAGGAATACAATGGGAAACTAGTTTTGCAATAAGAGACATATTTCTCATTTTGACTAAAACAATCCTGATACCCTAACCTACAAAATCTTGGAGATTTTCTTCAGCGTATTCCCTCGCTTACAGCTGATATATAGTTTGCTAAGCAATTTCATGTAGAAGTGAGGCTGTTCTTAAATAAAGAAACCTAGGGCAGAAAAGATTAGAACATTGATCCAAGTGACTTTGGGGACTTAAGTATGATTTTACTCAAACTACAGTTCTTGTACCATAAAATGGCTGATACCCACACTCTGCTGTAGTACAGAAAGCCTAYGTTTCAGCTCAGTCCTGTCCCTCACACTTCAGCAAAACTTAAATGACACCCACTAGATGGGTCACTGCATGGAGCTCTTAGCAGAGCACCTCTCCAACAGCCCCACTGCCCACTGTCTGCCAAGGTAATGCACATGCAGAAGAGATGATGGGCCAGAAAATATCCAGTGGCAAAAAGGGACAACACAGGAGGACAAGTCGTCCACACCCTGTCAGGGAAGTCTAGGCCATGGTGTCCAGAAATATTCTCTAGATTTGGTCTAAACTGTGGAAGGAATTCTTCCCAAGACATGAAGACCCTCATAAATCTTACGGCCTTAAGTTTTGCATTTCTTCAGCCTTGTCTTCTCTGATATAGACATTTTGCAGTGTAAAGAAACCCAAATCCTATCAAAACACTGGCGTATATATCAAACAAAACACAGCACATCATAATTATTTTGGGGTGGAGGAGAGGAATGAGTCATATATGACTAATGTTAGTCACCTGGCTGTATTCATTACTGCAGCATCATTGTATAATGTGATGATATCCAAACAGAGAGGGCTGAGGGAGAGAAGAATGGATACTCAGTACCAAACAGCTACTAGTGTCTTTACTACTAAGCAGGTGAGCATGAGTGAGAAGATCATCAGCATCAACAGGAATGGGACTTTACTTTGTTCCCTTCTTAGTGCCTCTAGTATCCCCAGTGTCCCTTCACCTTGACTCGCCACAGGACCAGTCACATATATATAAAAATGTCTTAGATGGGAAAAGATGTCCATGACTCTTAGGATTTGACCAAGATACCCTCTGCAATAGTTTTGGTGGCATCAGAGCGTTGTCTGCCTGTTCACATTCAGTCACACTGTGGTGGTAAAATTATTAATATTTAAGATTTTGAGAGGTCTGGCTAAGAAGTTTATTCTAACTAAAAGAACATTCCTGTCGACTAGAAGCTAACAGTCTGTGACTGTTTCCACCTCCTCGCTCTGAGCTAAGATAATACTGGGTGTGCCACTCCTATAGGCTCACCAACAGCTGTCTCTCCATATTGTCACATTATTTACTGATTGATTTCTTCTTYGAATTGTGGCAGTTAGCAAGATACTTAAGGAGTCCATCCCTCCCAGGGATGGATACCTGGTTTTGTTAATATTGAAATGATTGTTTTTCCTCACCTCTTTTTTTTTTTTCTGAAACAGCATATAGGCTGGGTCTATGCAATCACTTGGCAGAGAACAGGGGAGCACAGGGGGAGATGCTGGCCAAATGTTCACTCACTATGATCATAGTTAATAAAGCTTATGTCTGACCTGTGCATTATTATGCACTTGGAGTCCCCAGGTCTACAACACCACCTTAGGAAATATCATTTTTCAGGTTCTCCAGGGACCTGGTCCCACTCTTAACACTCCATGGTACAGCTCAGCATGGCATGATTAGCTGCTCCAGAATCTGGTTTTAATTKCAGTTCTTCCAGAAAGTGGATGAAGTCACAAAGTTTAACCTGACACAGTAGCTATCACTTGGTTTTCTTTTTAATGTTGTACAATAGATAGAGAACAAAACGCCACACACCGTTGGCCCCAGTAATGCCACTCTGCCATTCATCCAGCAAACCCTYTAAAAGCTACAGCTCCACGTTATTTTTCTTGCACAATAATTAGAATTTTGTATTTTGCAGGCCCTCACAGTTTTGCTGCAGCCTACAGCCGGTTCTGCACATACAGCCATGCTGTGAGAGAGGTAATCATCTACCCCTGCCCTGGCTTCTCAMTACTACCTTTGCTGTAGTGTCACCGAAATTGGGAATAAACCTCATAACACCAATGTAGTGTTAAAAGGCAGGCATTCTTTATTCTCGGCGCCAGGAACACGGGGGATAGCTCCTCCTCCAACGTGTTCAACCCAATGCAGTATTCACTACAAATATATAAAGCAAAGAGTTGCATATACATGAGGTTACACAACACACGTATACATATGCATGACCTGTCCCCGCTTCGCATTACAATGAGTTCCCCTCCCACTTGCGCCTGTCCCCGCTTCGCATTACAATGAGTTCCCCTCCCACTTGCGCTTGCGCATTGCCGCCTGGTGGTGGTCGTCGGGGGGTCGTGGGGATGAAGGCTAGGGGTTCCTCTTCGTCACCGCTAGTAACCTTTTGTTCTTGCRCAGACTCAGTTATTCCTTGGCTCTTATCCGAACCGAAGGGTCYGTTTCARCTGGTTTCTTAAGGCATCAGTTGATTTCCACAATAGCTCATCARTCTTACCAATAACTAACAAAGCATCAATCTTGCAAGTTCTTAGTTCTTATCAGGAACATCAGGAACTGGCCTTGTGAATAGCTGAGAAGCACCGAACRCACACTACAGCTAGCAAAGCACTAAACTTAACAAATATAATAACTAACTAATATGGTTCCTAAAGTTACAAGATTCAAACATAACTCCTCTATTCAATTCTCCATTGTAATCAAATCTGGTGATTTTGCAATATTTCCCCCCTTTGGAAGTTTTGAAATAATCATATATTTATTTTTTTCTCAATACTTCCATCACAAATCAATATCTTATTCATACTGATTTACTGCATGATGGTGGGAGCATCATTAGTTGAACCATTTAGACTCTGATGTCGCCCTTCAGCTATCGCAAGTGTAATTTTACGATCAACAGCAGCTCTTTTTGTGAACTCCTTTTTCAAACAATGATAGATGAGTAATATTAGCRGGAATATTATTAATAATAACAACACAGTACCAATTAAGGACTTTACTCAGGAACTCAGGTTCCATCCCAATCCACTAAAAATTTTATCAAACCAATTTTCTTGCATGTCTTTTTGAATTTCTTGGGTATCTTTTTCTATTTGTCCTAATAAATCTAAATCATGTTCAACATCCTGAGTAACATTTGGGATATGTATGCAGCAATGATCTGTCCTATCTCTCAGGTATCCACAAACTCCATGTTCCTTTAATAAGAGCATATCCAAAGCCATTCTATTTTGTAAGATCATCTTCGAGGTTGCTTGTAACTGCAAATTTAATTGTTTGAATCCTTTCTTTGTCACATTAACCAATTTTTCTACCTGACTTGTCAACCTATATAACCAGGCCTTATTCCTATAGGTTGACAAGGGAGTCAATAAAGATTCTAAGGCCAGTCCAATTTTTACTCCCGTTGAGGGTTTTCCACTGCTTTCGGATACGATATGTTTGTTGCTGCCATTCAACAATAGGAACTTGCTCACAATAGGTACTATCATTGTTGGATTTTTCATTACTTAAATTTGTTGTCAAAATTTCCTATGGAATTGATTCACTTACAGCTCTTGGGATTGGGAGACATGCAGTTATTTGGGTCACATTTTATAGGTTAGCAAATCCTTTTATCAATCCCACCATTAAATTATCTTCTGGAGTTCTCCTTGGAATGTGTATCAACTATTCTGCTTCTATTGATGACGGATCCCCACTCTCTGCTCTCTTTCCTACTTGATCTCCCTTCCCTCCAAACAATGCTCCCATCATCATCAGTTGCCAAATCAAAATCCATTTTCTCCATACTTTGCAATGATAGCTCTTTTTTAAAAACATATTTTAAAGTCAATTTTGCAGTTCCTGGATCCCTATTGACAATTTTCCACGATGGGGCCTTCTTCACTCAAGTGTAGTGTATCCACGGTTCCACTCCTTCTACTTTGATTGCAGTGTAAAAGTTGTTAACAGTACCTGGAAGGGTCCCTCCCACTTCTCCTGCAGTGGTTCAGAGTTCCAAGTCCTTATATACACGAGATTACCTGGCTGATACTGATATACAGGCGTATCCAAGGCAAGCGATCTAGTCAGCACAACRTATCTCCGGAGCGCTCCAAGGACTTAGAGTAATCAGATATCTTTTTAAATCAGTTTCCCCAGTTACCTTCATATCCCCTGGGATTAAAGGAGTCTGGTAGGACTTGCCGTACAGAATTTCGTATGGGCTTATACCATCTCTTGATCTCAGTTGGATCCTAATTCTCAAGAGAGCTAACTGTAAAGCCTGTGGCCACTTTAAAGATGTTTCCTGGCAAATTTTACTTATTTGTCTTTTCAGTGTTTGATTCATCCTCTCTATTTTCCCACTTGACTGTGGTCTCCAGGGGATATGTAGGTCCCATTTTATGCCCAAAATTTTACTAATTTGTTGGACTATATCTGCCACAAAATGTGGTCCTCTATCAGAGGACATTCCCTTTGGCACCCCAAATCTTGGTATTATATTTCCTTCAAAAATATTTTAACTACTTCTCGACCTTTGTTGGTGCGGCAAGGGAAGGCTTCTGGCCATCCAGAAAATGTATCAATTAATACTAACAAATACCTATATCCATTTTGTCTGGGAAACTCAGAGAAATCAATTTGCCAATAATCTCCGGCAAAGTTCCCTTGTTTTGTTACTCCTAAAGGTGGTTTCTTTTGGTTCAGGGGATTAYTTTTATRACAGATTAGACACTTAGCTACTATTGATTTAACTATTCCTGTCATTCCTACACACACTATAGATGTTTTCAAACTCGAAACCATGGCATCTACTCCCCAATGAGTCTGCTCATGCTTTTCTTTTGCAAGTTTTATCATGACTCGCGGAGTTACTATTACCTGTTTCTCTGGCGTTACTCACCATCCTTCTTCGTTTTGGGATGCCTTTAGTTGTTCTGTTAATTGATCATCCAATTTACTATATTTCAGTTTTAAATTTGGAAGTTTTATTTGTTTTACTGGTACTAGTGCAAGGATACCTCGTTTTGCTGCCTCTTTTGCAGCTTTATCTGCTAATCGATTACCTATGTTTACAGCCGTCTGACCAAATTGATGAGCTTTGCAATGCATTGCCGCCACTTCCTTTGGTCCCTGCACATCTTCCAGAAGTTGGAGAATTTCTTCTTTACACTTTATAGATGTTCCTTGGGCTGACAGCAGTCCTCTTTCTTTCCAGATAGCTCCATGAGCATGGATCACACCAAATGCATATTTAGAATCAGTCCAAATATTTACCCTTTTTCCTTCTGCTATTCGCAGAGCCCACCTTAACGCCACCAGTTCTGCTTTCTGTGCTGAGGTATTTGTAGGCAATGTTCCTGACTCCAATACCTTGGTGGTGGTGAYGACAGCATACCCGGTCATTYGCTTTTCTTCTTGCACAAAGCTGCTCCCGTCAGTGAATAATTCTAGATCAGGATGTTCCAGGGGTTCATCTCTCAAGTCCAGTCTGCTGGAATAAACTTGTTCAATAGTTAGCAGGCAATCATGTCCTAGATTCCCTGTTGGATTTTCTGTTGATAAGAATATTGCTGGATTAACAACTGATGTGGTTTTTAATTCTACATCATCTTGTTCCAGTAAGACAACCTGATATTTCAGCATTCTGCTAGGGGACAACCAATGACCCCCCTTTTGCTCTAGGACAGTTATTACCATATGTGGTRCATACACCACCATCTTTTGACCCATGGTCAATTTTCGAGCCTCTTGGATCAACAATACCGTTGCTGCCACAGCACGCAAACATCCCAGCCATCCTTTACTCACATTATCAAGTTGTTTGGAGAAGTATCCCACCGGTCACTTCCAGGATCCCAGCCTTTGTGCCAACACTCCAAGAGCCAGGTGTTGTCTTTCATGTCCAAACAACCCAAAAGGTTTGGTCACATCAGGTAATCCCAAAGCAGGAGCCATCATTAGTGCCTTTTTCAATTCTTTGAATGACTTCTGACATTCAGGTRTCCAAGTCAGATACCGATCCTTGGATTCTTTTAAAGCCTCATATAGTGGCTTCACATACAGTCCATAGTTCAGAATCCAAAGTCGACACCATCCAATCATCCCCAGAAAAGCTCTCAGTTCCTTCGGGCTGCTGGGTTCAGGAATTTGACAAATCGCTTCCTTTTTTTCATTTCCTAATTGTCTTTGTTCTTGAGATATTTCAAATCCCAAATAAATCACTGTTTCTTTTCCTATCTGTGCCTTGTTTCTGGAAACTCTGTATTCCCCTTGGCCCAGAAAATTTAATAAACTGATAGTAATTTCAAAACATTTTTCTTTACTTTCTGCTGCTATCAGAATGTCATCCACATACTGTAACAATGTGCCTTCCCCTTGGTTCTGATTTTTCCATATCTCTCATTCTTTCGCCAACTGATTTCCAAATATCGTAGGGCTGTTTTTGAATCCTTGTGGAAGTACAGTCCATGTTAATTGTGTCTTTCATCCTGTGGTGGGGCTTTCCCATTCAAAAGCAAATAAGCTTTGGCTTTTTATATCCAGAGTTATGCAAAAGAAGGCATCCTTTAAATCTAGTACAGTAAACCATTTGTGCTCCTCTTTTAAAGAGGTCAGTAAAGTGTATGGATTAGCTRCTACTGGGTGCATACCTTGGACTATTTGATTTATAGCCCTTAAATCCTGAAGTAGTCGATATTCCTTGCCTCCAAATTTCCTTACTGGCAATATGGGGGTATTATATTCTGATTCATATTCTACTAAAAGCCCATATTCTAAAAATTTTGTGATTAACCCCTCTAATCCTTTTCGAGCCTCCCACTTAATAGGGTGTTGTTTTTGTCTTACTAGCTTGGCTCCAGGTTTTAAAGTTACTTTTACCGGTTCTGCCAATTTAGATTGTCCCGGAACTCCATTCGCCCAAACCAAAGGAATTACTGCATTTTCCACTTCTTCTGGAATCTGTTCTTCCCTGGAGGAATCCTGTAACATAAACACTCTTGCCTCTATGGCTTTTGATTCTGGTACTAACAATTTAATCTCCCCATCTTTGAAAGTTACTTTTGCATTTAGTTTACTTAATAGATCTCGCCCTAACAAAGGCAATGGACATTCAGGCATATATAGAAACTGGTGAGTTACCCACTGTTTTCCTAATTTAAACTTTAATGGTTCTAGAAAAGGCCAATTTTCTTTTTGTCCTGTCACACCAACAACATTTACTGATTTATGACTAAATTTCCCTTTGCATGTATTCAATACTGAATAAGTGGCCTCTGTATCTACCAAAAAATTCTATTTCTTCATTCCCTAGCTTCARTGTAACCAGAGGTTCAGCTAGGGTTGATTCCTCTGGTTCCCTTCATAATTCTTCACCCAGAGTCATTAATTTAACTGCCYGGAGAGTTGGRTCTAATTSTCCAGCTTTGGGGCATTCTCTTTTCCAATGCCCATGTTCCTTGCAAATAGCACATTGATCTTCTGCCAATCGGAGATTTACCTTCCTCCTTTCTCCAACATTCATTCCCCATCCTCTTCCTCTACCTCTTCTATTATTCTCGGTTAAAATCGCCAGAAATTTTCCATCCCTCCGTGCTTGCCTCAGTTCTTTTTCTTTTTCTCTATTATTATATACAGCCCAGGCAATTTCAAGCATTTTACCCAAATCTCTAGATTCAGGTCCTTCCAATTTCTGGAGTTTYTTTCTAATGTCTGGGGCCGATTGACCCATAAATATAGAGGCCAATTGTATCGCTTCTTCTGGTTTATCTGGATCCAAATTAGTATATTTTCTAGCAGTCACCTTCAGTCTTTCCATAAAGGCTGAAGGGGACTCCTTTGGTTCTTGTCTTACTTCATAAATCTTTGACCAATTTATTGCCTTTGGCATTGCTTGTCTAACACCATATAAAATCCACCTCTGATACCTATTCAGCATTCCTCTGGGTCCCTGTTGATTAGGGTCCCATTCAGGATTCACGGATGGAAAATTCTGGTCTACTGTCCCTTGTAAATCCCCATTGGCATGTGCTCCCTCCACCTGTTTTCTAGCAGTATTTAATACCATTTTCTTATCAGTTTCATCAAGCAAAGTATCCAATATTACTTGTAAATCATTCCARTCAGGATCTTGAGTTTTAATTATTGTTTCAATTACTTTAGCTACTCTTTCAGGATCCTCCCGATAGTTACCCGCAATCTCTTTCCATGATCTTAATTCAGTAATTGAAAAAGGAACTTTCACCACCACTGGACCATCATTCCCCACCGCTTCTCGGAGAGRGGCTTGGAGGGAAGTTGGTCTCACTTCCCCCCTCCTTCCCCGTGTTCTTCCTGAGATTGGGCTAAATCCCCCTGCTTCCCCTTCCATTGGAGGAGCAGGAAGATTATAATTCTCCAAATTTTGGATCTTTCCTCCCCTTTCCCATCTTCGGTGAGGAGCAACCATTAATTCAATATCCTCCTCCTCAGTTCCATTTTTCAGACAATTCTCTTTGATATTACAATTTGAGCTCTCATCACATCTTCCCTTTTTCAAAACCATCATCATAGAATTATACGGGTGTATCCCACACTGTTTCTGCCTTTCTGGATGATTCTGCAGTGTAAACGACAAATCAACACATGCCATTTCATCCCATTTACCTTCCCTTTTACAAAACAACATTAATTGCAAGATGGTATTATATTGCAATGTCCCATTTTCTGGCCATTTCTCCCCACTCTCCAATTTATACATTGCCCACCAATGATTGCAATATTCAATTAATTGTTTCCGAGTCAGAGGATCACCTCCCAGATCTTTCCAGTGTCTCAAGATGCATCCCAAAGGTGTTCTTTGTGGGACAGGTTTTTTACTCGGAAACGTACCCATCCTCTCGAGACTAGTGGTTGTGATTGCGCACTATCACCAGGCACTAGTCAGAGGGACCCCAACCCCTGTTGAAGCTCCCTCTGGGATTCCAGCCCCCTGCCGGAACTCCCTGGGATTCCAGCCCCCTGCCAGAAATCCCACCCTCCTTGCCCGGGAYTCTAGCCCAACGCTGCGAGGCTTTCGCCACGTCTTATGGGCAGGCATTACCTGTGGGGCCTCTAACCCCCCCAGAGGTACCTCTTCAGCCCAACTCTGYGTAGCTTTCACCGCGCCTTACATGCAGGCTGGTGGGACCCACGTTACTTCCTTAAAAGAATGCCTTGTTACCTTTTCCAGGGGACTTGCTCAGAATTCTTCGGTCCGGGGATCAGAGGTTCTCCCCAAGAATCCCTCGGTGCCGGCTGGAGGTCCCGTGATCCCACGGATCCGTTGAGATTCACAAGCGGTGTCCCATCTGGGTCACCAAAACTGTCACGAATAAACCTCGTAACGCCAATGTAGTGTTAAAAGGCAGGCATTCTTTATTCTCGGCGCCAGGAACACGGGGGATAGCTCCTCCTCCAACGTGTTCAACCCAATGCAGTATT
>JASVER010000001.1:22915607-23018985 GCA_030449065.1 Oceanodroma leucorhoa | reverse complement strand
ATAATAACTAACTAATATGGTTCCTAAAGTTACAAGATTCAAACATAACTCCTCTATTCAATTCTCCATTGTAATCAAATCTGGTGATTTTGCAACAGTAGGGTATTGCCCCTTATTCCTCCCAAGCAGCCAGAGTGACTGTTCAGTCACTCAGGAGCCAGGTCGCCAGAGATTTAAYAGTTAAACTTTGTAAATTATGCTTATTTATTCAACTGAACCTGCAGGGAGTACATAGCCAGTGTAACTGGAGGGTTTCCTGGGACCTGCTGTACCTACCTACCTGTAAGTATGATACAGTTGTAGAGTCTGCTGAGACAGCAAAGTTGCTTTTGCTCAGTTTAAAAAAACATGAGTAGCAACTGTTTGAAAGTRAAATAAGCTGCAGTTAAATGGACAGAAGGGATTTAATTGACTTAATTATGCCAAATTTAGTTAATTATTGTTCAGCTGGTGCAAACAAAGCTACCATTCTATCCTACTACAACAAACTCTGTAGAACTTAAAGTAAACACATTTCCCAACTCTCCCAAGAATTACCTTAATGCTTAATATGACTCTTCACCAAAGTCAAGGCCTCAGTCTACTTTCCAGCCGTAATG
Source organism: Oceanodroma leucorhoa (assembly GCA_030449065.1). Taxonomy (NCBI): domain Eukaryota; kingdom Metazoa; phylum Chordata; class Aves; order Procellariiformes; genus Oceanodroma; species Oceanodroma leucorhoa. Next base: position 23,018,386 of record JASVER010000001.1, on the reverse strand, counting down.
TTACCCCTTTTCTATAAACASCCAGCACAAAAACTTCTTCTACAGTTCTTCAGCAGCTCTTTTTCCTTGTGGCAGTATGGACCCTCAAGCTCCTCACTAAATTTCAAGTGGCAACTATACCACTTCGAGGGGACAGCAGGAGCTAAACTTCTCCACAGCTGATAGTCCTTTCCTGCCCACCCACACTTTTCTGAGAAAAAAATCAGTGTTGCCCATCTTTTCTCAATGTTATGGCCTCTAGGATATGATCTGAGAGTCCAAGTGCTTCAACCTACACAAGGAGAGCTGGAGGGCACGCTCAGCAGCCAAGCACGTCTCTACTCACAGCCACAYGAAGCCATACTTCATTTCATACTTTGAAAGCAGTGCAATTGCAGTAGGATTTTTTTTTTAAATGTAAATGAATTCACTCAAGTAAAGGGATCCATGTCTGGCCTTAAAACAGTAGAAATAGCCTATACACAGCAACACTATATATATATWTTTWTTTTTTTTTTTCCTAGAGAGTGTTTGCTTTGGTTCTTCTTACTGCCTTCCTGTTAGTTAACTAAAACCTTTCCTTCCTCATCTACAGCTTTATTCCCATGGATATGCAACATACAGACTTTGCAAACAGATCAGTTACGCTATCATTATATTTATACCCCATCTCCTCATTACTGCTAGCCTCTGATTTGTCACAAACAGTGTGCGACTAAGCAAATGCAAGCTTGTAACATCCAGGCCGCATCACAAATTTCTATTCATGAAAGAAGGAACAATTCTCTGCCCTGTGTCAGCTGGCTTTGTGGTTTGCAAAGGCCGTAGTACCATGGGCTGATTAGAGAAGAAATGAAGAATGCAGAAAATGCGGTTTGTTTTGCTACTGCTACCCCCACCAAAGCAAGCACTTTCCATTTGTCTCTGTAATGAGAGGGAGCCTTCCCGAGCCCCAGGTACATTAAGAAAGAATGTGTGCACGGGGGGTCCCCACTGTGCGGTTACTGTAATGTTTTCAGGACTCTTCAGCTGGCTCCTGCTGAATTAGATACATAAAGGAAGAACTAATCCTGCTGAATCAGGAAATGAGACGATGGGGATATTCCATATGATTCCCATTACCTGTATATTACAGTCTGCAAAGGCTACAGCTCTGAATATATGTTACTTGTCTAATTGCCACTGAATTCAATGGGAGTTTGGGGTACAAGTTCAAAGAAACTGCATGGGGAATGCGGAGGACCCTGGTGACCAGAAAAATAACATTTTCTGTATTATTCAAGTATTTAGAGTCCATATCTCAGAGCTTTGAGTCTCGTCTGAAAAATGGGATTATTGAGGCTTCAGAATAAAATTGAGAAACAAATTACAACCTTGTTCTCTAATATGCCTTAAGCTTCTGGTGGTGTACCATTAACATTAAGAAACAAGGAAAAAGTTCCATTATAGAGCAACAAAGTTCATTTTAACTGTAGACCATATGCTCCAATATCACCTATCTTTCCATATTGTTAACTAAACTACTGGCATCAGCTTGATTTGTTGAATAAATAGATTAATTAATCTAAGAGAGACATGGTACGCATCCCCATTATCTTCCATTCTGTGCACAAAAAAGAGCAATCATGATGTGCACTTATATCAAATTTTGTCAGTAAAATATGCTTGCTTGATATTGTAGGTATTTGCATTTTATATACTTCAGTTGCCATCTGCTAATGGTAATTTAATTATTCAATAAATAACACTAAAGAGAGCAACATTAATGAAGATCAGAGAATTTTTTAATATAATATATAATTTTTGGTTTATTTCTGAGAACTGCAACTGCAGCCAGCAATAAAAAGGATAATCCATTACAACTGGAGCACAATAATGAAAGCTGTTGTTATGATTCTGGCATAGTGGACGACCAAAGGGGATTGTAAATTCCCAGAGTGATGACTTTCCCTACCCTTTACTAAGGAATAATGTATGAATCATTGTGTTATAGACAGATGGGACTACTCCAGAGAGGCTGTGATTGCATGCTAGCCTAGCAGAACTTCCAGGAGGCATTCATAGCTTGGATAACCCCAGTGTCTCCAGCAAGGCACAAGAAACCTGGGTATGACCAAACTCTTTTAAAGAATGCAGGCTTTAGATCCCAGCTCAAGAAAGAATGCCTCTTCGGGAGGGTTCTTCAGGCCTCCTGAATAGTTAAGTCAGCTTGACTAACACACAAGTTTAAATATAAGCATTTGCTTACAGGCTTTTCTTAATAAATGTATGCTGAGATATGCTTATAGGCATTTCTTTGCTACTTAAGATTTTAATTCGATTTTTAGCTCAACCCATCAAAGCATGAAAAATCTTTTGCAACATTTTAAATGTACATTGAATTTGATCCTGTTTTCTGAGGTAGAGCCCAGATTTCTTCTCAAGTGAGACTGGAAACTATTCTCTTAGTAAGATGGAAACAGGCACAAAGCTCTGATGTCCCCCAGTGAATTCCAGTCCACCAGAGCCTGTATCTCCATGCTCACATCTTCTGCACCGAATGTCATTTGTAATTCTATATGTGATGAGTTCATATTGTAGCTCTTTATTGCATAGGGCCCCCTCCATTTCTGCATTCAAACAGCATATACGTAGCTTTCTGGCAGATCCATATCTGATAACCAGCAGAGGCTCATAGTGAAGTACCTTGGATACTTTGGTGTGATGTCAGATGAGTCCATGATTCAAAATCATCTTCAGAGTCACAAGCAATACTATTTCCAAGGCATTAAGAGAGGGCAGTAAGTGGTAGTTATCCAATGCAAGGAGAGGCTGGTTTAAAAAAAAGAAAAAAAAAAAGCAGCTCAATTATCATGAGACCAAAGCCAGCAGAGGTGAATCCATCAGCTCTCAATTTTCTGTGACGGATTTCACTGAGTACTCAATATAGTCAGACTTGACAGGCTTTCTAAGACACTTGGGTCTAGTTTTCCTTAGAGGTTTTTGGGAAAACCAGAAAAGACTTAGAAAACAGAGGGATCAAAGGACTTGAGACAGGTCATATGAGTGGAAGGACCACAGTGAAGGATCCGGGAACTGTATCATCAGAGACACTGCAGCAGTAGTGTTGCAGCCAAGAAATAAGTTAAATAAGAAGAACTAATGATAAAAAGATATGTTCTGTGGATCAGACCAACTGTTAATTTGCCAAGTATTTTCCCCTTGGCTATGTCAATAGGAAGTGCTACTTAGGGAGACATCATGAGCGTAGTGTTATCCACTACTCCCTTTGTCCACCCCCAGCATCCATAATCATCGGGGATGTTAGAGGGCACATCCCTGCCTGTTTCCTTMCTATCTGTTTATGGACATGTTGTCAATGGATTTGTCTAATCCCCTTTTGAATTTGCTGATATGGTTTGCATCCCTCAACCCCCTTCAGCAACAAATTCCAGAAATATGCAGAATCACAGATTATTGCAAGGTGGTCGGGATCGCTGGAGGTCACCTAGCTGAACATCCTGMTCATTGTAGGGTTAACTTCAATGTTAGATCAGGTTGCTCAGGCCCTTGTCCACCTGAGCTTTGGAAATCTCCAAGGATGGAGATTCTGCAGCCTCTCTGGGCAACATGTTCCTGGATTTAACTATCCTCATTGTGAAAAATATTTTTTTAATTGGAATTTCTTGTTTCCTTTTCCTCACTCCAGTTTGTCAACCTTCCTCTTACATTTTTAATATCCACTGTGTAAAAAATACTACTTTTATTTGTTTTAAAACAATCTCCTCCTAATTTCAGAGATTGCCCCCTAGTTATAGTATTGTCATGTGGTGAAAGCTGCCATTAGTCTTGTTTTACATTATGAGTGAAATTTCCTCAAAAGTGAGAGGATTTGCTCCCTTTTGAATATTAAATGCAGACCACTGTATTTGCTTCCGTTGAGGTGGAAATGTGACTGTATCTCAGCCTTTGGATTATCTATAATCCAAGATGAACTATGACAGTAAAATTAAATATGTATCCAGTGATTTATTCTTGATTGAATGTGACTGATTACTGCTAAATAATTTATTCAAAATCAAGTTTGCATATTGAGCAGTGTCTACAGGTACAGGAACATGTAACATTAGCAAACACTTTGTATGAGTGTCCTTCTTTTGTACAATTCCTGAACAATCTGTGGTTGTAGCAAATACAGAATACTTGAAAAAGACTTTGGGTCTGGTCAGTATGTGGTTCAGTGCTTGATGATCAATTGCCTCGGACAAGGGTGGCTATGCCCATGACAGGTGAGTGTAGCTCAGCATCCTACCTATGCCAGTCCTAACTGCTTCATTTTGCTTGAAATGTTCTGATATGAATAAGCTTCCTTGGGAGAAATTTCCTGTTACCTTTTCTCACTCTCCCTGTAACTTTTTGTCTTTTAGTCAAAGACCTGCTAAGTAATTGCTTGTCAATGACATTACTTTTTCCCTTGATTGATGCCATCCTACTATAAATGCAGAAAACAATCCCTTATCCATTCTGGAATCTTCAGAGGTAAATAATTTCCTGCACTAACTACTGCACTAAATAATCCATGGTTTATGAGCTTCCAGCACCTGTGGACTGAGGCACCATTTCTTCATTATAATTTTAAAATAAAACACAATAAAATATTTTATCATTGTCTTGAGTAAATTATGACCTCTCAGGCATGTGTTTCTGACACACAGAGAAAAGATGAAATACAGACAATAAATATAGACAATTGTAGGTAGTTTAGAGTGCAACAATAATGCAAAATGCTGTTGAAGAGAAACTTGCCATTCTTTCCAGTGCAAAGACCAAAGAAAGAAAGAAAAAAAAAAGATATGGAATGATGTGCTTCAGGAAGCGTGCTTAGGTGTTGGCTCACATGTCAGACCAGAGGTGGACAAGGATGGAAAGAGAGTAATGGCAGTAATGGCCAAGAAATTCTGCCTGGGTGCAGGTAGCACCAGCAGGTGCCTGAAGGCCTGGGGCTACTCGGGATTACTGTGCCTGTGGTGGGTGAAGGGGGGGGCGTTGAGGGAGGAGCAGCTGCAGCAATTGCAGCTCCCCAGTAGCGTTGGTCTCGTGAGCACCAGCACAACTCCCCACTGCAGTCTGTGCTGGCAGCAAAGGCCAAGTCCATCCCGGACTGGGCTGGGCAGACATGCGATGGCTGTGGTGACACACTGACTTCTCAGGGCTCATTGCCGTGGTGTTCCTGCTTTCGCCCCCAGATCCCTGCTGTAGCTGCAGTGCCTGGCTTCTCCTCAGCTTCAGGCGATGCTCAGTACCTGACACTTAAAGCCTCCTGCTCTAGTGTTGGCTACTGGCCMGTTCAGAGGGTCCTGTTGGGCCTGCAGACCTCCAGCCTAGTGCTGCTGCCCCTTCCCGTGGCATGGCTCAGCTCGCAGTCTGGCTGTTGTGCATGTGGATGAGTCGCACTAGCATACATGGGATGAACACACACACTTCCATCCAGTGTGCTTTGTCTCCTGTGCTAGCATCCAGGTGAACCCAGAGGGCTAGACTCAGGATACCTTGCATTTCCTTCTTCTGAATTCAGGCCAGAGGCATTTTGGGGACAAAAAGAGCTCCACTGGACAATGACTCCCTCTTACCATTTGTTAGCCTATTTGCTAGTCTTTTAGCTCCCACAGAACTGATTTGGCAGTGAATGGCCTCTGCAGATTTCACAGTTCTAAACAAAAGGGATTGAAAGTTTTTCCCAGTAGCCTGAATGGAAGATGGCTGTTGCCCTCCACAGGCTAATTTGCCTGAATCCAGCTGAAGGGTGAAGCCAGCTATTCAGACATTCAGACATAGGTAAAAAGGAACAGAGCCACCCCAGCTATTTCTTACAGTCCATTTTAGTGAATTTAGTTCCCATTAGAGGTGTGAAAGCAGGTGACAGAAGCTACAGCCTGCTTTGTTCTGATTAGTTCTGGCTTGCTCTAAAAGTAATTTACTATAGAATAACCTGCCTTAGAAGCTGTGGCTCTGCAATTTTACACAAAGCAAGTATAGCTCGAGCATCCTTCCTACATTGTCCTGACAAAGAAGAGTCCTCTCCCATGTTGAGAGAGCGGTCTTCTCCCCCTGCTCCTCCAGCACCTGGTCTGTCTGCTAAAACAGCCAATGAGGTTGCCACTGGCAACAGTGTTTTATTTTGGATACGGAATGGTATTTTTTTCTAGGTCTAAATGTCTGGCAAACCTATTAATTGTGCCTGTTCCAGGAAGAAGTTGCAGAGATGTAGTTGTAACACTTTACAACCAAATAGTCATTAATTTAAAAAAGAAACTTGAAAAATCAGTTTTATGCTTAGCACTAGAATTGTGCTTAGTTCTTTCAAATCCATTAGACTGGAATATTGATAGACTTAGAAAATGCAATTTGGAGATACATAGATATCTTCAAGGTAGGGTAAGTATTGGACAGTTTATTACTTTACCATTATTTTACTAAAATCAAAGGGGCTGTGCCAGTTAAGGATGAGTCAAGGATTTGCCTCATTGCTCTATTAGAATGCCAAGCCACAAACCAAGTAGGAAAGTATTGGTGCTGCCTGAGCTAACCAAACGGCCATGTGAAGGCTGAAGTCACCCGAACTAATCCAACAGGTTCCCTTAGCCCTGTGTAGCTGAGCTCAGCCATCTCAAGCAGAACCCCAATGGTGCTGGAAGGCTAATCTATGCATAAGCTGTCCAAACCACTTATCAGGAAAAGAGAAGGAGATATTATATCTACTTCAGGAGTTCATCTGGATGGCGAACAATCCTTGGAGAGTCAAAAGTGAACAACAAGCAAAAGTAAATGCACAACCTGAACAACCTAAAGGACTATGTATTTTAAATTCTGAGGATAAGGTGCATACTCTTGGGCGGATCACTTCACTCTTTGAATTAAGCTTTGAGACATTTAACAGGCAGATGCATTCCCTACATTCCCAAGGGAGACCCTGAACATTTATTCCTTGTGCCCTCTTCATTGCAAACTGTTCAAACAGTTGCAGCAGGCCTCCACCGCAGAGCCAGCTGAACCAAAAGATCATAAAAAGCAATTTTTCTAGACATCCATTCAGAGACCCAGGAGTTCTCCTGCTGGCGAAAATTGCGGTGTGTGGCGTTTGGACTCTGCCATGCTCCTGCCCCGTGAAAGATGACAGGCGACAAACTCGGAGCTTGTGAACAATGAGGAGACAAAGGCAAGAAAACAGCACCCACTGCCCTCCTCAAAAACCGAGGGGGAAGTGTTGCCTTCACCATTTTTTGCTGTCTGCACTTTGTGCTATTGGAGTTTTTTGTTACTTAGTAACATAAATGCAGGGTTAGCCTATATAGGGAAAAACGTTAGGCTAGGATTGCTGCCTCAGCCAGTGTGAATCAAATACTTGTTTCATCTTCTGAGAATAAAGGAAAGTGTGTAGTGATAGGCAACCTTTTAGGGGCCAAACACAGAAAGAAAAAGAGCTGCTGCGTTTACTAGTGCTGCAAAAGATACAAAAGTAATTCATCAGCTCAGACAGAGAATCTTATGTACACCTTGCATGGAAAAAAAAGGATTMAAATATGATCAACTTAGGTTTATTACAAAGTAATAACATATTTCTGGTATGGAATAGGCCAGTTATGGATATTCAGTAATTTATCCTGTTGGTTCAAGGTTTGCCTTTGACAAAACTCAGTTCTCATGAGAGCCAACAACATTTCACCTGGGATTAATGCAAGTCATTTTATTTCTATTTTCCTGGCTCTACAAACGTCCAGCTATGTATTCTAGCATATTCATCCATTAAGGAACAGAAAATTCCTAAGAGGCCTGGGGTTTTCTTTGTTTGTTTGATTGGGACGTGGTGCTTGAAGAACTTCACAGCAAAGTCACAGGTAAGAAGAAATGACACATCTCTCGGGAAGCATGCAGGTAAACTGAAACACTACCCCAGCTTCCTTCATAGGAAGTCTGTCAAAATGTAATTTTATGTTTTGTAATTATCACAAATACTACTGGATAGGATGGCCTTTGAACATCATCATCTTTGAAGGGTACCAATTTGGCCTCCCTCCCAGGAGGACTAACGTGGGACTGTCTGTACGTACCGGTTGTCCCAGGGAATAGCTGGGTGATGGGAGAACATGGTACCTGATTCACAGCTGCACCACATCAGCTCATGAAGCTGAAAGGTATTATACTGGCAGAGAACTGTGATGATGGAGGTTGCAGAAAAAGGGTGGTAATCTCAAGACTACATCCAAACCCTCAGGATTAAGGATCATACCTGAATTCTTTTCTTTTCATGCAAGGTGTATGAAACCTTGCTTAGCCTGAGCTGATGAATTACTTTTATATCTTTTAAAGCACTAGTAAATATATCTACTAGTAAATATATCGGTATCAGGGGATGTTGAAATGCCTCAGCTCACTTTCTCCCCTCCCTATAGTTCTCTTGGGGAAGAAGCCTGGACACCCCAACCTCCGGTACCTGGGATCATGCGGCTGGCTGCCACAAGCGGAGACGTGCCAGCGGTCTGTGCCATGCACCCACTGCTTAGGTGAAATGCAGTGACAGTGATCCCTCAGCTTCTGGTGCCCCTTCCTTGACTAAAAGCTTGAGGTATCTCTATTTCTCACTGAAATAACTCCAATGAGGCTCACCTTTTGTGAAAGAATTGTGTATGGGAATAAAGAATCCAATCTTGACATTACGTCAAGAAATTGCTGCAGACTTAGTTCAATGTAAATGGGAGCAGAAATTGGGGTATAATAATTTGTCAACATTTTTGAGGGTATCATTTTCCCCAGAACTATTTTATCAGTGTGTTATTTATTCACCACACATYATACTGCAGTTTCCTGACCGGACTGTGACATTTTCCAACATTTTTTCAGCATTATTGTCAAAATTGTCTAAACTGAAAGCTAAAACTTTAAAATAATCGATTTTGCCAGTTTGTTTTAGTCCTATATTTGCCTCTGGAATCTTTCCAAAATCTATGACACTGAAATCAGTCCAAATTGCCTTCTCTGAATTCCAAAAGAAAGGGAGAAGAAAAGAAAAGAGGCTTTTGGAAGAAAGCTTAGCAAGTCGATTAAAAAGAAGTACAGTCTAAAGAAGTGGTTGCATGGTCTAGGGAAAAAAATCATTAGCAAAGTCTTACAGAAGACATCGACTTTAAAGTCAGAATTGACACTAAGGACAACAAAGTGAATAAAAAAATAATGAAATAATGTTTCTTCCTCCTACTGAAAAAGAAAGAAGAGAGCTTTARCATTTTCTGTTTTGAATGGCTTTCAAAAAAAAAAAAACAAAATACACCTTGCAATTCATGGGGCATAATGAACTCTTGGTATGACTCTCTGAAACAAAACCTGCGAAGAGATAGACTTTATGCATGAGGGACCTTTATTTAGGCTTGGTTCTGTCCAAATTAAGCACTAATACTAAACACTGTGYTTTAACACAGGCAGCCCAAAATACAGTCAATTACTTTCCTGTGTCTCTGCTAGCAAGTGAAAAAAGCCCAGGACAGCTCTGTGGCATTGAAGTCAACTGGAACAATACAGCCCACATTCATAACATAAAATTACCTTACCCTTCAAAACCAGATTGTTTCATCCAAACTGCCTATTGGAAATGGTCCATAACCATACTGACTTCTGACCCATGCCCAAGGCCTATGTTTGGAAGACTGATGACCAGTCTGGGTCAAAACCAGCAAGCACTGGCAGTTGTATAGCACAGATACTTGAGCTGCAGTGTCTGGAAACACACCCTGGAACTGTTTGGTTTGCTGCTATGGATGCACCCTTTGCAGACATTGATCCTACAGCAAACACAAAAGGCTTGCCATGCAGCCTTGGTGTGTTTACGACACAGCTCAGAAGCTCAGAAAAGGTTCTGAAAACCAGAACCTTGAGTAAGACTTCCTTCACCATGAGTCAGGGAAATAAGGTAGCTGGGAYGGGGATTAATATCGGGTTGTATGGTGAACAGGGGCTGTCTGCAGGAAACTAGCTTGATGGGAAGTCACCTACAGGTAGCTAATAAGAAACACCAAGGAGAGAGCTTTGCCTGAAATATGACCTTATGCTCAGAAGAGTCTCCAGGAAAGTGCCTCTGTCTGGTTGGAACCCATAGCCACAGTCTTTTCTTGAAAGCTGGTGCTGACTGTAGCTTCTCCTGGACCTTTCCTCTAAGGCACATCTGGAGCTGCCTTTTTCCATCTGTGTGATAGCTTAGCAGGTAGAACGCTCACAGGGGAGTAAATTTTTGATGGCAATGGAAATGTAAGCATCTCTTGTCCCTGATTGTTTGCCCTACAATGCTCCCTGCCAGAGTTAAGCTTTGTGATTTCTTCTAGAAGTGGTGAAATTAAAAACAGATTCTGCAGCAGCCAGTCATGGTTGGTGGTGAGCTGTGCCACAGGGTATTAATCTCCTTGCTGGGAAGCTATAATTCACTGCATGTGGACAGGAAGAGAAGGCTCTAACACCACCAAAAATCACTGAAGACTGTGCCTGGCTCAAATCCTGAGACATAAAACTTTTCCTATGCAAGACAGTTACACAGGTCTGTGACTAGTCCTGAAATCAGTAAAGGTGAGGGAGCACTTGGGATACTGGAGACACTGATAAGCAAAGGCAGTAAAGTTGCATTTCGGATGATCCTGACGGTCTTCTCACCTGTGGTGACCTGCTCAGTAGTTAGCACACTAACAGTTCTTGTCACTAGGTCTCACGACTTCTCCTCCTCTCCCCTCCTCTTCCCTCCTTCTCTACCTCCTGATCTCCTCCATTACTCTCTTCTCCTCACATTACCCGACCGTGCTCCTTTCCCCATTCCCAAGCACACAGCTTGACCCCGTCTTTTATGTCAGTTCTCCTGCACACAGGATTCTTCTGAGCTAATTCAATTCAAAAATCCAACACAAACGTACCTGGTGCCTTTGCAAGCTTACTTTTCTGCTAAGCTATTTGAATCAGCTTGTGGAGGAGTCCAGTGGCAGCTCAAGACAATCAGCATGTCCTGAGGCTGCGAGGAGGAGGTGGTGGCTGCAGCCTTTGGTAGGGGTGATCTGTCTTTAGAACTGCACCTGTAGGAAGAAGAGGATTCCTTCCTCTTCCTCAGACACTCTCCCATGTCTTCCCAGCCACCAGAAGCCACCTAAATTATAGATACAGGAAGGGTCTGGAGAAAAGAAAAGCAAAATTGTTCAAGTCTTTTGTTGCAGCTCTGCAGCAAGGGATTCAGGATTTCCTGAACCTGAAAGAGCGAGTATAAGGAGGAGCCCTATGCTGTGCCTATTCTTGGCTCTGTAGTCCAGTCTCCCTTTTTTAGATTTAATCGCTAGTTTTCTTGGTGCGCATACCTTGCTTTAAAGGAATTAAACAGGGAGGTATTGGTCAATGTGTAAATATGAAATAAGTGTTCCCTTCCCCAGGCTCTCCTTTATCATGTGTCTATCTGCCTGACTCCTAACAGAGCTTCTTGGGGACTTTTATAACAGATTCCCTGATATTTGGAACTTAAGTAAATGTCTGTAAACACTGTGCTGGTTTTATTCCATTGGCTGCAACACAGAATTTATTCCATTGGGATTTACTGTAGTATCAATGCTACAAAAGGAGAAAAAGAGAACTTATGCAGCCATTGAAAATTATTGCCTTGATAAATCAACATCAGCAACAGAACTTAAACATTATTTTAAATAAAGATTCACAGCCCTTAGGCCCTAATTCTATATGTTCTAAGCATGTGACAATGAGAACAACAATGTTACTAATAGATATATAGAAATATTTCAAAGCCAGGAAAACTAATTCAACATGCTAAACAAATTTATGTAAAAAAAATAGTTGAATTACTTCAACAAAATAAATAACAAAGCACACATAACATTTCTTGTTATGAATGACCTATAACTATTCCATAATTGCAAGTGATATTATGAAGAAATGCTGCTTCCTACTTAGCCATTTAGTGCTTGTTTCCTTTGCTATTCTCTTTGTGAAACTGGCCATATAAACCATATGCAATGTATTTTGTCCCTCATGTTTCTCACCTAGAACAGCTATTTCCTTAGATTTCTAGGTCTCTCAGTCACATTGTTGTCAGCACATACATTTGTAGCCATTTACCCAAAATGTATTAAAATCAGTCTCTCCTGCATCACGTGTAAATATTAATAGTTAACATATGCACAGTTTGGATTTGGCAAATAAGCTGTAAGATACATTGGCGTCTTTTAAATGCTACTTCTCTGTTTTCCAGATCCTAAAGGCTTGGAAGGTGGGGGGAAATATCTGCGTTTGTTGCTGTTTCCCTCAGATTGAAATCTCCAGCTAACGTGGTTGTAGAGATGCGCTCAAACATGGGAAGCGGTTGTAGCAGATGTAGTGGCATCTGCTTGCATTTTCAGAACCTTAACTAAAAATGTTCTGAGGAATGATTCCCGCATCATTCTCGGTGAGAACCAACTTAGTTACACATTGACAATGCTTTAAATGTCAACACCCTTCTATCACTGCTTATCAGAGACAGAAAAGGAATGACTGCAATATACCACCAAATTTCCCCAACCCTCAGTCAGAAAAGAACCTTAACATACTTACCAATGATATTCCACCTTTGCAAACTGAAGTTGAGCCAAGGACASATGAAGCTCAGACAGCAGGACTGGGCTCAGGAACCGCAACATTAATTTGGAGGGTGGGGGGCATATTCACAAGACCATGCACGCATCGTTCACATGCCTGGTCATCTGACCATCTGACACTACTGTGTCTGGGGAAATATTTTTTATGAAAGGTTTTTTTATGTTATAAATAACAAATGCTATCAGTTATTAACATAGCTACTTCTCACATAAGGATAAATTCTCTCAAGCAGAGCTGTGGAGGCAAATATTTAGCAACTATTGTTATGGGTAGAAGAAAAAATACCGAGGGGTTTTTTGGTTTTTAAATTTGTAACCTCAGGATCTGTATGAAACACAAACAAAAGTCCTTTGTTTCTATTCTACATGTCTGTTAACAGCAAAATTACTGCCAGAAGTGTACTTCAAAGACTCCCTTGCAATAGSTTCTTTCAGAGCTTTTCCTTCCTACACCAAGGACATTATCTAAATCAAGAAACTATGTTAGACAGGAGAGTTGTGGTGGTTAACCTAATGATGAGTACAGCTCTGTAAATGTCTCCTTATGATGGCTTAAAGACTAAATACCTAACTTTTGGAAAACTATTTGGGAACATCATAGAGTGGTTCTTTATTATCTTTTATTATCTTTATTATCTGTTTATTATCTGCAGGACAAACTTGATGGTCACCTAGTCCTCACAGTGCTTCCAGAAACCCCTAGATATGTTCTGAAAGTGTAGTCTCTTTCTCCAGAAAGGGCTCAAATTCACCACTATAAATCTCACAAGGCACTGGAATGTGGTCACTGCATCCTCACACCCAGCTCCACTGCGAGAGTAAGACATTGTTATTAAAAAACCCTGCAGCTCACTTGGTATTGAGCCACATGTGCGGAAAGTCTTCAGCCTGCTACTCAGACTGAAATGCTCTAACAAGAGCCTCTTTGTAGAGGAGATTTTTATAAGAACCTAGCTTTGCCAAGGTAGACCTGAGTTGGTTCATTCCTAAGTTTATTGATGTGTAGATGTCCCAGTCACGTATACACAAATATGGAGGTAGTGCTCATGGAAGGAGAAAAAGTCTRTAACGAGACTAAAGACAAAAATAACTGCTCAGAGTAAGGGGGCTTTCCTACTTCAGATGAAGTGTTTCAGGAGACCCACAGCAGAGGGCAATTTGTGCAGCCTCTGAGTGAGCATGGGAGCGGGGAAAAAGAAGGAAAAATATCAATGATAAACTCTGGGCTGGGTAGCAGAGAAAATCACTTAGCGTAGCCACAAAGCAGTGGATAGGGCACTAAACTTGTGCAGCAGGGACCTTCCCTAGCCATGGTCTTGACCACAGAAACCATAAAGATGACAACAGGGAGTAAGCAGTCTTTCCCCAGAGAGTCCAATACTCCAAGCTCTTCTCCATGAGAGTCAGCAGGCAACGTTGTGTCTCCTGCCACTGGCTGTCCTCCAYCATCTCCTCCCACCCACTTATCAGCCAGGCTTCTTCACTTAGCAGTGAGTCAAGACCACCTGGAGATTAACTCTTGTTGGTCATCACACAGTACATATACTTTCAGAAACATCAAAGACAGTGAACCAAGTCTTTACAGCAAGGACTTCATTATTGTCTTATTATGTCAGAGCTGCTGACCTGAGATTATGACTGGTACCTGACAGGGTGACATGGTCCTTGAAATGAGCTTAAGTAGTTTGGGTGTGAGTATGCTGCTCCCTCCTTTTAGGTTTTTGAAGTCTTTTGTTCCTTTCTTATCTTTCCCACCACCATGGGCTATCACATATATCGGTGTGCTTGCTAGAAGATACTGATGCATTGAGATTGGAGTAGGTGCTGAGGAGCTGCATGAGGCGGCACTGAATAGACGGGTTACAGTGCATGCATGGTAAAATAAGGGCTGAGGAAAGTCTTTCCAGGCACATTGGTAGAGTTCCTTTCTCAGGATACCCTGTACATTAAGTTACCTACTCATAAAAGAAGTGTTTTGTATCATCCCTTGGGGCTAGAGCATGGACACAGGCAAGGTTTTATGGCCTGTAGCACTGTCATTTGGACACACCCCAGGAGCAATCTAGCAAAGCAGTCCAAATCTGTCAGCATTTTATCTGCTCATGATGCTATGGTATTAAGTAAAAGGAAACATAATTTGTAGAGACCATATCACAACCACCACTTTTTACTCATCAGAGCAGTAAGGTAGGGATTTGAAAAAATGAATTAATTAGTTCACATGGCTCCTTGGGCAAATTCTAACACAAAACACAACTTTCCAAATCTCCCTAAATAGAAAGAAGATGGTTAATGGAGTGGATAATCTTCATGAAACCTATTGGCCTTTCATCCTATTTTCTGACTCTGAGAAACTATAATAGTCTCTACCAGTGGTTTCCTTCTMTCTGATTTTTCAGTTGCAGACTTGGGGGGGGAACATCTATCGAATTTGGTTAGTAGCATCCAATGGTGACTGCATTTTCTCTTTTTTGGAAGATGACTCAGCTAGTTGTCTGTACTGCTTCAAGAGTCGGCAGGGTCAGAAGTACAGCGAGTTCTTCCTGTACTCCAGAATGCGCACTGAACACTGACACAGACTTCGCCACAGCTAAAACCAGCACAATAATTAAAAACCCCAACACTTCCCACTGATAAAATTTCAGTTATATATATATCCACTTGATGTGAAATATAGCCCCCTGAGAAAGTCACTTCAAAGCTTAGAGTAACAGCTTAAAATGAGACTGGACTTATCTTCAGCTGCAAAGGAAGTCAGTATTTTTCTTCTAAAAAAACACCAAGAAATGTGACTTGATTTGTTTTTCTTCTCTTGAAAAACGTCAGGTTTTGGCATAAGTCTTTATCAGTCTTTGGAAACTCCTTCAACATTAGACAATGTAGAGAATCTGCCAGTTGTCCAAAATGCAGGACTGCAACTCCTAACTGGTAAATTCGCTATCTCTGCTTTTTAAGTCACGAATTTGAAAACACTTGTTTCCTTAGCTTTTTTGCTAAACAAATCTGTAGGTACTTCTTTYCCACCCCTGGAATAGAAGGTAGGCATATGCAGCTTCATATGTTTATCCTATGGTTCAATAATATGGTTCACAACATTGTGAAAGCTGTATATCGATACCTTAGGATGTTTAATCATTGCCATCTGAAAATCTGAATCAGGGGACACTTCATGGACAGTATTAAATCCTGCTTTAATTCTGGGCTCCATAAAAAGCAAAGTAGTGGAGAATTAGGCCATCAGGTTATGTATGACAGAGTAATCTCAAGTTTTCATATTGTCCATGACAAAGTATTAGATACATGAGTTGAAAAAAAGATGAGATTTAGTTCTGTTATTTGCTTTTCATGTCAGAACTAGAGCCCTTGGTTTCTGCTATATTTTGTTTTTAAAACCTAGGTCTCTTGGGAGACTGAAAATAGAACTGTTAAAACTTTTGACATAAATACAGTAGCGGAAATAAGTACTCAGTGCTCTCAAAATAGGTTTGGCTATTTAAGTAAACTGCAGTGAAAGCAGGTAGCCTTGGAATTACTTGGAATGTAACTTGTCCAGATCCTCAGCTGGCATAATTAGCTTAGGTGCTAAACCAGCTGTTTGCGTAGACATTTAGGCTTAAGTAAATCACATCTGAAGAAAAGGAGAAAAAAAATGCTTGATATAAGCTAGTTAAAGCTTAGAATTTAAGAATTCATTCCCAGGCCCTGAATCAGCTTTCTCCCTCTGCATCTCACCAGATCAACGGATCTTTTTGACTTGCCTCATCTCTTCAGGYAGGAAGTATCCCGGAAAACTGGCTACCAGGAGACTCTGGGATTCATGATGCTGGGAAAAGAGTGAGAGACCCCATTTGGGGTTGGAGATATGAAAGAATCAGGCTAGACTTAGTGCTGGGGTATATGTAAAATGCAATTAGTCACAGCCTCTTTCTTGGCTATGATCTTGCTAAAGCAGACCGCTTCCTTGTCATTCCTTCTGGTCATTTTAGAGGGCAACCTTGCTATTATGCTGTCTTATGCCATTACATTTCATATTACTCTTTTTCATAGCTTTCAGCTAATGGACACTACATATTACTGTAATACCATATGAGTACTCATCAGATCTGACTCACCTTATTGCTCCTCCCTTTGGAGAACACTGGTCCCCATAGTCTTCTTACTGGTGAAGCATCCTGCGGCACCCCCCACACCCCTGCCTGTCTGATCTTTGCGCAGAATGGCGTTCTGATGGATGTGCCAAGGGACCCACTGTCCTGCACAGAAACCAAGGAAGAGACTGAGGAGATGAAGGTGGTGTATGAAAGAGATATACTTTTCTTGGTCCAGTTGGCCTGTTGAGGTGCACAGACAAATCTGGAAACAGGAAAGTGATGTAGGGGCCAGTAAGACAGATGTGGCCATGCCAGCCCTCAGTCAGCCTTCTAAGATGTCTGTTATTTAACCCTCATATTGAATACATCATTGGCTAAAACTGATTAAARAGCAAATAAAATGGCATTTTATTTTTTATATTTATGGACAATTTAACAGGGAATAAAAATGTAACAGGGACTTCTCACTTTTTTTTCTTCTGCAAGAACCTAAAAACTCTGGTTTAGTTTGCTCCTTAATCACTTCAGTGCAAAGAAACATGCTTCAGCCTGCCCTTCAAATGCTTTGATCTCCCATCCACCACCTGCATGAATGTGATATTCCTGAAGAAATCTGCTTATCAAGTGGGGTGAGGTGAGGAAACAGGAATCTTGGCAGAGAAGTGAGTGTACAGCCAGCACATCAAYATCGGTGGCTCCAGGCAAAATGATGGCAGAAAGGGGTAGAGAAGAACTTGCTTCCTTTTCTAAAGGCAGTGTTGACAGTAAAGTGACAATATTTGCACGGTATATACAATGCAGTATTTTCATCTCGGTACAATATGATACATTATTACAGACAGCTACCAATAAAACACAGGTCCTAAAATGTGAAATTAACATGGTTTCTAGAATATAATATTAAGGTGGGTCAGTGGGGTAGAATGGGTATTTTGGTATTTGGGAGAGATAATGATTTTTTTTTTCAGTGGGCTTCCTGAAGAAAATCATAGTTGCTTAAAAACTTCTAAATTAAGACCTTTTTTGACTGGATTTATGAGAAGTAAGAAGAAAATTTTTCTTTGGGACCCATTTTGTAAAAATGCTTTTTCTCACCTTTGCTTCTGTTCTTTGACACTCAGGTTTGCTGTGCTGCGAAGAAATGATGTGGTACATTGCACCTGTGATATATCCACACTAAGAACAGATGAGGAGAGAAGGAACATTCATGACTTTGCAATAATGAGATTGCTGATCCACAGCCTGCTGCTAATTCCTGCACAGCGGAAATAAAACCAAAGAGAATTGCCAAGGATCTCATCTGCATGCTGACAACTGCACRTCTCCTCAGACGCATCCATCCTCAGGTCACCTTTTTTGGTTTTTAACCTTGCACTGGTATGGCTAACTGAGTAGCGAGCAGTCTTGTCCTCTGAGCAGTGAACTGTCTACAGACCCCAGAATTCCATTTATTTTCTCTTGTTTTATTCATTGGCAATTTATTCATTGCCAAGACTGAATCAGATAGGAAATTCAAACTGATAGGCGCCAGTTATACGAGAAGTTTGCCCCTGTTTACATTAAATTGTTTTCTAATTGATACAAATGACTATGTGGATGCTGCTTTATATCAGATTAGTCTCCAAAGATTAGAATCAGTTTAAATTGAAGCTAACCTGCTGCTGTCAAACTGAAATAGTGTTCATACAGTGCCTCACTACAGTTTAAATTGGTTTTAAATTTGATTTACGTTAAATTGGTGCATTTTCCTTACGCAGATAAGCTTTATTTTAATAACACTTCACATGGTACACTTGATAATGCAAAAACTAGCACTGGCAGGGTGTTTGCATACATGGCCAGTGGCTCACWGGTTTTTGTTTGCTTGAGATATCAAGAGTTAATCAAGGAATCAGAACCGGGAGTGAATCATGCAGGGACCAGAATGTCTTATCAGCTGTGACCTGTTCAGCCCCTGAGACAGAGAAGAAATAAGGAAGTGATTTATAGCTTATAGCAGTTCAGGACTCACTCTTCGGGAGTTGCTGGAGAACAGTGGTACTCTGCTCTCCCATGGCCTGATATGCTCCTCATCTGGGGACTTCCTACCAGCAGACTGTTTCCCACTGTAAGGGTACAAGTTTCCCACTACTTACTGAAAACAAAAACTTCCCTGTGTTCGTCCATACCAATTTCTGTAAATTAGACTGCTGCTAAGAAAATTTAACCCTAGCAATTTGTAAGCATACAGAGCTATGAAAACATCATATACAGCTTGCGAAGACCTGTCTGCTACTTTACACAAGTTTAGCTTCTGCCCAACTTCAGTATTTAGCTCAGCAGTAGATAGGATAAAGCAAAGTAAAGCAGGCATCAGTAAGTCACGAGTACTGTGCTTGATATGGAGGTCTGYGGCTCTGGGAAATACATTGTGATGGATGGTTACTATATTTTTTGAATGTCATAACTATCTGTCAGATTTTCTTTTAAAAAGACGTCTATCTTTCTTCGGGCATTACCAGATACAGAGAATATAATTCAGTCATCTCACTGAAAGCTAGCATAATTTAAACTGATCTCTCTTTGCAAACAAAGAACATTGGAAGATTGCATATACCAGGCACTCTAGCAGTCACCAAGAAACAGTATTTTAACTGCAAAAGCAAGTGATAGCCATCTCAGTTCTTACAGAGGTGAATGTATACTATTTTCTCCAGGTCTGTCAAAGTTTTCAATACAAATAGGAAAGGTGWATTACATTACTCTCATTATACTATACCTAGCATTGCATATTTCTTCTGATCCACCTTCCTACTCCTACCAACTTTATAAAAAGTAAGTTTTTAAAAAGAAAATATTTGAATATTGATGATTATGTGCTTTAAAAACATTATGTAGCTGTTTTTTTTAGAGAAAGACAAGCATTAGAGCTATTGCATTCTATCAAGCCGCTTTGCATAAACACTGCATCYGTGTTTGCATGCTGCACATTGAAGACAGACTTTTCCTGACTATCAGACTGCCAGACACACAACTGAACAGGGAATCGGTTTCAGGCAATTACAGAAGAGGTTCAATGGGTGGGTATAGCTGCCCCAGGCAGAATATACTACTGATGTGCTACGTTTACATACATCACATAGAGAGGAAGATACTACACAGATAAATGATAGCTGTGTAGAAGAATATACTGGCCTACTACTTAAATCACTGCCATGTTTTACTATTGACGTGAGCATCCAGGAGCAGGGCAAGTTCCCTTAGCTCCCAGACCGACAGTAACGACTATTCCATAGCATTAATACAAAACCACTATGCGTCTTAGCATTTTCCAGCAATGATTAAGGAAGAATATTCAGCAGTCTACCCTCTTGAAATTCAAAAGCAATTAGTAGATAGCAACATTGCCAGTGCTTATTGCACAAATAACCGAGGGAGGAAACCTGAATCTCACAGTTAGTTTTCTATTTAGTTCTCTTTATCTATTTGTTCTTTAATGACTGACTTTGACATACTGTATAAAGTGATATCATTAGCAAGGTCTGCATGACAAAACCTGTGTTTCCTTCTCAGGAAAGCAGCCCCAAAGCCCTATTTAGTCTTACGCTTTCTAGAACTCTTGTAAAGTCTATGAATGTCTTGAGGAAACTACTTCTTCCATGTTAACTCTCTTCTGTGCYGTCAAGAGATTGCTAGCATTACTGGACAATGGGGCAAGACAATAGTATWGTCTGTGACTTTCTCCTTACATTTATGTATGTGTGATTACAAGTTTGTGGCTGTGAATGCTGCTAATAGGTAGCACCTGMAAATATTTACTTTTCACAGACAAAAAAGTGCAGGTGGGAGCAGAATGAGTATGACTATGGCTAGGTTTAAAGAAGGATATAGGGGGTTGGGTTGTACTGTGCTCAGTGGTATTAGGGATAACTATTCTATGAAGAGGTAAACTAATGAAAAGATTTAGTGTGTATCTCTAGGTTAAATTAGTTTGTTTTTTTCTGAGTGTATGGTCTGGAGTGAGGTAGTTTTAAAGGCTCGCTTTGGCCTTTGATAATGAGGAGGCTCATTAATTGTTAGGTGAACAATTTCCTTTGCTCTTTAAAGGTTTTTTGGTTGTGGTTTTTTGGTTTTGTTTTTTTTTTTTTGTTAACATGGTTAGTTATTGAGTTCTGCTAAAATGAACTGAGGTGGCTGTATGTACATAAGTGTACATGGGGTTGCACAGTTTGTGTAAGAAATGAGCTAGGTGATGGCAAATTTTCTAGCTGTATCGTTCTGCTTTTATGTTATGCAAGGACAGAGAAGGAAGGTGATCTGGTCATGATTTCTGTGGTATATGAGTAATGCCACTTTTCTATAGCAGCTGCTAGGAGGAAAAAAAAATAGATGCTATAGATCCTTCATTTAAGATCTGTGTTTTAAAATAGTCTGCTTGGCTTTTACCGGAAAGGTACTCTGGATTTGAGAATGCTGTCTTGATCACTTTTTGGTAATAAAGGTTTAAACTTTACCTATAGAGATTTCTCATTCACTGTTTGCATAACCTTTCACTGAGCTTTCATAGTAGACGTGTTATGAGAGAGATGTAAGAAATTGTAATACTTTCTATTGCAATGCTGGCTGCAAATGCTRAAGCTGAAAAGTTACTCTTCTGTTTAAAAGCTCTTTATTGCTCCTTTTTTCATGTCATTTAATAAATAAACACTATCTAAGGTACAACATAAATACTGTGTGAAAGAACAAGCTAATGCTAGTATACTGATGCAGAGAAAGCGTGAAATAAAGCTAAAAGTCATCCATTAACAGCAACAAGCAATTACAGCAAGGTATAAAAATATCTCCATTATGTTGTAAAATCATGTCTGTATGTAGCTACATATTAAAATAGCATAGTCATCTTTCCCACTAACACTTTGTTATACACTCTTTTCTGCCTCCAAACCGGCCTGGGACTCAAACAGCTGATGTTCATATGTGCTTACCATGGGGAGTGACTGCTCCAGAGTTTCTTCCGTATCATTAGCTTTTGTGTAGCATGGCTGCCATGCTGTTGCCTTAACAAGTAGGTTTGAATTTATCTGCAGAACTTGCAGTTCTAGAAGTGAGACTGGTCTAGGAAATCAACCTTGTATACATACCTTTAAAACTTGATATTTAAGCTTTACTGACCTGTTAAATCTAACGGTGTCCTTACTGTAATACTGGATTATTGCAAATTCAGTGAACTAATTATTATCTCTCGGGCTAAAGGATAACTTTGTATGCTTGTTCTCACTTGCTTGATTCAGGTGTAAGTTACTATTCTAGGAGCTCCCCCAAATGAGAACTACGCTTACATAAATTCAGGTGTTAGAAGAATATGTATAGCCATTTTTACCCTGAAAGTAAAGCACCTTCTCTTGGTTTAGCTAATGTCACTTCAGTTTCATTTAAACCAAAATAAGCTATAACTATATGAGGTTGAGTACCCATCTGAAACTAATTGTGCAACTTATTAATGTGATTATGAACTTTTTTCTTTAGATAAAGTCCCTAAGAAGAACTTCGACAATATGTCACTGCTTGTATTGAATTCCCTTCACAGTGCAAGTAAAAGTATTCCTCATACTGAGCCAGCTGACTTGTGCTATTATATTGTTTGGATACAAATCTTTATCAGGCAACTACAAAACACCAAGTAACTTCACACATGCATTAAATTTCAATGGTCAAAGAAGCRTATAATATTTTATTTTGTATTAGGTAACCAACGTATGGAGCTTCTGGAGTCCAATCTAACTGTTCAAGCAGTGATGGCATTAAGCAGGCTGAGACTAAAAGGAAGTCAGTGGTAAGTGAATAATATCATGCCTATTATAGCTTACAGTGTCATGCAGGTATTTTGCTGCAGTTTGCAGCAAGAAACACATTATCAGCTGTATGATAAGCTGTACAAATCAATTTTGTATGTTATTTCTAAGAGAGGAATTTCCAAATGAAATATGGCAAACACTTCTTAAATATGCTACACCAGCTGGCTACATGACAAAATTAGTATCCTTTTGTTACAACATGAAGAGGGAAAAGAAACCCAGAACCCATTTTTATTTCTGCATGTCCTAGGTTTATCCTCAGGGTGTTGTGTGTATACATGTGGTTAACATAAACTTATTTTATAGTTGTTTCTCTCTAAGAATATAAAGACAATTTTTATCAGCTACAAGGGCCCAGTTTTGCGTTAGGTATCTCTAGGAGTGAAAATAACCTAATTCTGGAAACAGACCTGTGTTTGTGCATGTACTGGTTTTGATGAGCGACTGATAACAAGTAGRCATTTGTATCGCCTAATATAAAGGTACATGTGGCAACAACCAGGGTTTGTAAGTACTTTCAGAGTCTCCAATAAATCAAGAAACCTTGGACAAGACTTCTACAATGAGTGCAATTCCCTAAATACTGGATTTTCATGTCAGCTGAAGAAACAGTAATCTTTTGTGTAACTGATACACATCCCCAGACTCAGATATATCAGACCTAAATTTCAGACAAGTGTGAACCCCTATATAAATGCAAATACAAAAAAGCTGTAGTTATGGGGTAAGTACAAATGTGATCATGTTCACGTTCTGTATTTCCTCCTCCAGTGTTTGTAGCTGAGCTGAGGCAGGCAGAGAAAACTGCTGGTAGATCTTAAACTGAAACTTGATTCAGATGTCAAGCCCTTCATCCTTCTTCTAGAACAGGGATACTGAGCAGCAAGAGTGTCAACAGGGCCCAGCACTGCCAGGCGTACTCCGAGCTCTGCAGCAGCCTGAAGCCCGGCTGCACCCACCTGCTGCCTCAGGTACCTGGCGGACGGGCGAGCGGGGGGGGGGGGGCTGAGCTCCTCACACAAGGGTAAAATGGCAGCTTTTCCGCAAACCTTCACTTTATTAGTCAACAAAAGAAAAAACAGTCGCGCATAGCTCCAGTACTGACAAAGCAAACACCCACCCACCCCCCAACAGAAACCGTTTTTGTTGTGGAAAACAACAGACTGGGTGAATTCTCACCGGGGGGGGGGGGGGGGGGGGGGACACGACACAACACGACACCCCCACCACACCAGCGCGTCGAACACCCGCCCCGCACTCCTGTCCCGGGGCGGCGGGCCGAGGGTGAAGTACCGGCCACCGGCCCCAAGGCGGCGGGAAGCGCTCCCCGGTCACACGGGCGGAGCAGCCCCGCGGCCCCGGCCGGTCCCAGGGGGGGAAGCTGAGGGGAGTCGCCGCGACTTACTCCCGCGCTGAGCAGGGGAAGGGTCCGCTGTTTTCCGGGCGCGGGGGTCGGCCGGTGAAGTAGGAGGTTCCCGCTCCCCGCCGGCCGCCCCGCCACAGCCCCGACCCCTGCGCGGCCCCTGTCCCGCGGCCGCCATGCGGTACGGGGCCCGCACCGGGCTGGAGGGAGCGTCCGCCCTGCGCATGCGCCAGGGGCCTCCACTGAGGGGCGGTGACAGATCTCAATGCCCGCCGGCGGACCGTACCACTGTGCGGCGTGGGTGTGGGCGAGGAAAGAGCTTCCTCCAATAATTCGCTTATGAAGACTCCCCGCTGGCTCCTTCCCTGACTGTATATGTGACCAAGGAACAAGGGCAGGGACAAGCAGGCGAGAGCCGGCGCTCGCTCGCACGCCTCCTCTCCGCCTCCTTCTCTCCCTCGCCTCCCCCGGCAGCGCTGGATTGGGCGCGTCCCCCTTCCTCCCCCCTCCCGCTGCCGATGGTCGGGCCCGCTCGCGCTGCCCGTGGCCCGGCGTCGCGAGTTCCCGCTCTCCCGCGTCCGCCTTCTCCCGCCCCCTCCCTCCCTCCCTCCGTGCCGACTCGGTGCTCGCCTCGGCCTCCCGCTCCCTCCCCCCGGCCCCGGCTCGGCCCCGGCGCGGCGGCCCTATGGCGTACAGTCAGGGCGGCGGCAAGAAGAAAGTCTGCTACTATTATGACGGTGAGCGGGGCCGGCGCGGGAGCGCGTGTGTGTGAGTGGGGGGAGCTCCTCTAACGGCTGCCTGGGGCGGCCTGCCCCCGGCCCCCGCCATTATGGGCGCCCCCTCCTCCGCGGAACGAGATCCCTCCCGGCTCCATGGAGACCCCGGCCGGGGGTCCCCGCCGCCTCCACCTGCGGGACCGCGCCCCGCTCTCGCCATCGGCCCCCTGCGCACTCGCGCCCCGCCGCGGGGCTGAGCCCCGGGGGCCGCCGGGCGAGGCGGAAGGGGCGGCGGAGTGGTGGTGGTGGGGTTGGAGCCGGGCGAGGTGGGGGTCGGGGAGCTGCCTGGCCCTCCGCGGAGCGGCTGTCGGGCCCGGCGGTGAATGCTGTGTCTATTGTGTGTGTGTCGTCGTCGTCCCGTTCCCCCCCCCCAGCCCCCCAGAAAAAGAAGAAAAGTTGAGACACTCCCCTTCATCCGCTAAGCATAGAGGCGTTGGAGTCGCTGCCGTGTCTGGCTCCTCCCCTGCAAAAAAAGTCTAGGCCATGTGTAGCTTCGGCACCTGGGGGTTCTTGCGCTGAGGCCTTCCCCTTCCTCTGGCTTCCATACAAGATCTGGTGTGCGGAGRGAGCAGGGCGACTCTGCCCCCCACCCCCCACCCCAAACGAACGTGCATCAGAGCGGAGGTTTGGCTTCCACGAGCCTCTCCTCCAGCAAAACACGAAAGTTGCATGCGTAGGTGTTTAATAATAGTGAAATTTGAGTTGCTTGCAGGCCTTCTAAGTTCGCACACTTGTCTGATGAGGACACAGTGACTTGTGATCTGCATTGTCAGTCACGTCGAAAAAGTACATAAAGCTTGTATTTAGTTTCAGATATTTGCAGCAACTTGTTTGTGGTTCTCTCTGGCCACAGCAGCGAGAACTTTTCGTTTTCTTCTTGAGTTTGCATTTGTTTTTCCTTTTTTGTACTGGGAGAGTAAACTCGTTGGTCAGATTAGTTAAGAGATTTTTTTTCTTTTTTTTTTTAATTGCCTCCTATTGTAACAATCTAAGTTGGCGTCTGAGACTGGTATTGGTAGTAGCCAGGAAACGGAGGTTGAGGCTGTTTTGCTGTAGCGCTTTGGTGTTTTCACCATTTTGGAAATGAAGATGAAGGGCTAAACCCACGAAGATATCAAAGGTGCCTGCTGCTGTAGCAAATCTGCTATTCTTTAGAGATGGCAGATCTTGTGGGGCCTGTCTTGGTTTTTTTACCACACTAAAGGAGGCAGAATGCTGGTTGCCGCCCCCTTCTCTTTGTTGCTAGCTCTGGTTCTTTGTTCAGCCTAAAGGGGAAAGGAGGCCCCTGTTAGGGATAATTTTGGTGAGGCTGGGATCTTACTTTTCCTAGGGAAGAGGAATCACTTTTTGCTTTGTTGAAAGGAAGACTGTAGTGATAGCTTAGAAGCTTTCTCTCTGCAAATGTTTGCATGGTTTGTTTTTTTTTTTATGAATATGCTTTTTTCCTTTTTTTTTTTTTNTTTTTTTTTTTTTTTCCCTTTTATTTTTTTAAGTAAACTCAGGTGGTTATAGTTTACTTTATATCGATATATTCAGTTTTTCTGTTATCCCTAGATTTTGGTACTCGTTGCTAGTGTCAGGCTCCCTTAACAGCCAAAAAGCTATACTAGTGAAGGGGGAGGGAGAAACTGGAGAAGGAAGAAGTTTTGAGGTGGCAGGATAATGGCGACTTAAAAGCAGTTGTAGCTTATATCTTGCCTGAATACGTAGACTAGGATATATGCAGTTAACAATAATGTAGAGAAAGGAGTATCTGTTGTAAAAGTGATTTTAGAAAATAATTTCTTTGTGACAGAAATGAACAACTTCGGAATCTTTTTGATGTCTTATTTATTTTTGTTGCCAAAGCCAGCAGTTATTTTACACTTCTTTTGGAGATAGAGTTATTAGAAGAACTTTTAGAGTTAATACCTGCAGTAAGTATTTCCAATGCTAATTTGTGGTTCTTCTGGCAATTTTGAGTATTTTGTAACTGTGTTGTACCAGCAAAGTCTTGAATCAAAGCGAGGGGAGTGTTTGAAGCCTTAGATAACTCAAAAACAAAACAAACAAAAAAAAAAAACCAGAGATACCTCAAGCACACAACTGAGGTAGTGATGTATCTCCAAACATGTCATAACTGAAGTAAATGACCATTTTTTGTCATAATTGTTCCTCCACACATACTTTAACTCTGTTCTTTAAAAGTATACACTAAAAAGCGTTGAAAAGTACTAGAAGTATATATACATATCTTATGAAATGCAATAAATTCCTACATGCTTTTTGTGAAGCTCAGTGTGATTGTTGTCTAAAGTTGCTTTTTTAAATTAGCCTGTCACTTACCAAGTTTTCTCGGAGTGTATTGCTGTTAGCGTTTTCTGATAATTAACAGTTTTAAAAGCCTTTACACTGTACCCGGAACCAATAAACTTTGGGTAGAAGAAGCTTGATTTCATTTTCTGCAGTTTGTTTGTAATAGACTGTCAGCCACATCCAGTTTGCAGAATTTGCATTGTTTGTGATCGTGGTCAGGTCAGGAATTTTATTTAAGTTTGAGCCAGTATACTATGGGAAGAACTGAAACAGTACAGATTAAGATACTTTAGTTGTCTTATCTGAAATATTTTTAATAAATGCTTCTGGTCCTCATATATATATATATGGCCATAGGTTAGCAAAGTCTGTTGCTCACACTGCTTAGAACCAAGCTAGATATGGAAGGATGTTGCAGGTTTTATTTTGCCTCTTACCCTGTGTCTTCAGGTTGTTGCCATGGTCTTGCAGCATGTGGCTCAGGTAGTTCAGTGGCCTTTTCCAAAATAGGTATGTGTTGTACAGTTGCCCATAGCAATGAGGACAGGACCCAAGATGGTCTTTCCAACTCTGTGCTTCTGTACAGTAAAGCACAGTTCTAGAGAATCACACAGCAACTACAGTTAATAAGTGTATCTATTCCATGCCAGTGCACTAGCAGTGTTGTTTAGATTGCTTGTTGTGCATAATTTAGTGTGGGTGTTCAAAAGGCTCTACCTTCATGAAAAATTTGAGAGATCTGCATCAGAATATGGTTGGTTCCACCCATAAAGACAAGACTAAACCTGTTTTAATAGGGCAGAATGCTACTATATTCAGACACTGTTTAAGTACATTAGCACTTCTAGTTTAAGTTCATCTTATCTGCAGATGTAAGCTTTAACTGAAGAGTGTTTCGTGGAAATTCATCAATGCTTTGTGCAGTGGCTTCCAAACACAGCGGTGGTGTCCAACCTCTGCTCAGGGCTCAAAAGTCAGAACTTTGCTAGTCTTCTGCTGTCTGCTTAATTTTTAAAAACAGAACAAAAACCCTAACCCTTCAGTTGCTAGTGCAGTAATTTTAGGCCTGTTTGAATAGCTGTTTGTTGGCTTGATCAGGCATTGGTGATCTCTTTTACATTCATCTTTACGTGAGTTCACCCATTAGTATTGCAGAAGTCAATCCAAATATAACTACCGCTATTAAAATTTATTTTTTTCATGTGGTTTCCATTGTAGCGGTTAGGTTTCTGCACTTAGTGCAGTTCTGAAATACCTCATGATTTCATGGTAACTGTACTTAAAATAAGCAGAGATATGGTCAGTGTACATAACAATTTATCTGTATAGAAGATACAAAGTAATGTAACTTACAAGTTACAAAGTATCAAAAAAGATAAGTAAACATCATATCTTGCCTCTGTTGAGGCTGTTAAGACTGTTTTGTAATGGGTTAATTTAAAGGTGTTATTTTTCCATATATCTTAGTAACTGGAGAAACTAACATGCTTTTTTTGGGGACATAGCAGCTTCTGTTAGTCACTTGTGTGTTTGTCAGACATAATTGAAGTTCCTCTAGGGCATGTAGCCTCTTATGTTTTTCTATCTATTAGAATATTTAACATCTGTAGACCTTGCTGAAGTCTTGGATAGAGAAGTGAGGGTCTAAAACCAATGTTCATCAAAGGAATCGTGGGTTTATTTTTTTTTGATAGCTCTCTTCAGGATTTAGGCAATTAACTTGTATGAATTGAGAAGTAATTTATTTTTTTAAATATATTTGAACCCAGAACCTGACAGTGTATGTAACAACTTAATTTTCAGGTAGGTCTTCTGGTCATTTGTTGGTATCACATTTTGCATCACGTGATGAACAGTGCAAGACAGTAAATTCGTGCTAGCATTAAATTGGCACTTGATTTTTCTTGTTTTAGTTAAGGACTCAACTTTTCAGAGGTTATGTTGTTACTTCTCAATGGGAGCCATTTAGCTGGTATTTTTACTGGTATAAAACAGTAAATTTCAGTCTTTGAAGCCTTGCTGTGAAAGATTAATAGATTTGCCAACTTTCTGCATATACTACTTTGCATTTTTTTCCCTCTGCTTCCTCTTTCAGTTATGTTCTTTTCTTTTGCACTTTTCACATGCACCCACACTGGTGAGTGATATAAAATATGCTCGTAACAATTCTGTATGATTTTTACCTTTGTATTGACAAATTTAGGATCAGGTGCTCATACTATCTGCAATACTAGTCTCGTGCACTTGGCCTCACTGTACCCATTTCTCATATATACGGGTACTCTAGAGTTAATCTGGCACTAAGTGCAGAGCTTTTTAGCTCCATCAGTGAGGGACGTGTCCCATCCCTGCACACACTATCTCTTGGTACACCTTGCTTTTCTCCCCAAAGTACTCCAGTAAGGCTGTGATATATGAAGAAGAGATATATAGATTTCAGGATCAGTGGATGAAGAGTTTGTACCAGGAAGGCCACTTTCTTCTTCACTGGGTGAAAGAGGAGGGACTTTTGACAGCTTTGCCTGCGCCACAGGATGTCTCCAAGATGGGTCCCCTTTATGATGTGATGTTGGCTGGAAATCAAGGTGCTAATGAAAAAGGAGGAACCTCTTGCATCCCTTTTCCTTCCCCACCCCTGCCAACATACACATTGCAACAGTCCCTTGAAACTTAATGGGCTTTTTGTCCCTATGTTTGAATTTTTATTTTGAGGCTAATGCCAAAACCCTTTTTTGTTGGTGATGCTAAGACTTGAAAGATGTAAATGGTATTGCCTGTTGCTAAAGTGTATTATATTGATATCTATTGTTAGTCATTACTGCTGACCTCTAATATGGAAGGATCAATATGCTTCTGCCAGATACTCACCCACAGATCTTCTATTTGATTAAATAAGCTCCCATTATATTTACCAACTTGCAATTTTTTTAAAAACTTCTGCTCTCTGGTAAAAAATAAAGCAAAAGTTAAAAGGTATGCTTAATTTAATGATTGATTTTTTTTTTAAGTGTACACTGCAGTGTATGGTATGTAGAATATGCTTAATTTTGAATCTGTTTAATTGATTAATTGCAATATATCAAAGGATATGTTGCAAGTATATTTGGGAAGCTTGTTAATGTGGTGTTTTGTTGTTTGTTTTTTTTTTTTTTGGTTTTTTTGTTTGTTTTTTTTTGTTTTTGTTTTTTACATAATGGAAAATAACACATCTTACATTTTACATGATAGAAAATAATTCTTAATTGTCTGCCTCCTTATCCATCAGCATTCTGAGTAAAATGTCAGTGATAATGACTGTACAAGCTGAAGTAGTTAAAATTGAAATGGCCTGTTTAAAAAAAAAAAAAAAAGGTATGAAATACATAGACATTCTTTAAGCCACAACTCCATTTGGAATGAAGTTTCCTCAAAAGCATGACTCATGAAAGTCACTATTGTCTTAAAAATTTCAAAATTTTAAGCTCTTACTAGCTTGAAGCTTTGTAAATCTGGGACTTAACAGTAACTTCATAAAACAAAGTGGGGCTAGTAAATGATTCATTTCCATGTTCCAGTCCTTAGTTTCAAAGAGCTGTGATAGATCTTTCCTAAACACCAGATTTGTAAGGTACTGTTCTGTAAAATGCTTGGAAAAGTTTTTGCTGGCAGGAAGGGGTGTGGTTATACTCTCTTAATACCTTTTGCTCTTGACCTGCATGTGACTGAAAGTGCAGGATTGCAGTAAGTATCTGCAAGACTCCAGGTCTTAGTAACTGACAAGGAGTGCTAATCTTCTGCTTAAATACCTAAGTTAGGAGTAGGCCCAGGTTCTTCACAGTTCTTAACTTAATGCTAAAACTTGGTATTTCCATTGTTGTGGGATGGCTAAGAGCTAGGTGTGGAGCAATTGTTTTTCTAGGTAACTTCATCTTACATTACATTAGGTTATATCTGTTTTCCTAAGTGTCCTTACTCTCCTTGTCACTTTGAAAGCTGGACTTTAGAATGCTTTGAGATTTATAATCTTACTGTAATGCTTGCTTTTCTTGGTAGTTGGTGATGCTACTGCAAGCTGACGTTTTCCCTTCCTCCTAAGCTGGAGTTCATGTTGAAGAGGTGAAATTAAAGCTATTTTGTAGCAGTGCTGCTTCTTACCTCTGACTACCAAAATTTGTAAAGTAGTGTGACATTGTGAAAACAGTATTTCTTTCGTTCCCAGTGGACAAAGCAGAGCATGCTAGAGGATGTGAAAGAAAAGTAAACATTTCAAGAAGGTAAAGTTCACTAATCCTACCAAGAAATTTGGTCAAAAAGGAGAGGCGCTATTGTGAAGAGTTGTTACGGAATTCTCCAGCTGAAAGCCATTGACAACTGGACATACCTTTTAGGCTTGTCTATTTTTCCAGAAACATATGGACTGCTGGTTCTATTTAAAATGGTTTGTGCCTTGGGAATGTCAGTGTTTAAAGTGGAGGTGTGTATGTTCTAACAGTACCCGAGCTGGGGAGAAAAACCTAACCTAGCCTGTGATAGTAGCCATTCTTTTCTTGGAAGTAAGTGTCAAATTTGTTATCTTAATTGTGTGTCTAGTCGCTCTCCAATTTGACAGAGCCAGGCTACCCTGGATTACAAGGTTCTCTTAAACTACTGTGGATCCCTAGCAGCAGGTGTCTAGGAAAGGTGTGCGTCTGGTTGCAGCAATGGATCTGAAGCTAACTTCTGGAATGTAACTGCTAGGGTTAATAGTTAAGGGCAGGCTGAGGATAATATCTTAAAATCAGCTCTTGCAAAATGGTAGGTTTCACTACAGCCTCTGTTGTGGTATAATGTGGCTATGTCATCAGTAGTTTCTGCTCCCCTCTTAATTCCAGTTTTGTTTCCCGTTACTTTATTCTTCAGTTCCTGCCCTCTGTTTTCTTCACTCTTGATTTGAAACCACTTCTTGTGAGTATCTTTGCTCCCCTACTACTGTCTGCTTGTAGTAAAGGTGTTAGATTTGGCCTCCTTTTTGCTCTCTGCTTCTGACATACAACCTTTTATGGGCAGTTTGTTTTCCTCATGGCCTTTTTGAAATAGACAGTAGTCCCTTTATCGGTTTGTGTGGGTGGTTTTGTTTTGGTTGGTTTTTTTTTTTTTTTTTAATCATCATACTTGCTTTCTTCTGGGAATGATTCTTTTAAGTAGCAATGAAAAGTTGTTTTGTAATATGAATAGGTATTCATTTGTGTAATATTGACAGGTGATATCGGAAACTATTACTATGGACAAGGGCATCCAATGAAACCTCATAGGATCCGAATGACCCACAACTTGCTGCTAAATTATGGCTTGTACAGAAAAATGGAAATTTACGTGAGTATAAGCAACTGAAGCATTTTAAGGTATTTTTAAAGGGCTTCAAGTATTCTCATATTCTCACACAAATAAATGGAGAGAAGTGGAATTAAATAGTGTATTCGGAGCTCTCTTACTTAGAAATTAAGCAGTATTTTGTGGCTGGTGAGGATTGCAGATTATTGTCCATGTCTGGAATAAGTGAGGTAGAGTCCCAGTAGAGACTTTTCGCCTGTATTTTTATGATTAGGGGGGTGGCAGCATGTTATAGGGACATTGGGCTAACTGCACAAAGGATCACTCTACTCTGTTGCATACTAACAACAGAGTAGTCCTTGCTTTATGTAAAACAGCACTACTATCAGTTTCACTATTCTCCCTTCAAAGCAGATTAGATTTCTTTCGAGTTGTCTGGTTTAGCCAATTGTTAGCTGATTTTGAAGAGCACTGATTATTACTTTAACTTGTTCTTGTTATCAGCGACCCCACAAAGCTACTGCTGAGGAGATGACCAAGTACCATAGTGATGAATACATCAAATTTCTCCGATCAATAAGGCCTGATAATATGTCTGAGTACAGCAAGCAAATGCAGAGATGTAAGTGTCAACATTAGGCTAAATCTGTGTGTACGTGCTCTGATGATTAGTATTGTTTAAAGTTAAATATTCACCAATACAGAGGTATGAACATGGCTGAATGGTGTGGGTGGGTTAGAGAAATACTGTAACAAGAGTAACATGTACCTGCCTTTAGCAGGGACTTTTCTATTGGGACTTTTCTATTAAGAGCAGCCATATTGGCAAAAATGTTCTTTAAGCTTATGGAAGGATTTTTGCTCCCCTTTCTCAGGGTGTATTCTAGATGCGAAATAACGCTTTCTGTGGGCTTAATGCACAGATTAAACTTTAGTTATGAGCTGTTTGCAAAGGTGTCTTAAAATCTGTTCTAATGCAAAATCTTTCTGAAAAAGAATGGCTTTTAGAAGAGTAGAGACGTAAAAATCAATGTGTGAAAATGTGTTTAAGTCAGGAAAASGAGTTATTCATTCCTGTTGGAGGGAGATAGTAAAAATTGCACATTATTCACTGCTCACCCTTTCTGTTAATTTATTTCTTTAATTATAGGAATAGGCTCAAAGTACTGTTAGGGGAATGCAGTTTGACAACTATTATATCAATTTAGAAGGTAGTATTCTAACCTTTTTATGATGCTTTATTCTCAGCAAATTATTTTTCCAAGTAATTGTGCATTTCTTAACATGACCTATGTTAATCAGCGCTTCTTCAAAAATCTAAAAATGATCTAACTAACTTCTTGTTAATGAGGAGACAAAGCTTCCTGTGGAAACTAAAAAGAAAAAAAAAAAAGAAAAAAAAGATAGTTTGGATTCATCTTAGATTATAAAGACTTTACATTGTTTTCAGTGTTTAAAATTTAGCCTGACAAAAACGAGGCAGCGGGGGCAGAGGAGTTAGTGCTGAATGAGCTATGCATTGCATCTGTGTTATCCATGCGTATAGCAATGCTGTTGGAATGGTGTTTTTGAAAAGTAATACATTTCTTATGCAGTTAATGTTGGAGAAGATTGTCCTGTATTTGATGGCCTGTTTGAGTTTTGTCAGCTGTCAACTGGAGGCTCTGTTGGTAAGTATAGGTTGTTTGCCAGCTATTTTGTAGTTTTATTACATTTATGTCAGCAACTTAAAACTTTGATAGTATATTTAAAACTGAAGCAAATACAAGGTTTTTTTAATAAAGAAATAATAATCATATATCAGTTATTTGACATATCTCATATTTGACAGTCTGTATCTCAGTATTGGTAAGAGATCAGATCTAGGATCAACTTATTTAAAAAAATAAAATACTATTTCATGTAACAGATTTAAAGGCTTCAGAAGTTTCTGACTGCATTTCCTTTCATTTTTGTGTATGCATTTTTACAGCTGGGGCGGTAAAATTGAACAGACAACAAACAGACATGGCTGTTAATTGGGCTGGAGGACTTCACCATGCCAAGAAATCGGAGGCATCTGGTTTCTGTTATGTCAATGATATCGTGCTTGCCATCCTTGAGTTACTGAAGTAAGTTTATGATGGGAACAAGATAAAATTATTGAAAGTGTCAAATTCAAGTATTTAAATGTTTGAAGATATGGATTGTAATTATTATTTCAGTGAGTTTTCATAGCCCATGTTGAACTCGTACAGTTTTAATTAAGAAAACTCCAAGTGCTGCCCAGTTTGGCTTCAGCAAGAAGTTTAAACTAAAATATAGGCAAATTGAAAAGATAACTAATAGGAGATAGGTTTAAAATGGGTATTTAGAAGTACTTCTTTACACAAAGGATAGTGAACTTTTGGAACTTGCTGCTACAGGAGGCTGAAGGAGAAGCAGACAGCAACAACATTCAAAAAAGAGATTAGACATAATCATGGACAAGAGGTCTGTAAATGGATGTTAAAGATCCAAGCAACGATGCACCCTGTAAAACTCCATATGCTGTAATTCTAGATGGTGGGGAAGTATTAGGGTAGCAGACTTTGGAAAATGGACAGGCTTACATGCTTTCTGCAAATGTTCATCTCCTGTTGCTACTCATGGGGAGAGAATAGTGGGATAGATGGATCACTGCCCTGACCCCTTAGGGCAGTCATTATGCTCACAATCATACACCCATTTGGTTTCTCAATATGCCTGCTTGTTTCCTATCATTTGTGTCATTACTAAACCAAACAGGAATATTCAGGCAAGATCGTGCACTGAGCTTCCTTGGATTGTTACATGAATTAATGTGTCTGTTATGAATAAATAATGAATAACAGCTGTGCTGCTGTGACTGCAAAATAAAAAATGAGAGGAGTAATGAAAAAGTGATCATATAATTAACTTCAAGCAGTAATGCTTCACTAAAATTTAAAATCCTTAGTGTTACTTGTACTGCTTCGGGGCACCAAATCCCTTCTAATAACACGTAAATCTCATTTTTTACAAAAAATATTCTAGGTATTTGATTCTTGTGAATGGAGCAGCTGAGCCTGCTGGTGAGGGATGAGGGAAGCAGCTGTAATCTGGAAGTGTTTTTTAAAGATGGAAAAAGTTTCTAAAGACACTAACAGATAGTTAATATGTTAAGATATTCATTTTAATGTACAGCATGTATTCAGGATCTGTCTCTGTAGTCTAAGAAAAGCGGTATGATTTTCTGTGGTCCAGTCTTGAATTTTTTAACTTAATGTGCAGTGAAGGAAGGAAACTTTCAAATAGTTATGGGTTACCTAGCTGTAGGAAACTGTCCTATTCAGTATCTTGTTAAGCAAAAAATCTTAGGCCACCTGAAACTATGACTGCTCAGACTCACATTCTATAGCACTATGCAAAGCATGATGAAAATGCATCTCCTGATGTTGATAGACTTTGTTCTTTACTGAGCAACGTAGAATTTCCAATGCTCTGAGGCTTCAAACAACTGGTTTCTTTATCCATCTCAAATAAACTGATCTGAAACTTGCGGTATTTAAGGAAATACTAAGCAGTAGTGTAATAATTTCATGCTAATAGTAAGTGTGCTACACTTGGAAATAAGAATGTGCCTATCTTTGCAAGTTGCAGAGGTGAAGAAAAGTCAATGGAAAATAAGTATTTAAATTTATTTTTTACAAGCTTGTGGAACATGGGTTATTCCTGCTCCTGGCACTATGCTGTTTGAAGTGTGCACTAAGGGATGTTTTAGTGCAGACTGTTGGTAATTATTGAGAAGGCGGAAAGAAATGCCCTGTGAAAGGRGCGAATTCAGCAGATGTGAACAACAGAAAGTGGTGTGAACAGAAACACAATTTATAGCTTCTACAGAGTGAGACAACTTAGGGTAAATACTAAATACATTATATACTTAAATTACTTATTTTGGTGAAGATAAACTTGTTTTCATTATTACCCAAACTGTACTGAGAATTCTAAGAGCATATGGTCGCTTCAAACAAAATCATCAAAATTATCATAATCTTGGATTTTAGTGTTTGTTTTTTTTCGTTAGGTTTTTCCTTGTTAGGTAAGAGTATGTTATGAACATAACAGTTAATGATGATTTCTCATACATGATTTTCTTTCTAGGTATCACCAAAGAGTGTTGTATATTGATATTGATATCCATCATGGTGATGGTGTTGAAGAAGCATTTTATACCACAGATCGTGTCATGACAGTATCATTCCATAAGTATGGTGAATATTTTCCGGGCACAGGGGACCTTAGGGTAAGGTTGAACATGAAATTTCATTAGGTGATCAATTCCCTCTTATTCTCTTCCTTGTAGGTACTGTTTTAGTGCTAGGTTACAATAACTATGTCCAGTAATAATATACAGCAGTAAGTTTTCAGAAAATGTTAGTCTAGAGTGATAGACTTGTTGAAGAACCTAGAAAAAAAAAATACAGGGTAGTGGGAAAGTAAATTACTCACTTATACACGAAATCAACACCTTCACTTCTGGATAAATTGTCTGAAATTTTAGTTCAAATATATAATTAGTTCAGTTCACTCAGATTTTGGGAATATCTCTAGGAAGACAATGTAGTATATTTATAATGATTATCTGTACATTTCAGTTCTGCACATACAGTGAAAAGTAGTTGTTTGGAGATCACATGGCTTTCAAATCTTAGAATAACTTTATGCCAGAGCTTTAGTAGTCACAAAGCTTCAGTTGCAACTTGAATTTACTGTGTACTATTTGCCTAGTAATACAGTTGGCTCGTTTTTGGAATATTTCTTATGTCACAAAGTGAGTTTCAAGTTCTCATGATGCTCACTGCTGAGGAACTTTAGCATGCCCCGAAGACAATTGTGTACTAAGCCTTATAGCTAGCTTGAGGGAGGGAGCATTAGCCTGTGAAGAATTATCATTTAAGCTGTTGTAGAATCTCTGGCAAACCTGAGAATGAAAACCAATTTTCCTGGCCCTTCATATCAATTTTAAGTTAGTTAGTCATTCCTCATGTTAGACTCTTGTCCATTAGAACAGGAGATTGTTCCATTTCATAACTTGAAAGAATATTTCAAATATTAGGATTAATATATTCAAACTCTTAAATTAAACCTCTTTTTATCAGAGGCACTCCCAGGATAAGTCACTCCTCTGGTATTAGCAACTTTGTACTTACAGTTAGTAATTTTTTAAAAAATTATAAACATTTCTAAGTAACTGACCTACAAAAATGCTGTGTTGGGAAAGAATTCACTGTTTTCCTACTATCTTTGAATTGATTCAAGAGATGCAGATATTTGTGTTTCTGCTAATATTCCCGGAATGTGTGCTCCCCAGTGTGCTGATGATACCTAGAAGACACAGGAGTAAATGAAAGTTGAGCTTTAAATCAGTGGGGTGCTAAGCGTTCATTTCAGTGTGGTTGTTGGAGCTAAATGTTATTATGGTTAGATTTTGTTAAACTGCATTCTAAATTGATTTAGGTAGAAATCAGATTAGGCAGTTTTTATCCATGTGGTTTAACTTGACTGGCCACAAGGTGGTAGTGGTGCTTCAAACAAAAAGCAGTTCAGACGAGGATGTTTGTAATCATAAGCTGCTGTTGCTGAATTGGGCTAGATCTTTTTTTTTTTTTTAAGGGTTAGATATATTGACTTTTTAGAAACAGCACTTCCCGTTGACAGAGAAGTTTGTGGATTCTTCACCTCACCACACCCAGGACAAAGAATTTAAAGATACAGTTGAAATAAGTAGAATAATATTGTATGTTACTGGGATTTTTTTAGCACAGTGTCAGTGACAAACAGTACCTCAGGCATGGTAACTTTTATTCTATGCTGCTAGCTAGTATTTTGAAATGAGCATTGTCTGCATACAGACTTCAGCAGGCTTTATTGCAATTATTATGTCCCCATAGGAAAAAAAAAACATTAGCTTTTTCCTATCCCCAGAGGTTGCAAAGCTAATTGAACTAAAGGGAGAACTAATTCTCTGAAAAGTTACTGTTCCTTCTGGAGACAGTATTGGGCTGCTTGCTTCTGTTCAACTTGATCTGCTGTTGCTGGGTATTTACCTCAACTTTAACAGCCAAATCTTCTTTGTTTTTGTCAGTGGGCTCTATTCAAGATTGTTTCTGTAATTCTTTTTAGTTAGTTGGTCTCGTTTGCTGATCAGGTTACGGTTATTTGATGCAGGAACAAATCATGCATCGTCTGATGATTTTGTGATTGCAGCTCCATCAGTGTAGCTGAATCTCACGGAGATTGTCTAGTTCAGTTGCATTCATCCATTTTCTACTGAAGGTATTGTGCAGTCTGAACTTCCAGTGTCCTTATTAAGTTATTTGACTTTCTACACATCTTAAATGATAGCACTAATCTTGTCTTATATATACATAGATAGGTCAGTTGAGACTGTAGTGCTATGTACAGGCCCAGGTTCTGTGAGGAAATTTGATCCATTGGTCAAGGTTGGGCAACTACCAGAATGCTATATTGTTTCTTTAGTGTTTATAACCAATGCAAATGTTACTAAAAACATTGGTTGAGTAGCTCAGGCTGGAAAGCAATTATCCTGTTAGTGAGAAATTGTGTGAACAGTTGGCTTTGCTATGTTTTAAGATGAGATCGATTTAATGATTTCTTTTTTTTTTTTAAATCTGGAAAGCAAGGCACTATCACCTCAGAAAAATCAGCATCTGAAAGCCTAGGTGATTCACTTTGGGAGATTCTGGATAACTGTCATGCTCCAAATCAGCCAGAGGGTTCAGCAGGGGTCTTCAGTGTCACTAATCTTGCAATACTATGAAATGTTAATAATGTGCTGGAAGAAAAAAAAAAATCAACTGTTAACATTGTGCCTGTGCTGCATTGGGCTATTTGTCCCTGTTCCTCCCGATCCCCCCAGTAAAAGATAGTTACTGGAAGTGACACATTACTGTTGCATTCACTGCTAAGGAGGCTTTGTTCAGGAAGAGGGAAAAGTCTGTGACTATTTCAATTGCTAGTGTTGAGAAGTTTAGTATTTGTATTGCTGGGCCATCCTACTGACGACTTGTATTTTTCCAAGGATGTTGGATGTGAAGTGTGCTCTTTCTGCAGAGCTGCTCTTTGATAATAGTTTACAGCCAAACTGAACAGGTTAAATCTTATTGTCTTCCCCATTGTACCTTTATTAGTGGCAGAGAACTGCTCTGTAAGCTAGATCAGTTTCTGTCTGTCTTGGTGGTAAGCTAAACAGAAGAAATGGGAATGTGTGGCAAGCAGGGATCTTTAGATTTTGAGCTGTTCATCAGAAGTAGATGGATTCAGGGTTTATTAACTCGATTTTTTTGCGAAGAGTTTTTTCTTTTAAATACATATGTTGTCCAGGAAACCTGGTAAGATAGACTACTACAGTTCCTGTCTTGTCACCTGATGGAGCTGAGAATAATCTGCTAGTTCTTTTTTTTTTTTTTTTGTTTAAAAAGTCTCAATTTCTTCAAGGGCACCTGATTTCTCTTCTCTCCCTTTTGCTGCAGCTAGTTCTTCATCCTATGTTTTGAGCAAAGGATGTGGTTTTAAAAACCTTCTTAAATCCAGATCTTCTGTACAGCGCTGAAAACATGCATATCACCTTGCTCTTCTCTCTTTTCTTGCTTGTTTTTGCTTAACTATTTTTACCAGGCTAAACTGATCAGTTATGTTATGTCTTTTTGTCTTAAACCTTTGAATTAAAAAATCAAGTGTACTTACTGCAAATTTAGTCTTGGTGTACAATTCCTACACACCAAAATGATTTTATGGGAGAGTGGGAATCAAGGAAGGTACTTTGCCTCTTTTCCCCTCACAGACATGAATAATGGTACAAAATAGCTCAGCAGACTTGTGTAGACTTTTTTCCATTATACCGTCATGTGCTTCTATGTTTGTAATAAAGTATTTGTCGTCTTTGCTTATAGGATATTGGTGCTGGAAAAGGGAAATACTATGCTGTCAACTTTCCAATGAGAGATGGTATAGATGATGAATCTTATGGACAGATATTCAAACCAGTGAGTACTTCCCCCCCCCCCCCAGCTCTCTGGAAGGATGCTAGTTTTGTTTTGTGGATTTATTTTCATAATGTGTATTAACAACCTGCTCTTTTATATTGATTATAGATCATATCCAAAGTAATGGAGATGTACCAGCCCAGTGCTGTGGTATTACAGTGTGGAGCAGATTCGCTGTCTGGTGACAGGCTGGGATGCTTTAATCTTACTGTTAAAGGTAAGCAGAAAAGTGTGTGTTTGTTATCTGTAACTTCTTATTTAATAGAAACCTCTATCCTTCGTACTGTTTTTCAAGACACTTTGCTTGATGAGGACTGGAGTCACAAAGATTTTGTTCATTACTATGATTAGTCACCTCTTTCTTTGCTATACAGGGATGGCCAAAAGAAACCCAGAAGTTGCCTCTTTCTTTCTGTCCATCTAAAAAAGTTAAGAAGCTTGGTTTTCCATGTTCTTCCTAGCTACTCACTTGATTCCCTTTCTTCTATGCACAGGCTTTCTGTAGCTTTAAAGCAATGTTCTGGAATGACAGGACAACAACAGTCGTACTACTGCAACACTTACTATAATGGGCAAATAACAAAACTAGTGGTTCACTTAGTAGGACTACAGATACTAAACATCAAACACCTTGTTGGGCATAAAATAGGTACTACTGAAATGAGAATACTCACTGCATTGTTAAATTTATAGTGGTGTTTGTTATACTGAGCCTTATGATAACATTCATTTTTATTAACTTTTATAAAATTAATTTATTTTAGTGTTACTTGCATTTCTACCCAAAAGCATGATTCTCAAAATTGGGATGAGATGTTAATTTAGCAAACCTTACTATTATTATTTTTATTATTTTATTATTACTTTATTTAAGTGTTAAAATGTTAAATGTATGTTGAACTTTCGCTAAGCCTTGAATCCAGCCTGTTTGAATCATTCATTTTCTGGGTTTTCTTGGTTTTGTGTTTTCTTAATGAGGCAATTAGAGTTTTGTAGGCAACAAAATGCAGTATAGTATCTGTTGGGTCTGCAGTGTTTCAGGGTTCTTTTCTTGATTTGCACCAGGTGGCAAAGCTACTTCAGTTGCCCATACAGCTCAGATTTTTTTCCATCTTACATATCTTGGAAACCGAGAGAGCTGCTGCCTCCTACAGATGCCTTTCAGTATGCTGTATCTCCCTGGAGTGTGTACTGTCTTGGCACCAGTTCACTCTGTAAGCAAGACTTAGCAACCTCTAATACAGGTTCAAATTTAGAAGTAGAAAGGACCAAGTACTGATTTGCTGTTTTCCCTTCTTCCCCCTTTGCATTTGACTGAGAAATTGTCCCTAGATTTGTCACTGTGTATTGACATCAGTTATGAAAAGACAAAACACTAAACATTCAAAGAGCAGTTCAGAACAGCAGCAATAGACCGTCATGCAAAGTCTCTGAAGACTGGGGTGGATAATGTTCGATGTATTTTGTACATTTCTTATCTGTAGATCTTGATTTCTTGTGAGGTTGTGCATAGCTTTTGGGGGAGACAGGTCTGGTTTACTTGAATCAATTCAGTTCTCACTTGC
Organism: Oceanodroma leucorhoa; assembly: GCA_030449065.1. Taxonomy (NCBI): domain Eukaryota; kingdom Metazoa; phylum Chordata; class Aves; order Procellariiformes; genus Oceanodroma; species Oceanodroma leucorhoa. Next base: position 22,976,505 of record JASVER010000001.1, on the reverse strand, counting down.
TAAGTGTGACTGCATATGTCTGATTAAATAGTTCATTATATATTTTTCTGTTTAATAGATGTCTTGCATATATTGTCAATTATTTTTGTGTTTGACAGGTCACGCTAAATGTGTGGAAGTTGTAAAGACTTTTAACTTGCCATTGCTGATGTTAGGAGGAGGAGGATATACGATTCGCAATGTTGCTCGATGCTGGACGTATGAAACTGCTGTTGCCTTAGATTGTGAAATTCCTAATGGTAAATATTAATACCCAAATTAATATTAGGAAATAATCATGGGAGGATTTAAGTGAACAGATAGCAAATATTTGCTATAGCTAACTGTAATGCATCAGTTTAGAATAAACTATGTAGAAAGCTATTGTTAGGATTTAGCCAATAAATTTTCAGTAGCTTATGCACTAAAAAAACTTAAGCATTTGGGGCTTTTTTTTTATGCCTTAGCAAAAGCTTTAAATGATTGGATCATTTTTTGAAAATTCAAAGCATGAAAAAGTTATGGAACCTTACTTGTAACTACTTTTAATATGAATGTCATCAGTATGATAGAATATATATACTGCGTTTTGATTGTAACAGTGTAGACGTGTGTAAGTTGGGCACCACGGACATAGTATTCACAAGAAATTAATGCGTATGCAAGTGTCCATTTTACATGGTAAAATACAACTGTTTCTTCATTGTATCTGTGACTTAAAAATAACTGTGAAAGTATATTGACTTCCACTCTTCCATTTGACTCAATTTTGACTATACAAGCTATCTTAAAAAAATTTAAAATAAAAAAAGACAATACTAGACTTCTTTCAAATAGTTGAATAGTGAAGTAATTTCTCTGAGGAAGATCCCCAAATATCCTGCACTCACTTTACTCCTGGCCAAATATATTTCTGGACATGTTTTTGGAATGCCTTTTTATAAAATTGGTATTTGGACTGGTTTGTTGCACATCAGTCATTGGCAGTTTTCATGTTGGACTGCAGCTTTTGCTGATAACCTTTTGCTATTCATGTATCTCTTGCTGGATTCATAGTGGTTTTGTCTGACTTCAGTGGAATGCTGCTGTCAGTGAGAAAAGAATATTTGGACAGTACCTTTCAAGATGTATGTTTTCTATCCTGCATGTCAATATATATTCTTTGTCAGCCAAAACTTTTGAAGAGACATTAGTATTTCCTTATCTTGGGACTTTTTTTCCATTAGCATGTCCCATTCAAAGGATATATATGAAGTTTTTTGGATTTTTTTTTAACATTCCTCTCAACTTTGTGGGTCCCTGTCATCTTCAATCTGTTCTGAGAAAGAGCAGTGCATTTCTAATGTTGCAATAGCAAGTTAATCTTCCTGTCTCCTTTCTATCCACCTAACAAGATCGCTTATCCTGTAATAATCATAAATGAAGAAACAAAATAAAGGGTTCAGTTAGAAGTGGATTTCAGTGTCTTATTTCTTAAGGGTTCTAGTTTTTTTAGATTCCTGTTACTTTATCTGAGAAAACACAGTCAAATTCAATATAAAATACTACCATTTTCCTGGATATGAAGTCTTCATTGACTTCATTTTGGGGATTAGATGTTCCAGTCAGGGGACCATTATCTGAAAATACAAAAAGTGCGGGAGGGGGAGAGGGAGAACGGACAGACATGGGCATCACTGAACCACTGTACAGCGCTTAACATGGATATTGAACTAGTTGTGATCTTCAGCCTAGTAATAGGAATTATGTGTTCTACTGAAGGAATATTTTGAATGGCTCACTTAAACCTTTCAAACTGAAAACAGCTATAAGAAATCATCAGTTGATCTTGTCTTTTCTGCAGAAGTATCATTTTTAATTATTTTGCCAAATTTGTTACTTAGTGTTCCAGTATATTTTCTAACATAATTACAGTAGAACTTTCTTTGCCTTTTGTATTTTGCCAACAAATTTAAGTTCATCTATTGAATTATTTAGAGGAAAAACACTGAACAGTTGAGGCAATACTTAAGTATTATTGCTGAATGCTTCAGGTTTTATAGTTCTCTTAACTAAAATCCTGTCAGAACTACTGTTGTATTTAAAATCTTTCTTGGGTCACAAAGTTGTCTTTTGTGTTTTGGTTTATAGAGTTGCCATACAATGACTACTTTGAGTATTTTGGACCAGACTTCAAGCTTCATATTAGTCCTTCAAATATGACTAATCAGAACACACCAGAATATATGGAGAAGATCAAGTAAGTATTGATTATCTTATTGATCAAGTAGGTCACGTGGATCACATTTCTCCAGAGGTTTAATTGTTTGTTACACACTAAAAATAAGTACTGAATAGATTTAACGTATTTTCCATTTCTGTCAGAAGAGGTACTTTTTGGAAGTCTGTTCCTACAACAGTATGTATGCTTCTGAAGTCTATGACTATAAATATGACAATTTTAAGACCCAGCTTGGATTTTTACTTTTTCCAGCAACTAGAGAGATGACTGTTTCATTTGGCTACCCATTCTAATTTTGTAGAAAGTTTATCCCGTCAGGAAAGAAGCTGGTATGCTGTGATGATTAGGATTTCTAATTCTCAGCTCGGTGTCTAAACATGAACCTAGACTGTCATTCTTTGTAGCTGTCAGCTGTGAAAATAAAAAGTCACATGTGAGCTCAGACATCCAAAACTGTGGAAAGATAGTGATACGTGTGCAGGCAATTGAGTGACTGTGGTTTGACAAATCCACAAGGTTTGAGAAGCACTCGTTGCCAAGCTATAGCGAGCGTGTCTTTTTAGCCTGTGCCACTTCTGATACTTAGTTTATTCCTCCTCACATCCTGAAGGTTTGATTGTAAACAAATATTTTACTTCAGGGATGGAGTAATGCATACATACAATCAATTCTGTGCTCAACTGATAAGAGACAGTTGGTTAGCATGAAGTACTCTCTGCTTACCGAGGCTTGTCCCTGCTCTGGGTTTAGAAGAATAAATCCCTGCCGCTGCCCCAAGTTTAACAGACTGTTAACGGTGCACAGGAATTCTTTTGGTTACTAAAAATAGATGAATAAAGATGTGAAACTAGCTGTGTAAGTTTGCCAGTACTGCTATAACCTGTAAAACTGTCAAATTGCAAAATTCACCAAAGCAGTTAAAATACTAATTTTTGAGGTGGTTGGTGTATAGACTGTGCTTGATGTTCATAACACAAATATATAAATCACAATCAAATGAAAGGGTTTTATTTTTTAATAATGTGCAAGGGGGGAAAAAAACCCACCTATTTTTCATTGATGTAATTCTACAAAATTTCTCTATAGTAATAGTGCTCCAGCTGGTGATCTGCCAGGTTGCTTGCTGTATATTGTGTATTGTTGAGCCTTCRTGGTGCCAGTAGGCTGCAAAACTTGCTTGCTCTTTAACACATCCCTGGGCACAGACTGTGTGTGTTCTGTCGATAGAGATACAATCTCACATCCTCATACTAGTGCCCACAAGAAGAGCAATGACCCATCATTTCAGAGAATCCTTCTTCAGTTAGCTGTATACTTTCACAGAGACCTAACTTTAGGGGATCCCTGGATTGGCAAAACTGGTTTGCCAGGTCATGTGGTTTGAACAGAGGCAGAGACCGTAAGGATTCCAAAAAAGCACCAGTTGCCATTTAGCTCTTCAAATTGGGCAGAAGGATACTGGGATAGTTGTTACAAGCGCTAATATTTGACACTTGCCACACCTTTCTCTCTACTTGGACTCCTTTGTTTTAAGTCCCAAGAGAAGTCCAGTATCCTTCCTCTTCCTGCACATGGTGCTTTGGAGTGTGGGGTCCATCACATCAGGTTGCTTAGACAGGAGAGAACTTCTCTCTGTTCTCCCTGAAACAGCCAATAAGGAAACTTATGCAGGTGGATTGCTTTTGACCCTGAAGTCATTGCCGCACACAGTGTGGAAGTCTTCATGCTTTAAGTGTCTGGCTTGCTTTCTAAGAAACTAGAGGGTAGTTTATTATCCTATTTGATACTCTAGCTTATTATAAACAGAGTAATACTGTCACTCGGTTCAGCCCAAGTGGGCAGTACTTGTGCTGACCCTGTGGTGAATTGAAGGTTGAAGTTGATTGAACTAAGTGTTTAAAAAGTTCAAAGAAAATGATGTTCAAGTACACTGTGGATACTAATGATCTGTTGGGGATGGAAAGCTTTCTGAACTTGTCATGCCTTTTTTTTTTTTGAAAATGAAACAATGACTCTAAAGCAAAGGGGGTTAACTTTGAATACAGAGTTTTCAGAATTAAATAGAAAATCCGAGGAAATGCTACTTCTGTGTAGTAATAACTTCCTTTGTCTGTTACTTGCAGGCAACGCTTATTTGAAAACTTGCGCATGTTACCTCATGCACCTGGTGTACAGATGCAGGCCATTCCTGAAGATGCTGTTCATGAAGATAGCGGAGATGAGGATGGAGAAGATCCAGACAAACGCATTTCTAGTAAGAAATACCTTTTCATGGTAGAGCATGTCCAAGTAGAGTCTCTTTAGATTTAATTGTTCAGAAGCTTAGTCCGAGTAGTGCAGTATTGGAAGACTGGCAGTTTTGTTTCCAGAGTAAAAAATTTTGCCACTGGTCTGCCAGTTTTGCTGTTCTTAAGGTGTCATCTCTGCACAAGTTGAACCTGTTAAAGGGGTCTAAAGAAGCACTGAWAGAACGTGGGGTTTTTTCATCTTATGAAACAGTCGGGCTATTTCAAATCTAAAATAGATACTCCAGAAGTCTCAGATGAATTGTAACTAAAGGAATACAGGACTTAGCTTCTGTCTTTTGCTATTCACAAAACAATAATGTTTCCCATTGATGTAGAGTGAGATACTGTGTTTTCAAAAAAATTTTTATTTGTGTTTTGTTTTTTGTTTTTTGTTTGTTTGTTTGTTTTTGTTTTGAGAGAGAGGTTTTCCATACTTGCAACACTACCCTTTACTTCACTTATTACCRTTAGACTTTGTATGGAGAGTGAGTTGTTCTTCAGCTATAGCTAAGAGTTTCTTGCTACATTTAACCTTTTTTGATGGTGATAGGAGTGATTCTATAGCCTCTTATTGGTGCACTGTCCATTTTTTGAACTGTTGAAACCATAATGTTTTCTCCTGCGATTTAGTTTCCAGTATTTGAAATTCATTTGATATATGTTAAAATACTCCCACCCTCCCCTGTGTCTCTGTAAAGCTATTTTCGGAAGTATTGTGAGAGTCTCAGAATATCTTGAAAGATAGTATTTTTATCCATAATTTAGCTCAGCGTTAAACGATTATAGTATATTATTACTCATCCTTAATTTGATAGTTCTTCTTTGTTAGGCCTATTGTAGTTGACTTTATGCTCAATTAATATCATAACTCTAAATCCTAGTTCGAGCATCTGATAAGCGCATAGCCTGTGATGAAGAATTTTCAGATTCTGAAGATGAAGGGGAAGGTGGACGACGAAATGTTGCAGATCATAAGAAAGGAGCAAAGAAAGCCAGGATAGAGGAAGACAAGAAAGAGACAGAGGACAAAAAAGCAGGTAGGACTCTGGTGTGATTTCATCCTATATTTTAGAACTGCAAATATCAGTTCTGCCAGGAGAAAGATGMGTTTTCTGTTAACAGTTAATTAACTGTTGAGATGATGATTTATTTTTTCCATCATATTTAAAGCATCTATTTTAAATTAATCAGTTTCGAGATACAGATATTCACACTAAAATAGTATTTTCAGCCAAGGGTTATTGTTGCTTCCCCACAAGCTTGAAATCTTAGAGCCAGGGATTTGTATAGCTTAATGAAAATAGGGATAAAAAAGGTTCTTGCTTTAAATACGTTAGACRAAGAGTTTGTTCGTGTTTGTTTATTGTGTAGTTTTCTCTGAAACAGAAGCTGGGTAGGGTTCTGGGGTTAGTGTAATTCCAAGGACTCCTGACTTTTCCAAGAACAGGCTACATCGTAGGGCTACAAGGCTATTACATGGAGCTCAGGGGAAATCCAGGTCTCATTACTGCATACCATCACTATAGCCAGTCAAGAGAGGCTTGCCTTGAGGTATTTTGAATCGCTTGGCATTGTGCCCAGATCACTCCTTTGGATGGATGCATTTAACGCTGTATGTTAATATGTAACCAGTGACTTCTTTTAAAAGCTAGTTCCCTCTGGCTAGGAGTATGTACAAAAAAAATATAACTTGGGTCCTGCTTTTTTCTTCTGAAGTCTTTTAAGGTTTTCTTGCATCTTTTGGTATATTTCAAATCTTGTTGTTTTTCAGATGTTAAGGAGGAGGATAAATCCAAGGACAGCAGTGGTGAAAAGACAGATGCCAAAGGGTAAACCCTAATTAATTAATAATGAATGTCACCTTTTTGAAGAGTGTTTATTAATTTAAAATATTATAAAGTATTGATTCCTGTAGCGATCACTTTCAATCCMTCATAATACTAAATATTTTAAACTCATGACAGTAAGAATTCAAAATTGCATTTCTGAAACACTTAATTGAAAAATGAAACAACTTAACAATTTATTTTTGCCTTTGTACAGAGCAAAATCAGAACAGCTCAGCAATCCTTGAACAAAAGGTAGCCTCTCATCAGTTGCAGAACATAATACCAGAGTCGGAGAATACCTAAAAGAAGAAAAGTTTTCTTACTGAGAGAGACTGCTGATTTCATTTTGTACTATTTGGCATGGACCGTATTTATTTTCAAACGGCTTTGTTCTGGTTTTTGGCAAGTTGTATTGTGAGTTTTCTAATTATGAGGCAGAAATTCCTTTCTTCACCATGCTTTATGTAATAGTATTTAAAAATGGATGTGAGTTATTATGTTAAATGTCTAAACTGATCTATTAAAGTAATTTGCCTTTCCTGAGCTGATTTTACCTTTTTTGTAATTTTATCTTTATTAAAAAAMAAAAATAGTACTTGGTTGTCTTTTGTCCATCATTGAACTACAAAGGGGAAAAACGCCATATAAATTAAGCAGACTTACATTTATCCGTGAGTAGCCAGTGGATTTAAATGGACAGCTGGTGAACACACAGGTTGAACTGTGTTGCTTTCATCGACTCTACCCATTTCAGTGGCTTCTGCATGGACTGCAAACAAATGTACTGGAATACGAGTACAAGAGATTTGAACAGGCTGAATAAATGGGTGAAGAGATGTTGGAATAAGGTGGTTGTATGAACGCATGTTTTAATGTAAAGGTTTAAAACTCTGCAGTCACATGCCTTGTACTGTCCCAAGAACCTTTTCCACCATCAGAATCTACCCAAAAGACTGATTCATTTGCTGTTCATGAGATTTGTATATGGTTGTCTTTCAAAGCTTGCAAGATAGGAAGTGAAAGTTGGATTTAACTTACAACCCATTCTGATTTTTTACAACTATGAGCAACATAAAACTTTGTCTCCCTTAAAAAGAAAGGKTTTTATTGCCTTTCTTCTTGATTCATTAGTTAGTTCAGGTGACTGAATTGAAACAGAGACCTGAGTGCACACATTCCCTTTTTTTTCTTTCTCAATCTACAAGTTGTCTTATAGGTTGACATTTAATGAAATGTACAAGCTTTGGTATCAAGATTTCAGAGGAGTGAGCACAGAAGTTTGCAGAACTGCATTACTACCCAATCTTTTTTCTTTTCTTTTTAAATAAAAATTGATCTTGCAACTTTTTTTTTAACYTATTCTCTCTCCATAAAATTCTGGGATTGTGGTCTATGGCCTAATTGATTCATTCGTGTTAAAATTCCCATGCACCACTTTGAATTACTTGTGCATTTGTTTTGTCCAAATGGTATGTTCACTGAAGGCTCTTCTGAAGGCATGTCATGTGTTGACAAATTTGATTTTTTTTCTCAATGAGAATAACTTTCACTAAAACTAGGACTACTTGAATACGTAGGAGGGGAAAAGTTTTGTTTCTTAATGCCTTTTTAGCATACATGTATATGTGCTAAATACATATATAAAGCCCTACTTTAATCTTCCTGAATGTTTCATCTGTGAGTCTTCCCTTCCATTTGGACATTTGGACTCTTGGGTAAACTTAATGAGAATCAGATTCTTAAAGGTGCAGGGAAAGAGACAGTGGGATTTTTCAACACCTGTGTACTAGTGCTGTGCTCTTCCTTCCAGGAAAGTACCTGTAAGGCTCCCATTAGGGTTTGTCTGACCCTGTATTGAAAAATCAGATTTGATTTTTTTTGCTGCAGTTCAGTTGAGCTGATGAATGCTTCCCTAACCGACATTTGCATAATAATCGTAAATTTGCCCAGTGATTTAAATACTATGCTAACCTGTTCCTATATATGGCTACAGAAAAGCCTTACAATTCAGTTTTACAAAGAGTAGTATGAACTCTTAATTGTCTGCTTCAGGTCTTTGATTGTTACCTTTTTGTCTGAAGTTTAGCAAGAAGATGGAAATTCTCTGTAGTTTGAGATGCTGTTAATTTTAAATAGCTTGTGGATTAATTGCTGTTTCTGTCGGGAATGAAGAGTAAGTATGTGAGTAGAATTAGTGGACTGAAATACAGTATTTAAGGGAATAAAATAGTTGGGTTTTTTGTATGAATTAGGCTGTTGCCATCAGTAGACTCTTTAACATGTCAGTGTGTTTTTGCTAGACTGAGAACCTCTTAATTCCATTATTGCCCACGTGGTGAAGCATTGCTTTTATTTGAGTGAGGATAGTTAAGGTACAAATGCTCTAGGACCATGCTCTGGCCAAATTGTCTGTTTGCCTTTCACTAGTCTCATGTTACCTCTCCCAGAATTGGATCAGCTCACTTTTTGCTAAAAAAAAAACCAAACACAACCACACAAAAAAAACCCAAACAAAAACAAAACACCAGGAAGAAAGTTGTTTTCACTTAATATTTCTAACAACAGCAGGCAGCCCCTCTGCAGCCTTTGTGCTGTAAAAGGGTGTTGATCTGCAGCTGACTTCTGTGAGGATGGGGGAAGAATATTTGGGCGAGGGGGGTGTGTGTGCTGTGAAAATTAACTTATCTGAGCTTTCAGTAGATCATACGTGCTCTCTGGACACCTCTTAGAGCATCTGGAACTTTGAGATGCTTTTTGTAACCTGAAGAGGTTTGGGGAGGATTTGCTGCATTTTCTCTTGGTTGAGCCCTGGATTTGGAGACAACATCGGGGAGCAGGTGTGCAGTCTCCCATGTGAATCTAATACCTGTCAGCTCTCTAGGGCAAAGAGGGTAAAACTTTTTCTACCAAAAAATTGGTAGAAAGGCTGTAGGATTGTACCGAGAGGGTGGGAAGAGGTCAGTGACACCATAAGTGCCCACTGGTATTTGTAAGGAGTTTATTACAGAAGTTTTGACTTTATAGAACTGAAGGTAACACATATGTCTATATTTGCAGTGTATATACATCTTAGTAATACTGTTTTTTATAGTTGTTATATACCTTGTTCATGTCTATTACAGAGTTCGTGTTCAAGTAACCTTTAACTTCTTCCAGCATTACAAGTAGACCAAGAACTAGTCTTCATTAACTGGATTTCCCAGATACAGGTACTGAAAAGATCCAAGCTTGTGACTTTGGCTTACTTCAGCACAAAGCAGTAAAATGTAGTGACTTTAATATATGAATATGCGTAAGTGATACTAAACCCTCAACTAATTCAAGATCAGCAAAAAGGTTAACCTTTTTGCCTCATCCTCAATCATTTATTGAAAATGACAATGCTACTCATATCCTGCCGAGGATTGATGAATATCTATTCTATTATTAAAGGGAGGTGTAATATATAACTTCATGTCTGTATGTAGCCTCACTCCTTAAGCAACTTTCCTTCAATTAACTATGCAAGTTCTCTGGACACAATAATTTTTTATTTTTTAATATCGCCCCAGCCCCCTTAAGCTGTTGTTCACACTTCTACAGCTTGTGCAGACTTACTCTGCAAAACTTGACTATCTCTAGTGCCTTGTGTAAAGTTACTTTATGCTTTGTGTTTATGTCTAGAGGAGACAAGTGTCCTTCCCTTGTCCTTAAAGAACTGATCGATATTTCAAGCTTTTAGCTTTACCTATCCAAGAAAAGATTTTTGCTTATTTCAAACACTGACAGTCACCATCCAATTTTTAAAAACCTGAAAGCTAAGAATAACAATATATTTTTTTAAAATGTTTATGCTGGCTATTGATGCTGAAGGGTTTTTTATTATTTTTTTTCTTGTATTTCGTTTATTACTACCATCTCCATTCTTTCATGAAGGATCTTGTAAAACATTTGATACTGTTCTCACTTCATAAGGAGTTTGTGAATGGTTTGTCTTAGGAGGAGCTCAGGATACTCAAAGAGTATTTCCAGAATGCAGTGTTCAGGTACTTTGCAGGCTGGTTTTTGGTGTAAACAACTACTTTCTGCTCAGGTAGGAATATCAGATGTTCCTATTTCGAGAGCTGCAGTACCTATACCAAGACATTCATTGAAACACTTGCTGTAGGTCTGCATACAGACTAGAAGCAGATTTGTGTATGGTTAATTTCTCTTTGTTCCACAGGAATATAAATATGAATGAATATCAACAGCTATTTTTTTAGCTCGGGGAGGGGAGGGAGAAGGATCAGGACTTTTTCTTTAAATTTGGGTTCCTTCTTCGGTTCTGTTCCCCAAGTGACTATGCAATGTTTGGCTGGTCTTCCAGGGAGGACAGAAGTAACCAGAGAGGAGTAGCAGCCCTTTTAGCAGAAGAGCTAATTCAAAATGGACTTGAAGTTGTGGCAAAAAGCTTGAATTTATAACATGGTTTTCATTTATGTATTTGTAAGCCTCACTGAAAATACATTTCATGTACTTGCAGCTTCCCATTCTTTCAGCACGTAGCATTTTGGGAACATGAGTTTGTATGGGGGGGATGGAACCTGAAAGGGAATTCAGAGTCCAGAACTTCTTTTGCCCACAGCCTAGAATTGACTACTTCTGTTCACATACATGCTAATGGTTTAAGATGGATGATGTGGCTCTTTTTAGCCAAATTCTCAGTGGGATTTAGAAATCTGTAAATTTAACTGTATTAGAAAGGATTATTATATATGGTTAATAGATGTTGCAAAGGTACAGTCTGTAAGATACTATTCAGAACATGGCAGCAGAAATGGTGCATATTATCAATACAGTTACCAACCATGGGGTCTTTTTTTTAAAGAAAGTATTAATTTGTAATAATTACCTATTTGTGAGGTGAAAATGTCAAAAATGGAGACTAATGCGTGACCATATTTGGTCACATTATAATTCACTCCAAATGATTGAAAGTTGACTTCAATAAATAAAATTGTAAATGCAAATGTACACATCTGTTCTTGGGTTTGGTTGAAACACAAGCAAGAATAATGGATTTGCAGAGTGAGGGGATTAGGTAAGCTACAGCCATCACCCTTGTTCCCTCTGCCGCTGTTTCCTCAGCACCACCAAATACGTTATTTGTTCCTCATCCCACGGCAAAAGAGTGGCTGTGATCTCTTCCCTCTCTATGGCTGTATCTTGATTTGATCAGCTCTCTTTTAGTMTTTTTTTTTTTTCTTTTTTAAGTAAGTGAGATAGTTTTGCACCTGAAAATGGTTCTTTAGCTCACTAAAACTATGAATGGATGCAGCTGTTTGAAAACGTTGTCTTCCAAATGACAGTTTTGCTACTTTTTTGCTAGTAAAAGAATCCTTCAAAGTCTTTACCTTTTTTTCTGGCTCACTTGTGTCATTCTGTTCAGTCATATCACCTCTGTAAGAGTACATGTAAATGGAACAGGGAATTATATAAGCTTATTTAAGAAGAGGTTATAGACCACAGTCAGCAGTAAATTTAGTGAAGTGTTTAATGCTTTTCAACTTACCTTAGAGAATACCGTATCTTTTTGAAATGGCATTCATTGTAAATAGATGACCTGGCAAAACTAGCTATTGAAGCAGGATAGCAGYAGGCAGAAATAAAGAATTAACTTCCTAGGTTAGAAACTTGTATTAATAATAGTCTAGGCCTAACGTTTTCCATGATCATGCTGCCAGAAGAAGGAGGGGAAAGAAAAAAAAAAAAAAGAAAGAAAAAAGCTGTGGGCAAGCTTTAAGTAATTCCGTGTTGCAGTTGCCAAACCAGCTCCACATGGATAATGCATATGCTGAATTGCTCTTTGTTTTTTAAATCTATTTTAAAAACTTTCTTTATGTGATGCTGCTTTTAACAATATTTGATTCCATAAAATGCCCCAGAGACTTAGCTGGTGGAGGAAAAAATTCTGTATCATTGCAGATTGTATCATGGTGCTGTATTAAGCCTAGAACAAAATTGACTTAATATTTTAAAATAAGTCACTTTTTTCTTTTCTTTTTCAGGCTAGCGAGCAATTGAAAGCAGACAAATCAACGTTTGGGCTTGAAGTAAAGGGAAGATCAGAGTGAGCGAGAAGGGTTATGAGTCAGAAAACCACGCTGTTGTGTGGCTGACTGAGACCCCATTTGGTCGGAAAGGTTTTTAAGCACAATAACAACATTCTTTTAAAGTTTCTGCTTAGTACCTTTCTGTGAAGACCGAAATTATGAGGGAGATTTCTGACAGCTCAGATTAGAAGAAAAAACTTAAACACCACAGATTTTTAAACGGAATCTTTTTCTGTGCTAACAGTCTTCACGTTAACCTTTTCATTATGTGACTGAATGGGGCATGTTTCCCTACTTGCATCACTGTGCAGGGTTTTTGGTTGTTTCCCTTCCCTCCCTTCCCTCCCTCACTTTTTTTTGGCAATGTTTTTCCATTTCATGGTCAGTGAGTGGTAACTCACTAAAGGAATCTGTGAACAGAGTGCTGCTGTAACTGCAGATACATGTGTTACCAGTCTAAAAAATTGCGCTATACACCTTGAACGTCAAAAACCTAGACACTCCCTTTTTTTTTTTTTTTTGAATGAAAAATTAAAAGCCGGATATTGCCCTGCAGAATCTTATATGACTCTTCCACCTAAAGGGAAACATTCTCATCAGGCCAGGGGTTGGGCTAAACCATTGGCAGCACAAGAATGAAATGTAAATGCCTGTTCCCTCTACCCACAACCAGCAGGAGCCCGTGACTACGTATGCGCACAGAGCACAAGAAGAACAGTGTCTTGGTCACTGGTGCTGAGATCACAGCTTTGTGTTTTGCAGAAGTAAGGATTTGTGCTGTACATGTTCAACGCATGGGATGAGGAAGAAGCACCTCTACAAGGCTGCACTGCTCTGCAAACCCTAGTTAAGGTCTCTTATATGTGGTACCTTTTAAAAGAGCTTGCTCAGCTTTCAGCAGCTGTTTAAGGAGGAGAATACGGGTCTCTGTTTAGCCTAATTTAAACGTTCTCTTGTTTACCCCTTGTAGGCTGGTGTTTCTCAGCCTGGACTGCATGCAGGGGACAGCTCTAAGACTCCTGTAAGCTCCTAAACTGATTTTKTTTGGAAACCCACTTCATTCTTCATGCCTATGCCTAAAGCTATGTTTGCTGAGTCAGAGGGAAGGGAAAGGAAATCTAAGGGTGCAGCAGGCTTGGAGGGAGAAAAAATCCCTTGGTATCTGTGAAGTTTGACAAACATATTTTCTGTTCTGCTTATCTTAGTAGGTCTTTCCTATGCCCAGATGAATGGTGCCTTAAGTCTTAAAACCATGGGTTAACTTTAAGACATGAGCTATTTTGGGTGCCTAATCTGAAAGAGCCATTTGGGATTTGATGTTGAGAGGCAGATAAACAGCAGTTCTGCAAGTCGGCACCTCCAAATGAAAGTTGCTATGGAGAGCCTTAACATCTTGTTTCTAAATTGATGAACTGAAATTTTGGAACATGAGTTAAGCCTTTATGTGACAGCAACAATGATTAGTTACTGCATAGATGCCTCTTCTGGTTTCTATGTGCTACATGATGACATGAAAAGTTTCTTTACAAGTTTCTATTTTTAATATTAAAAATATTTCCAGTACTGTCATAAATCCACTTYGGTATGGGTTCATTGTTTTCTTTTCTCAGGTTGCTAAGTTGTCTTCTGAAAGCAGGCTACAAGAATTGTACTGCAGGTCTTGGCATGTCCCTATAGCGTTCATTGTTAGTGTGCGGTAAGCATGTCTAGGCACACTACAAAGGAGCAGCAGTGCATGATACCATGACTGGTTTGGCTCTTTGAAGCCCGGARTGATACAAACCTTGACAAACAGTTGGGGTAGCTCCTGCAGGGACAAGTGTTGAGACAGACCGCAACTAAAGGTGCATCTCTTGTAACATGCTGACTTGAAATGACCTTTCTCAGCTTTCAGTAGCAGTTTTGCCAGGACAGAGTTCAGCTCAGGTTGATTTAAAATTAGATCTCAGGTAGGCTGAGCTTGTGTATAACTGAAACAATGCTTTTGAGGTGTTGGCTGAATGCATCCCAGCAGCAGGAAGTTGAACTCTAATATTAAGACTGAAACTAAGATATGTGATAGGAGATAGATAGAAGGGAAATTTGTTGTTGTTGTTGTTGTTGCTGGTCCCATCAGAGGGTGCAACAATAGGACTCTCACTGCTAGTCTTGGAACCCTTGCTTCACCAGAGCCTCCTTCTCCCCCACAGCAGTCTCATCTGTGCTTGTTTAAGAACAAGCAGATCCTGCCTGTGCAGTCCCAACCATGGCATTTTAGATTTAGAACTCAATCTGGCCATTGTCATAAGAGACAACAAAAAATGTTTTTACAAATATATTAATGACATAAAGAGAGCCAAAGAGAATCTCCATCCTTCATTGGATGCTGGGGGTAACATTGCCACCAAGGATGAGGAAAAGGCTGAGGTACTTAATGCCCTCTTTGCCTCAGTCTTTAGTAGTCAGACCGGTGATCTTCAGGGTATTCAGCCCCCTGAGCTGGAAGACAGGGACAGAGAGCAGAACACAGCCCCCATAATCCAAAAGGAAGAGGTTAACAACCTGCTATGCCAATGGACACTCACAAGTCTATGGGGCTGGATGAGATCCACCCGAGAGTACTGAGGGAGCTGGTGGAAGAGCTTGCCAAGCCACTCTCCATCATTTATCAGCAGTCCTGGTTAACAGGGGAGGTCCCAGATGACTGGAGGCTTGCCAATGTGACACTCATCTACAGGAAGGGCCGGAAGGAAGATCCAGGGAACTACAGGCCTGTCAGCCTGACCTCGGTACTGGGGAAGATTATGGAGCKGTTCACCTTGAGGGTGCTCACAAGGCAGGTGCAGGACAACCAGGGGATCGGGCCCAGCCAGCACRGGTTCATGAAGGGCAGGTCCTGCTTGACCAACCTGATCTCCTTCTATGACCGGGTGACCCACCTAGTGGATGAGGGGAAGGCTGTGGATGTGGTCTACCTGGACTTCAGCAAAGCCTTTGGCACTGTCTCCCACAGCATTCTCCTGGAGAAGCTGGTGGCTCATGGGTTAGACAGGTGTACTCTTCGCTGGGTATAATGCTGGCTGGACGGCCGAGCCCAGAGAGTTGTGGTGAACGGAGTTAAATCCAGTTGGCGGCCGGTCACAAGCGGTGTTCCCCAGGGCTCAGTTTTGGGGCCTGTCTTGTTTAATATCTTCAGCAATGATCTGGACAAGAGGGTTGAGTGCTCCCTCARTAAGTTTGCAGACGACACCAAGTTGGGTGGGAGTGTTGATCTGCCTGAAGGCAGGAAGGCTCTGCAGAGGGATCTGGACAGGCTGGATTGATGGGTCGAGTCCAACTGCATGAGGTTCAACAAGACSAAGTGCTGGGTCCTGCACTGCAGTCACAACCACCCCAGGCAATGCTAYAGGCTTGGGGAAGAGTGGCTGGAAAGCTGTCCGGTGGAAAAGGACCTGGGGTTGCTGGTTGACAGCCGGCTGAACATGAGCTGGCAGTGTGCCCAGGTGGCCAAGAAGGCCAATGGCATCCTGGCCTGTATCAGAAATAGTGTGGCCAGTAGGCGGAGGGAGGTGATCATGCCCCTGTACTCGGCACTGGTGAGGCCGCACCTTGAATACTGTGTTCAGTTTTGGGCCTCTCACTACAAGAAGGACATTGAGGTGCTGGAGTGTGTCCAGAGAAGGGCAACGAAGCTGGTGAAGGGTCTGGAGAACAGGTCTTATGAGGGGTGGCTGAGAGAACTGGCGTTGTTTAGCCTGGAGAAGAGGAGGCTGAGGGGAGACCTTATCGCTCTCTACAACTACCTGAAAGGAGGCWGTAGCGAGGTGGGTGTTGGTCTCTTCTCCCAAGTAACAAGCAATAGGACAAGAGGAAATGGCTTCAAGTTGCGCCAGGGGAGGTTTAGATTGGACATTATGAAAAATGTCTTCACCGAAAGGGTTGTCAGGCATTGGAACAGGCTGCCCGGGGAAGTGGTGGAGTCACCATCACTGGTGGCATTCAAAAAATGTGTAGATGTGGCCCTTCAGGCCATGGTTTAGTGGGCATGGTGGTGTGGGGTTGACAGTTGGACTTGATGATCTTAAAGGTCTTTTCTATCCTTAATGATTCTATGATTTCCCACTTCAGCTCTCCAACAAGAGCATGTGGGAGTTATCAGGARTACTGAAACCTGCAAGAAGGGCCTTTGGGTAAGGTATTTAGAGTTTCAGGTGTTGCAAGGTTAGCTAGGGTGCAATCCTCTGTTCCTTTTCTTTCGGTTGATCACTTCTGTTTGTGGGCAGCACACAGCTTAGTTCTGCATGCGCTCCATGTGCTGTATGAGCTGGTGGGCACGACCAGTTTTCTGTGCCCGACCAGAACCTGGAGTCATTTCTGGGAAGTACGAATCTGTCGCTCTGAGGGGGTGGGAGCCAGCGCAAGAGCAATCAGGGGCTCCACCTCTTCCCTCCTCCCCGTGCAGGAAGTTATGTGGGAGTTTGTTGGGCTGTCACCCTCACTGGGACACTGCCTCCGGGACAAACAGAGGAGGTATGACCTCACTCAGCTCTGCTCCCTCGCAATGAAACACCATAAACAAGGGTTGCTTGCACGTGATAGTTCTCGTTAATCTAAACACAGCTAATACAAAAGATGTGCAAGACCCTCTAGAAACTGTTCAGGAAACGTCAGAGCTGAAAGCCTCATTAGCAAGTACTTCACTAACATGCTTCTGATTTTGAAAAGAAGCTCAGAAAATAGCCAGTGAACTCCTGCAGCCTCTTTCCTGAACTCCTGAATGGTCATTAAAACTCCTGTTGACCTGTTTAAGGAATTTGAAGTGTGTTTCTTAAGGCTAAAATGTGTTCAGAGCATCCCCATCTCACCCCGGTGGAATATGACCAGATCCACCGACTGAGAGCGCTGGGTAAGCTTTGCTGTCCATAGTGTCATCTTAAGCATTGCTTGCTTTACTTCGTTTTCTCTTGCCCTCACACCTCCTCACCTGTGCCAGTAACCCAGTCAAAGGTGACATAACAGGCAGGGTTGGGGAATTGATCTGGGACTTGGAATAACCCAACAAAAAGGTTCTGCGCGCTCATTCCCTCATGAGCTGGCACCACTGCGAGGCTCGTGCGGTGCTGACAGTAAGTGGGAAGAGGCAGAGGTCACTCAGTGTGGTACCAGTACTGAGAGAAGGGCTTATCAAAGAGTTTTTTTCTGGTGTTCTTTCTCCTTATTACTTACAGGGCTTATTTTTCAGGGTACAAATTACATCCATTTAAAAGCAGTATTATGGAAGAATTCCATGTTGAAGGTCTTTTCAGTATTAATCTTCAAGAAGTGAGTAAACTAGTCCTTGCTTAATAAGACAACTGGAAAATAGTATCTGATTTTTAAAAGAAGAACAGTTCCCAATGAAAAGCAGCCTTGAGCGTTTGATGCTTAACTACTGTTGAGTTCCTAGGCTGCTGCTCTAGCAAGGACATCTTGTTAAGTYGGTGATAAAAACTTGACTACTTTTTCAGGGTAAAAACCTTACGTGCTACATTTAAAAAAAACAAAATGAGGTATCTGAAGAATACTTTGTCTTGTTTGATCTCTTCATTATTTTGGCTCTTTTTTCCTTCTGTCCACATTCTCCAACCCCAGGAGGTGAGGCCAGTGAAATGCTGGTGGATGTTACCCGTGTTCATTGGTGACCTTGGCACTGAAGAACTGTTACAAACCGCTCTTGTGGTCCTGCTACTATGCGTAGTTCTATTTATTGTTTCACTTCTGCCTGAAGTTTTGTTATGGATGGAGGGTTTGTTTGTAAATTCCTTTGGAGTTTCTCAGCTTGGTGAGATCTGTAGGGGGTGGGAGTTTAGTGTGTTACTTCTCTGCCAAAAATACTTGGACGCATCCTTCAAATGTTCTATTGTCTTAGGCTTCTTGCAGCTGCTTTATGATTTTTTTTAATTTAAATTTTTTTTACTATCCCCTACTTTCACTATTTGCTGAGTWTTTTTCCAGTTCATCATGAAATCCCAATTTAACAGTCATGAAGACTSTGCAGAATTATTTACTTACCAATGTAAAGTCCCTTCTTAAGCAAGTTGTTGCTTCATAAAACTTAATGGGATGATCTGGCACTTTGTGTACTTCTCAGAGAGCCCTTGTGAGTTAGGTGAGTTCTATTGCTTCCTTCTACTGATAGAACAGGGAGGCAACAATTAACAAGTCCTAACCCAGTGCAAATTAAASACAGTCTTTTATTGATTTTTTTCTTTTTTTTCCCTCCCCTCCCATCTCTTTAAATTTTCATACCACTACTCAGTCTCCTCTTTATGGTCTGAAGCAGACAATAGATAAAGATCCTAATGAAAATAACTGCAGGCAAGACAAATGTCAGATGTTGAAACCGCATGTGTAGCACAGGGTAAAATATTAGCAACTCGTACATTCATGTTGACCTTTGTCCTTTAATGCCAGAATGCTTGTGCTACTTGAAAGCAGCATATTGAGAAAAAAATCACTTCTTATTAACCCCACCCTCGCAAAACAAATAAGGCAGTTGTAGCACACTCTCACTGTCCTGAAATGGAAGAAAAAGCCCTTGTTATACACATGGCTAGGAATGCATTTTGGAGATTGTAAAAGGCCTGGTTTAGGCAATCTGAATCCCTCGCCGCAAGCCCCTAAGATCACTAGTCTTCTGGAAAAGTCCCATTCAAATAGCAGGCCAAATAACCTAATGTGGAACAGTGATCTATTTGTGTGGTTTGGATTCATCATTTGGAATGCTCCAAAGGAGTAATTCCCTTAAAATTGTATGGATGCTGTAAAAAAGCTTTGGAAAGATTTTGCTCTTTTAACTATAGAGACTTTTATCAGGTAAACTTTTCCTTTCTGCCCAGCAGCCAAGAAACTGTGCTCTGCRTGGGGTAGCTGAGGGTTGCATGGGTAAATTGGATCTAAGTGTTGTGAATTTTAGCATCACTGTACCTAAATTTTGATGCCCAGAAGAATGCAGATTCTTTAGTGTTGTTCCTAAATTTTCTATGGCACAAGTGARGCAATTACACTGGAAGCCTTCTGAACAGATAGCTTCTTAAAGTAGGCCTTAATAAAAGTTTATGTATGTTTTTAAACTACCTCTCAAGAACCCCTTGGCAGATACATACTGAAAGGCGCTCCATTTCCCTCCAGTTTCTGTACTCTGGACCTCCTGAAAGTAGGTACCTGAGTCTTGAATTTAAAAAAAGCAAAAAATTTACTTTTCTTCCCTGTCTGCAAATCACAGTTGGTCAAAGGCTAATGCTGCTTCTTGCACAAGTCATTTTGGCTTTGGAACGGTGATTAAATAATGTTTTCTTTGGGGCTAGCTCTTCTACAAGTCAGAAACTGTGTGGGGTTGAATTATCTCAGGCAGAAGATAAAGAGCTACGGTTTCTTGCGTGTTGGGTGAGTTTCCTAACTGCTGATCCATAAAAGGAGGAATACCCTGTAGGTGTTCTCGTGGGATGCATAAGGCTCAAGGCTCTCATATAAGACAAGCAGAGGAACACCAGGCAGGCTCCCAGGTTTCACCTTCATTGAATGTGCTCTACAAATTTGAATTCTGAAACCTGCTGTGCCTCTGCACTGCAGTGTTTTCAATACTAAATGGTATGTTATCATGGACTTGGACGATCATAGGATGCTTAAATTCCTACATTGATATGATCTTCATTCTCCAGTGTATAGGATAGCAACAGAGTGTATGACAAAACACTTTATTCCATATATTTGTGTCTGTATTACTGCCTCTACCACCCTCCCCAGCTCACAACATGCTGTCTCATCAAAGGGCTTCCAAAATGAAGCTCCTATGATAGTGGTGTATTGACAGTGCAGAGAATGGATAGATCCTCATGGTGTTCTCCAGAATCTTCAGGCATTGCCTATAGAGACATGCCAGCTGTGCTGCATTTGAGAAAGTAAATCGGCCCAGAAGTTGAGAAGGGATAGGACTGGAAACATGGGAATTCTTGAAGGGTCTCTAATTCAAGAAATAAGGTTAGGGTATGTCAGCATCTCATCCTGGAGTGAGGATGAGGATATTCCTGAGCTGTCTTTGGAACTAGATATGACATAATCACATTGGATGGTGTTCCTCTGAATTAAGTTCTGCTGAAGGACAGGACTTGTTCACTGCAGAACCATATGGACATGGCTGATCTGTATTTAGCTGAAAAAACACTGTCTCCATGCAATGCTGTAGCTGCACATCTCTGTTGGCACTCCATTGCACAGCTGATTGATATAATCTTTCAGTACATGTTTTAGACCAGAAAGATAGGTCTTAACTGCTTAACATGCTTAAACAGATGCTTTTTAAAATCAGTTTCTGAAAATCATTGTAGTAGTTCTGTTGATAAAGTCCTTAATCCCCCTTTTCTCATCCCAGGAATCGCCATGCCAAAGAAAACAGTTGGGTTTTTTTAAGTTTCGAAAACTCTTGTGGGATCAAGATGGAGCAACTGGTTAATTAAATTATCTGTGCCAATCTGACGCTCAGGTTAAACCTACCYGAAAGGCATATGTATTATTTTAGCATACAGGATGTTCTGCATTAACTGATCACACTGTTTCCAGGTAACTATCCATAAAAAAGGGACAAATAATTAAAAATTAAGTAGCTGGGTAATACAGAAACTACAGCAAAACATCTTTTAAAAGGTCAACCACAGACAATGAGGAAGTGCCTCATTCAGGAAGCGGTGGTAAAAGCATAKTGAACAGAAGTCATTGGGGAAAATTCTCAGCTGATGCATATAAGTGCAGCTATACTGACATCAGGCCTGTTGAATCCTTGCTATTACTATACAGCGTTCACAAAACAAGAAAACGTATTGACGTATTTGCTCACTAAATAGTTACTTAATACCTTCAAATATACAGGCCTTTGCCACTTCGATAGCAGAGTTTGGATGCACTGTTTTCCAYAGAAGACAGTAAAGCTCCGTTGTTCACGATTGTCAATAAGCAGAGAATATTCTGCCACATAGGTGTTTCAAAGTTGGGTTGAATTTCCCGCCCCCCCCCACCCGATGCATTATGCACTAATTCTGCTCCGTTAGTCAGCAGATGCATTTGATTCTAGTTATCAGTTCTGGTCCCAGGATTATTTTATTAAGACTTTTTTTTCCACGTGTGTGGGTGTCTGAGACCACATGATCTTGAATTCACTGTGAATGTTTGTGCTCACTGTTTCTTTGAAAGACTACTGTAGGTCAGGGTTTTAAAGGCCTGGATAAAAGCTTTAATTACCTTATCAATCCATCCACCAACGGTCTGGTTTAGCAGAATGTACAATAAGCTGTGGTTTTTCTGGCACAATTGAGCCATCTTTTTTTTTTTTTTTCTTTTTAAGGCCATAGCAGGCCATTAAATTTTGGAAAAAAAAATGCATTTTCTTAACACAAGACTGCATTTGGCTGCAAATATCTTTTGAGATGCTCTCATGGGACTGACTTTTTTCCAAGAAACACTCAGTACCTGGAACGGCTTGTATGTACAGATAATATTTTCCTGTTGTACCAAAATAAGATCATGAGGGTGCATACATGTGTGTTGGTCATGAAGAGTACCTYGCAATTATCTTCAGTCTGTTTTACACACAAGCTTGATCTAGGTAGGTCCTGAAGAAATACTCGTCAGTCTAGAGAACAAGCTTACTCTCCTCTGTTTTAAGGAGGAATGATCCATATATGATTTTAGGCTAATGGTTAACACGGAAATCACCATATCTGTGGACTGGTCCATCATCTGGTGCTGCTGATGGGTTCCCTTCTCATTCCGGGAGTCTTTGCAAATAACTCAAAGCTTTGAAAATGCCAGAGTCCTACTTCTAGCCTTCCCCTCCGTTTGCAAAATATGTTTCTCCCTCTTCAAAACCAATTTATGTAAGTAAATCTTAAGGTCCTGGCACAATCCTGAAAAACATCACTTTCCTTCATTTTTTTTCTCCTTTGGCTGGAGGTTGTAATTCTTTAAACCTTTGGCATTTGGTGCTTTGCCAACCTATCTGAGGCTCTCTGTTGTTCTCTGCCAAACAAAACACAATATCCTTCTTTATAGCCTGGCGATTTAGACGTGCTGTATATTACCTTCTGCAGCCTTGCATGGGAAATGAGGATTTGTACATTTTTGGAAGACCCAAAGTTTTCTGTAACTTCATATATATATATATATATGTATATATATCCTGATAATCATGCTGTGGCATTACTGAAACAGCACATCCTCGATCAAGTTCATTCACTGAGCTTGAAATTAAAGAGTTAGTGGAGAAGTTACACAGTTCTTTATCAATTAATCTGTATTAGCAGGAGAAAGTTTGTTTCTATGAAATTTTCAGGTAGGGGYCTTAAAATGATAGCTTTACTTTTTGGGCCAACTGAACATCTTCACAATTTTGTTTCTTTCTGTTGTTATAGTGTTTGTTCTTCAGAGGAAAAGCATTAGTGCTGTGAAACTGTTTGACATATTAAAACATGTGACCTGTGTGTGTTYTTTATGTGATGCTTTCTGCCTGATATTTGATTTATTTGCAGAGCACATCACATGCTGCGATTGCAGCTTTCCAATATCTGCATTTACAATCTTCACTTAAGCAGCAGAGCCCAGAATTCTGTCGTATGAAAAGTTTTCTGTTCTCTTTCATTTTTCTTTGTAAAATCAAAAATGTCCCTTCCTGCTGTGGAGCCAATTCTTTTCAGACTTTCCGCAATCTCAGCAAACCTTCTGCTTGATATTTCAAGTGGACCGGTTAGACATGCAACAAGTTATAGACTTCAGACCTCTGTATACAGCAAGGCTGTTCCCTTTTCTCATTGTGGATACCATGACCTGCTAGACTTATCCAAACTCCCAGTCCTCACTTAAGCTCTTAGATTTGTCAACCGATTCCAGATTTTGGTTTTTTTAAATCTTGGTTTTAGCTGTAAAGTAGGTCATTCAGAGTTAGAATAGGATTAAGTTTTTCAGATCTTATTCCCAAAATATGTCACTTAGAATCAACTGAAACGATTTTGAGCACTTCCAAAAGCTAAAACTATGCAGAATATTCAAATATTGCATTTAAAAATATTTCCTTTTATTTTTTTAAATCTTCTTCCTAGCAAGCTAACTACCTTTAAGTAAATTTTCAAWCTAGAAGTAAACCTGAATTAGTGGTGTGTATTGCATTTATAATTWCCTATTGTCAAGAAAAAGCAGTTTTCTTTGGATGTGTTTTAAGGTTGGCAAAAAAAARCCCAAAAAACAAAACCCATAGAAAATCCACACCAGCAAACATTCACTTTGATTAGCGAATGAAGGAGCAAACCCAGCAATCTTCAGCACAGCTCTGCTGCCAGTTCTGGTGCTGGAGGCTGTAGACTTGTCTCCCCTTTCCCTACAGCGCTGGGGTCACTCCTGAATCTGTTCCCTTAGTCAAGATTTGAACATGTTAGGCGTATGGAGATCTATGGAAGGGTCAATATAATGCAATATTATATGCCAGATGTGAGTATATTGGTAGTGAGTATATGGGAATATCTATGCAGCTGCACCTGGGTTCCAGGTTGCTGTCTTTATTAACTGCGTGCAAATATATTAGCCTTCCAGATGTTGTCGAGYTGGCCTGCCTCTTGTGTGGAAGGCAGAGACATGAATAAATATTACATGGTTTCTATATACTATGTAATCTGTTGATTTGACAGCTAAAAATCCGTGCCAGTATTGTAATAGGATCTTTCCTTGAAGAGGGAAAGGAATGTTTTTATGGATAGGTACATACTTTTACAGTTACATTTGTAATTAACCACATTGAAGAAAAAGACATGAATCTCAAGGGAAGGGCAAAACTCATTTGAAATTAACTCCATGGGGYAATCCTGAATAGTCTTCTGAGATCTGCTTAAAGTGTGCTCATTTATCCTAATGATAATTTCTTGGATGGATTTAATATTTCTAAGCGTAATGGGACTTTGGGTTTTATAATGCTGAAATAGATCATATTGCTTTTCTAGCAAAAGAAAGAGGAAAAGGCTGAATGTAAATCTCATCCTCCTCTTGAACATTACAAAGCATGTCTGGAAAACACTGAATACAGAAGTAATAGTTTGTTCATTATTATGCTTTTCAAAGGAGTGTAATAGTAAAGTTGTACTTCTGGAAGGATGCTAACTTTTTGGGATGACACTGTAAATGATACTTAGAGTAAGGGATGCTTCAGTAATACAAGTATCCAAAATAGTACAGGCAGCAATCTGAACACCCATTCTTATTGAAAATACCAACAGAGCATCACCCTACTAAGAAATGAAAATACTTTAACCGCTTCTAGGAAGTAGCGAGAAAGATGGATTTGAGCAGATGCCAGGAGACGTGTAAATAATGACTATGATTAATGTGGCCTTCCTGCATAATTAAGGCCAAATGAAAAACATGCTCTAGCAATCTGTTCTGAGGATTTGACCYCTGAATGTGTAGTGGTGCAGCACTGTCAATTCAGGCACCCATGATGGCCCCAATCTTCTTCACGGCATGTGCTGTGAAGGTCAGGGTACTGGAGATGACCTTCACTGGCAAACCACACATCTCTTCACTGAGTCCCAAAATGTTTCATGCTGCTGCAACAGGTCCAGAGGCAGATATGAAGCTTGATGTTGTTGCAATATGGTGCCAACCAGCACCACAATGAGATTTTGCACCACAGCTTTTTTGAGATCAGATGTGATGAACGTAGTTCTGGATCTTTCAGTTTCAAGCTGACTCCTGTGGATGCCAATAAGTGCAGTGGCTGGGTCTGTGATTTCCTGCCTGATCAATGGGTTGTTCTCTCCTTCCTGGTATAGAGCCATCCCAGGTATACTGATTATATCACTGTCTTCCCTTGGACATGCAGATAGATCAGTAACATTAGTCTTGGAAAAACCATACGTGTGTCATGTCCCAGTTGCTGGCATACTGTTATTTGAAAAAGCAGTGACCTTCTGAACTTAATCTGTTTCTGTCACTTGAAATAATGACAAAGTTGTACACCAGTTCTCTCTCACTCACTGATGTGAGAAAACACATGGCAAAATCACAGGGACATGTTTCTCATTAATTAAAAAATGCCCCTAACTCCAGAAAACAATAAACTAATAAAAATCAAATAACAGTGTGATAGTCCTTTACAAACAAATCATATGGGTAAAATCTGAAGAGTAAAAATTGAATTTCTTACAAAACATCATTATGTTCAACCTGGTCTATCCCTGCAAAAGGGGGGATATACTAACCATGGTAAAATGCTGAATGCATTTATTTCCTCTGCTTCTTTCACTGGATCTATTCTACTGCAGAGATACCTTTGTCTACCT
This sequence comes from Oceanodroma leucorhoa, assembly GCA_030449065.1. NCBI lineage: Eukaryota > Metazoa > Chordata > Aves > Procellariiformes > Oceanodroma > Oceanodroma leucorhoa. The sequence continues at coordinate 22,950,780 of JASVER010000001.1, read as the reverse complement.
GATCATTGCTTGGATTAGGACTTGTGAGACAAGCACTYCGAAGCATAAGTATGAATCTGTGCCATAATGTTAGAGTCCGAAAGGAGTGATTTAATCAGGACTTTACTGATTACTAAGTTTCTAACCTGTTTCTGATTCTTTACATCATTCCACATTACTGTTTCTCAAGTAGCAAGAGTGTTTCCCACCGTCCTTCAGTTCTCACTTTCCTCCCAAACTCACTTCTGTCCCCAAACAACGTTTTACCGTCCCTCCATCTGTGGCATGTTCCAGGGATACACTGACAGAATGCCCTATGAAATAATCTGAGTTAGATTTTTTTTTAAGCATCTGCAGAGGTTGGTTTTGTTGCCGTGGTTGTTCTATTCTGTTCTGTTCCTTTGTTAATCAGATTGTTTCATTAAGAGATTCCCACTTTCCCCTATCCTTCAACAAAGCAGTTGCTTGTTTGCTTCTGTATAAATGGGATCATTTCACTGATGTGGTTTGTTGCACAGCCCTATAAACAGAACAGTAACAGCAATAAAGTGCAGACTGAGAATAGGAATAAGCAGTTAGGGCTGGGGAGTTCTTATATCTGGGAATTTCTTATATTTGCTCTATTGCCTGAGAGGATGCTGCATGGAACAACTTCCTTGCTTTTTTATATTCTTTGCYGCTGAGATGAGCATGAAAGTAGACTTCAGCTCTGGATGTGTCTGAACTTTGTGAAAAGTTGGACTCAAATCTGTATTTCYGGTAAGTTTAACCGGAATGGTGCTTAAAGGGCTAGGAGTCTTGCTTTGTTAGGTGTTTCAAGATATTCCCTTGGCATATGTTCCATTTTGATCACTGGGGGTTAAAATTTCAAAAACAAATTGCAAACATGACTTACAGTTTGGACTGAAATTCCGTAAACACTCTGAAGTTGGAATAAGTGGTCATGGTCACCGAAACTACATTTTCACAGCCTAGTTGAGCTGATCCAACTGCTGGGGTTGAGCACTGGTCATGCACATATCGCTCCTCTGCTGCCCTGCTTGGAGATGTAGTCCTGCTCCTTCATGTGCACCGGCTCTGGCATACATCTGACCCTACAGTAAGCCCACACTTTAGGGACTGAAGCAGAGAGTTCTCTCTGCTCTCCTACATAGGTCGACTTTCTGTAAATTTAGGCTTCTAAACTGACTCACTGTAGAGYCACATGAGTGATGCCAAAGCCAGTGTGAGTCTTCCAGAAAGACYTCCAGGCTTGACTGGGAGACATCGCAAAGTAGAAAGCCATCTTCTCTTTGACTATCTCTTCTGGTGGTCAGTGGCCCTAMCTGAAGAAGAATTGTGTCATATTTCCAGTTTCCCCTACCCAGTCTACCTCATGGCCATTGATTTGCATTGTGATGTGGATTAGGGGGGATGTGAGAGAAGCAAGATTTTATGTGTAAAGGTCCCAAAAAGAGACATATAAAAAAAGATGRAAAGCATGGCAGTGTGTCCCTTTCTAGCTCCCATTTCGTTTTGTCTCCTTCCCCCAGGACAGAGTCTGGCAGAATGACTCTGAACGCCTGACTGTATGTTCTGCAGGAATACAGCTAATTACTTAGACATGAGTAGCCTCATTTTTGAGGCTGAGCAGGGAATACTTCTGGGTCCACGTGCATTAATACTGCTGCATGTATTTCTGCCAGACAGGAAGCCGTAGTGAGCATTTGCAAAAATGACCATTCTGCTGCTTTGTATATAAACAGTTGGTTTAAGTCTCTTAACTCCTAAATTTCTTCCAGAAAAAATCCTAGCTGCCCCATTTCTGCTGGAGGCAAAATTGCCTGGCATTCAGGAGTGCTGTGTAGCTTAATGATAACTGTAAATCTATATCTTAGATAGGGCATTATCATATCTGGCTTCCAGTTTCTAGGGGTGCTCAGAGTAAAGCTGTTCCCACACAAAGGAGTGAGAAATGAGTGGCATCTTGCATTCATCCTGCCAATATTTAGGTGTTTCAAACTTTAAATTGGGCATGGTGGAGATTGAAGTCAGCTCTCCTATTAGAACTGGAGTATATTTATTTTCTCCTTTTGACGCTAGTCTGTTAAACACGGAGTACTAAGTATTTTTTGGAATAAGGCTGAAATCTAAGTTGCCCTGGTGAGTTCAGTAACCACCAGGCCCTCTCTGAGCTACTGAAGTTCACCTATGCATCTGGCCACATGGATTGTCACTGTCTCATCTGCTAAACAGGGACTGTAATGGTTAGACATATGTGATGAGAAGGCTGGTCATTTAATGTCTACRTGTGTTGAATTTAGAAGAAGGCTTTCACACCTCATAGTTGCTAAAGCAGCAATCAAATTATCTATCGAGATCTTTAAGCATAAAACAAGAGTATACGTATGACACTGAATGGGGAGTTACAGATAAATCACTATTAAAATTAATAAGCCCAATTAATTTCTTATACTGATTAAAATCTAGAAAAACAACTTTGAAATCCAGTGACTATTATTTGACATTATAATGTGCCAGGGCACATAATTGCAAGGAAACTGAACCATTACCATTGAGTGGCTGACCAAAGGTGTGACAATATTGATTTATTATTTTCTTTTCAAAAGCATAAAATATAATAGATTATCACAGTTACCCCCCTCGGGGACCAAAGTGCCATCCTCAGTGTTTATGGAATAACACTGAGCTTGGAGAAAAGCTTACAGCTTCAATAGGTCTTTACAACATSCCAGGAGTGTACAATATTCACACTTTAAAGAGCCTGTCACAGTTCTCCTTTTACTTACGTAAACAGAAACATTTAAACTGTAGGCACAAACTCTGTTGTAGGCAGATCCCAACAGAGGATTTATTTTTACTGCTTCTTTCATTTTTTCCCCCCATAAAGGCCGTCTACACATAAGTGACAGGAAATGTTCCCTATCTGTACAAAGACATGAGAGGAGGATTTCAAAGGTTTCAGTAACTATGAAGTTTTACTTACTTTGGCCTTTCAAACTGTGTGTGCTCTTGATTTAGCTGAAAATGAAGAAGTCTGAGGCAGGCTACAGTTTCCTCCATTAAAGAGTCCTCATTCTGGTTTTCATGTGGAAATAGAGGAAGGTCATGTTACCCGAAAATATGCCCTGCTGGATCAAAGCCCTGTTGCTTTTGAGCCCTGGGAACTGCGTATTGCAGTGGACCAGCCTCCAAAGTACCAAGGCTTTTTCCTTTAATCCCAGCCATACCCACACCGCAGCCAAAGCCTGCCCTATAAATTGGAGATTCTCCCTTGTTCAAGAATCACCATTAGTACAAGAGGCTTGGAAAACGCCTGTTTGCTATGAAAAACTGCAGTTACGTACATTGCAGCCCATTTTTATATCTTTCTGCTTTTAATTTCATGAGGGGGTGGATATTACCCGTGGCAGTAACATCTGCAGAAGGTTCTGGTGCCACCCTTGTCCCCCAAGTGTCCCCCCAGCATTGCTGGGCAGCAACCCCGACTGAATCGGTGTCAGCTTTCTAAAGTGCTCTCCTTACTGAAACAAAAAACTTGAGCGCGTACGTTTTAATTTCATCCCAAAAGCTCTGCTGTGGGTAAGCCTGGCCCCGTGCACAGCCGAAGCCATCCCCTGGCGCAGGCAAGACCCCAYGGGCCAGGACCTCCCGCTCCCTGCCAGGCACCTCCGGGTGCTCTCAGACACACCTGGGCAGCCCAGTCGAAGGCAGCTTTTAGGCTGTCAACACGGCAGCCGGGTGGTCGGRAGGCCTGAGAGCACACTGGGCTCAGTCCTGCTCATGCTCTCGCCCCTAGCCACGGCGATGCTATAGCCTGAGTGCTGGGCTAGGGAGGTTTTCAAAGCATGCAGCAGAGCTTTTGACTTTTGCAGGAGTGTTTCAGTGTGGTTTGACCACACTGGTAGCTTCTGGTTCAGTTTAGCAGAGCAGTATGGAGAAGTTAATCATAAATGGGTTAAAAGCAAACAACCTGCCCCTTTATAACTCTTGTGTTCTCCCAGTTTCCTCTAGTGCTGTATCTACAGGAGAAAAAAACCCAAACAATGCCAGCAGCTGTGCGAGCTCGYGGCATTCCAGTGATGGGACCCAAGTGTCCTAAGGCCGTTAGAGGAGCCTTTGCTCAGAGGACGGTGCACTATCACCATGCCCTGCATCAGAACACTCTGTGTGGTTGACCAAAGCTGCTGCTTGTGCATTGCCATGTATGCCCAGTGGCCCCGGGAACTGCTCTGTGCTGTTTGCAACTTAAGGCTAGTTTTGATTTGAGATAATCGAGTTCACCAGGTGGGCAGCACCAGTGCATGGATACTCCAGCAAAGAAAATCTTCTGTGGAAACATGGTCACTATGGTGGACCCTGTGGATACATAATTTTCCAAAGTGGTTCAGTTAATGAAATTTTCTTATGTACCCACAGCTATTAGAATAAATGACAGTTCCTATACTGTGTAGTGACAAGGCCTTGAGCTAACAAACGTTAACCCTATGAAATACAATTTTGCTCCATTCAGTTTTGCTAAAGGAGCATTTAGTGACCTGGTGGACTTGTAAACCCTAGAAACGTTCTTTTAGTCTGAGGTAATACAGTTTCTTTGCAATTCATAAGCTGAAAGCCCCATAGAGACAGAGACCTAAATTATGAGCATCACRAAATGCTCAAGAGAATCACAAATTAATGTACATACACACATAAAAGTAAAAGTAATGATCATTCAATCACAAGAGCTTGGGTTTCAGGGTAAAAATGTCCATGTCAGTGCTGGAGAAGGGATGGAAACCCAAGCAGCTGAGGTGGACAGAGGTAGAAGAAATTAATTTAGCCAAACCTAGTTATGTTGGAAGGCAAGGTACTTGCCTCTGGTGGTGTTCATCTTCCTGAGAAAAACAGCTCCGAAACTTCCAGAGCTTTAAATTCCTTCCGCCCTGAGAGAAAGTGGTAGGTGTTTCACTGCTGAGGACAAACCACATTCACAGACATGAGTGGAGAGACTGAATGAAAACACCACATTCCTACATTTACCTTATTTAATGGTCTAGAGGGAAGTTGAAGGTTTTTACTATTCCCATCACAGCAATAGAAAAAACACAGTATTATGGATGAGATTTTAGTCATCCATATACGTGTGTGTGTGTGTGTGCATGTGTGCACACACATGCTGCTCTCCCAACACAATCAAATTGGAAATGGTTATTTCAGCCAGGACTGCATTGTTATAAGAAAGCCTTTTAGGTGAACAAGTTTACAGTTTAATTTCCTATAAGCACAGCAAAAGAACTGAGAGAGAAAGTACGAAAAAGAAAGCTGAAATGGAATAAGCCTGTCGATCTGGCTCTTTTCAGCAGCACCCAGATTGACATGAAAATCATTTACTGATTGACATTTTAACGGGTATGAACCTTCCCAACTTTGTCAGCACTGGCATTTTATCCAGGTATATAACAGTAATCATAATAGTGAAGCTGGAACTCAGGGAATACAATATGTTTTGCAAGTGGTGTGAAACTCTATTTATACATGGTGTGAGGCTAGTAAGTCTGTGCTACTAGGATTGATATTTGTGCCTGCGTTTACCCATTTAAATGAACAATGTGGTTTTAATGTTTATGAAATGACAGTTTCTGTTCTCCACCTAGAGCACTAGGAGGTATTTGAAAGAAGACAACAGATATAAATCCATATTGTGCCACCAGTATACCTGTGTTCTGCTTTGAACAGGCTGTGCTCAACACCAGCTATTTTGAGCTGCTTCAGCTTATTTCATAAAGCTGCTACTCCTCTCCGTGGGTTTGCATGTGCCCCTAGGCAGCCTGAGAACAGGATCACCCACCCATCAAATCCCCATACAGAGATCACAGCTGGAAGTAAAATCTTACAGCCCCCTGTCCCAGCGAGCTGCCCGTCTGTGTTGAGGGAGGGAGTGAAAAGGAGCATGTGTTTCTCGGATAGACGTATTTCCCCTGGGAGTTAGGCTGAGCACTTCCCACATATTTCACACAAGCTACTGAAGAGCCCTCACTTAGTTAAGAGCTCTGAGTGCTTTGCTGGAGGGGTAGGATCTAACTAGCCTGAGTGTCGGACAGCATCATATCCCATTCCTACCTCCCTGATCTTCCCCAGTCATCCAGACGTTCACTTTTTAATGTGTGTAAAGCAGTATGCTAAACTGGATTCGGAGGGTGTATCTTCAGTGGGTAACATCTAAAGACGAAAAGCCGAAAGAAGAGAACAAGGAGTCTCCTAAACCTCCCATCCAACCCGAAGAACCTCCTCAAGGCCCACCAATGGCAGCCTTCACAAAAACACAAACCCAGAACTAAACAATGATCACAATTATGTTTTGTGCTTGAAAAAACAATTAGATAAGCGATACTTCTAAGAAAGTAAACTACTTCTATAAGTGCTTGCTACAGACCTAAACACTTTCTGAAATACAGCAGCTTGCAGCTGGAGAAAGAGAATGCCACAACATTTATATGTAATCATTAAGAATTATGTTAAACAGTTTGATGGGGAGAAAGTGCAGTTTTCCTGAAGAAAAATTTCTCAAGAAAGAACTTGCAACTTTTGGAAACAAGACCTAGTGTACCAGATGTCTCTAAGACTAAGTAATTTCAAGTGTTTCTTACTATTGCTATGACTTATTCAGCTTGAGGGGGTTCAGCAAAAGCCAGTGTTTTTGCAGAGACAGACTTCCACACAGCCGCTAGCATCTCCATTACAAGCTTGATCACAAATCCACTGAAATCAAGAAAACCTCTCCTCATTTTCCAGTGGGACTGAGTTGGGTGGAACATTTTATGCAACTAGAAACAATGGCCAAGAATGAAGAAATGAGGATTTCTTAGGAACAAACTGCAAGACACCATATAGGATTGACTCTCCCTCATTAAGAAGAGTCAGCATCTTTTAGAAATCTAGGATGCATTTTTTTTAACCTGTTATAACATTAACTACTCCAAGTTCTTGTATCCCTCTGATGTTATTACCCAGCCCAGTCCTTGGAGTGATGCTATCACATTCCCTTTTAGCTTCATTTCCCTTGCAAGGGACAGAGGAAAGAGGACAGAGATAGCAACAGAAAGTAAATAACATAAAAGGATGATATTAGTAAATATATTTGTTTCCTGTCAATTTCAATGCAAACTGGAGAGAGGCGATAAGAAGAACCACTGCTCCTGTCTCCAGCTGGGGCCCTTGCTTCCAGTTGAGACAGACGAGGGAAAGAGCAGATGCCTCTGCGGGTACAGCAGAGACAGGACAACTGACAGTTGCGTCTTCTTATGATGCACTTCATTGTAAACAGAAGTTATTTTCTTTCACAAAGCACATTGCCTTAACATTTCTTTGCTGACATAGGGGCTTCCTGCTCAGCCATGAAGTTTGTCATACTTCACTCTTCCCAGCTTGGTAGCGACAGCCAAAGACCCCAATCAACAGAGGTTTAAGGCAGACTGATTTCAGATCCTACAGATCCTGTTAGTGAATCCTGTAAGGAACTAGAGAAAACTTCCTTTGACCGAGTCCCTGTTTGCTGACTGAGTGCACCGTGTGCATTCCCTTGCTGTATGAACGGACACATTACTCTCTGGAAAAAGGACACATTACTCTCTGGAAAAAACACAGGACAGACAGACATTTGGATGGAGGTATCTGTCCCTATGCCTTTGAGGTGATTAAGTTTAGTCCTTGGATTGCTCAGCCATAACTGTCCTTTAAAAAAAAAAAAAGGAAGAAAACCTTGGAAAAAAGGTTGCTTGAAAAAGAAAACTTATTCAATAAAGGATTTTATTTTGCATTTAGTACAGAGCAGACTCTGATATGCAGAACATCAGTTATTAAAACAGTCAAATAAAGTGTTGTCTGGTCAAGGCAAAAATAAAGATGGGTTATGTACATAGTTCAAATATATAGTCATATTACATGGCATATCCTTTCAAAGGAGAAGACTGTCAGGCTATGATGGATAGATCAGCTGCATTAGATTTTCTGTTACCAAAATGTAGCAGTGAAATAGTTAACAAGTCTGGCTTTTACATTGTCATAAGCAGACTTCATTGCTAGCGTCCCACTGAGATGAATGAAGGCAGCTTATGTCTAGTGTTATTGTTTCCATGTGTTTGGCTCCAGACTCAAGCCAGCATTCCCCTCAGTTTATACTTGAAAGGTTATCTTCACAACCAGAAGAGACAGAAACTTTCTGTAAATATATGTATGTGTAAAGCGAAGGGCAAATACAGGTTAACTCCACTTACTCAGTTCCAGCTTTCCTGAATTAATGTTTTGATAGTTATAGCGAAAAGAATTTTGTTTACAGAAGCTTCTGATTATCTGAGTGGCTGAGATGTCCATTACAGCACATTTGCTCTGTTTTAAATATACAGGGCAATCTGATCAATACTAACATAATTTTATCTCGTGGTTGATAATTTTTAGTTTTTTAGGCTAGGCAATGAAGTACCAACTAACAAAGAACACAGCGAAGTATCCAACAAGGAATTGCAAATGGAAGAAACAAAGTCTGAGTGTAGTTTTGAAAGGGAAAGGCAAACAATCTGCATTTAGGTAAATGAAAATATACTGCTTGTAACAATAGTGCTCCAGAAGGAAAATGTGTGTAGAGAGTGGAAGTATTTCAGTCAGCTTGAGTTTTGCCATGTGATTCTCTCTAAAGCCTGGGTTTGTTTCCCTTYCTCCATCAGTAATCTACCACTGAAGTTTCTGCAGGGAAGAGTACACGTAATTGTGTATTACCTGTGCTTCGCTGGAGGCAAGAAGGATTCAGAAACAGCTTATGCAGATCGTTATTTTTACCCTACCTTGAAAATTATCCTTCTCTGAATGACAGGATTCAGATAAAGGATAATTACTGAAGTATTTCTCTTAGGGAACAATAAAAGTGCTAAATACAGTGTCTCTAGCAATATTTATTTTTGTTTTTTGCTGAACCAGTATTCTTCTGATACAGAGTCTCACACATACTGCCTAGMTATAACACTGTGTGGTTCTTATTTTCTATAATACTAGCTAACAGCTTGGGATTTTTCCTTTTTAGAACATGAGATTTTTATTTTATTTTAAACCTGTTCTATGAGGATATAATTCCCCAGACTATTTTATTAGACATCTGGCAAGAAAGGAGGTAATACATTGACAAGGATGATGTAGAAATGGCATTGCAGTGCCTAACTTCTAGGCACCCCCTTCTCTTAAGGTAGTAAGAGCCTCATACAGAGAGCCATCAGAGCCATATTCAGGCGGCCCCAATTCCAGCCCTGTCCTGAGCCCGCCGTTTCTTGTCAGCAAGAGGTCTCCGAGAGCTTAGTGCTACGATGAGGAAACATGGGCTTAGGTGGAGTTTAGGATGTCTGAATGTGGTCCCTGGGAGCTGAGAAAATCACACCCACAAAAGCCAGTCTGCAGACTGGGATGCAGAGTTGTAAGCCGACTGGAAATGGGAAAGAGGGGGTTATGCCTTAAGCTGGGTCCTTTTCAGGAACAGATCCAGAACAGGACTTTGACACTTCTATTCTGCGGGAGGCCCTTCTTTAGGCACCTTAGTCCAAAGCTGAGGTCAAGACAATCATTATTCATATGCCCAACAGCAAAAGCATAGGCTCCCTGAGGGGCTCTATTGCCCCCCAAAAAAATTAGTTACTCGCATAAGTTAAGGTCAGGTAGATACTTTGAGAATTACAACTCTTGCTGTAGGCACCAAATGTTCACAAAGGAAGGACTAAATCTATTAAATATATAAAATACATTAAAATATAAAGCCCATGCCATTAATTATGGTGGTTTTGTTCCTGTAAAATTCTCTTTTTCATGGATTTCTAGTTTCCACGACTGAATTTGCTAAACAGCCATTGACAAGGTAAATTTTTAAATGTACAAATGTTCTAATAAGCTTTTGCTAAAGGAAGCCTTTGGCCACCTCAGAATCGAAAGCAGCAGGCCCATTTCTCATCCAGCCTAAAGTGACATGAGTGCTACGTTGATCTACACTGGAATGCAAGAACATGTCATACAAAGAGCTGTTCCTCTATTCAGCTTAATCTCATGGAATTTTACTAGCGCTAGCCAACATAGCTACTCAGGTCCATTAGCAATGTCAGTCCTCTGGTGCTAGTACGACAGGTTTTAGCAATAGCTGTTCAGTGAAACTCAAAGCTGTGCACGACTCGTATTCAAAACTTCACCAGTTTGTCATTACAGCCAGTCCAAAAATGACATTTTCTGAGAGTCGCTATGCAAAGTTTGAAAGGTCTTGCAGAAAGCCCGTGAGGTCTGAGCAGTGGATGCAGATGAGGTGTTCCAAAGAAGACAAGCCAAAACCGATGGAGACAGGGTGACCTGGAAAGGTCCATCCTTTCAATTGTTATTATGGTGGCATATTGCTTGAGCAACCTTATTGCCTCTTAATAAAGGTTTATTTTGATGGGGRAAGCAGGAGTGAACGTGATTGTTGATTTTTTAAGAGATACTGAAAGAACAGGCTACAATCAAATTCCTATCACTAGTTAATGACAACAGAACAGAAATAATGAGGTTAAAGCAGCAGCAGAGAAAAATTAGCCTAAATGGAGAACTCTTCATCTGTAGAGTTACACAGAGATGGGTTTTGTTATAGCAAGTTGTGTAAACATTTTCATCAAAAATATAGAGGCTTAGATTAGATACCTTTCCAATGAAGATGGTTCCCAGGATAAYGGGTTCGAGATGCAGGATGGACTAAATGCCCTCCTTCTTTCAGCTAGGTCTCAATCCATTCTTCTTTATGTACATCATCCTCCTGTCCTTGAATGACTCCAGAAAAACTAAAAAAAATCTTTGGGCTATTTTATGACCCAGCTTTTACTCTTTTGTTTCCATGACCATCCCTTCTCAATCCTCTGGGACCACAAACTCTGTCTCTCTTGGCTGCAGAAATTTAATAAGAACCAAAGTTTGATCTTGATTGCATCTATTCAGCCCCAGTCTAATAAATAGCATTATGTGAGTGAAATGGTAATTAGAAAACACAGATAAGGTTAAGTGTGAGGGGAATCTTTCAGTCTCTCTCACGCTCTTAGGACTCAGGTTCTTCTTTATGGCTACACACCAAACAATATTATGTTCCCAACAAGAAAGCAGTAATCTCTGGGATGCAGGCTTGGAGCTCTTTTGGCTGCTGGGCAGGGAATGCAGTGGCTTGGCAGCACAGAGCCAGCACAGCAACAGTTTCAGCCTGGATCATCCTCATGAGGTCCACAAATATCAGCAAATTTAGCCCTTCAGCTCCCAAATTTGAAAAGATCTATTTCAGCAGAAAGAAACTCACAACAGAAGTGCGCGCAGGAATGAAAATAATATCTGGAGGGAAGAGAAGGGATTATGAGCAGTAACAGTGCCTGATTATGTGAGAGTCTCTATTATGCTTTTGCTTGTTTTTGCATCTCATATTGGCATTGAACACCATAATTATTCTGATCCTGTGCAGGGCTCACCTGAGAGGTGAGGCACAGTCACACTGAAATCAAGAGAATTAAGGTGCTCCTTAGCACTACCTCCTGAGGGACATCCACATCTACAGAGTAAACTGTGACAAAAGGCAGAAAATCGGGTCTCCCAGCCTCGGTGGAGTGAGGAAGAGTGGACCGCCCATAATGGGTTACACAGACACGGGCTTTCCTTGTGCACAGGACAACTGCAAAGGCAGGATCCGTTCCGTCTTGAGGTGTTAGTTAGGCAGTGGAAACCAATGAGAACATAACTTCCATCATACTAGGATTGCCCAGCAAACACTGCGGAGGGCTCTCCTCTCCTTTCTTCAGCGTTGTGTTAAAGCCATCAGTGTAACAGCTGCACGGGACACACACGAAGGGCAAGCTCAAGCCATCGCTGCAGGCAGACGTTTACYCCAGCCAAGGTGCTGCATTCACAAAGCTACCAGCAGGAAAACGGCCCAGCAAATGCTCCACCATGGGGAAAGGAGACCCTTTCCAGCTTCCAGGGAGGGAGCAGGCAACAGGGAGGTTGTGTCGCACCCGTGTGTGATGGTAGGCTCTGCAGAAATGCCCAAAAACCAGTTCCAGATCCCCTTGAGCCTGGAAAATTGCTATAAGAAAGTTACATGTCTTTTCTTCTTTAGTCATACAAATTGTAGGGTATTACACCTGGTCTTTAAAATCTCTCTCAGACCTACCTCCATGTGAGAAGGCTTTCCCAGGGACCACAGGCACTTTGTACCACAGTCCTACCAGTTCTTATATTACAGATTAACACCCATACGGTACCTTATTTTTTTAGGTCTTCTTATCTCTTATGAAGACTTTGAGTAGTTGTCGTAAAAGTATAGTCGTCTTCCTCCTGGAAAAGCAGATTTAATTTGTGGCTGTTTCCTTTCAGTTTGGAGCATGAAGATAGGATCCTGTCAACAGCTGGGAAGAAATACTTAAAGATTTAATTACCTTCCCTGTCTCTGACCAAATGGCTACTTAAAAAACAGCTGCAATGGAGGCAGTCCTGTGATAGCATGCTGCTTGGAGGAGTCTTCAGGCCAAGCAAAATTGTGTAAACTAATAAAGAGAAAACTGCTAACAAGCTGGGAAACCAGAAAATATGAATATATGGTCTTTTTTCTGCTTTTCACTGAGTCCTGGTTTGGAATCTGTAGTGGAACTACAGTATTTGCAGAAAAAAATGGAAAGTTTGTTTAGGTAGAATTTAAGATGTCTAGTTTACTATTTGGGATTTATGGATATTCGTGTCCAGTTTTCCTGGACAAATCACAGCTATGAAGAGCAGTGTTCCTGACACGCAGGATTCAGGCAGGCAATGTGCGAGGGATGTCTCTATGGACTGAAGTCTCTGTGTTTGTGCTATGTGGAGAAAGTATGTGTGGTTTTGTATGCAAAATTTTGGCTAAAAATACAGGGGTGCCTACCTGACAGGGAGTATGTGCCTGGGTTGGTTACTCTAATCCTCCTTTCTGGTTGTTGGCAGCCAGGGCGTATGGTGATGCTATTGGCATCTTTTCTTATTTTACATGTTTTGAGGAAGGAACAGGATGGAGCCAAGCACTTGGGAGGACCGGTCCCTCCTCTTCATCCATCCTCCCCATGCAAGTACTTGATAGTTCTGGGGAGAAGGGGGGGCAGGGAAGATAAATCTTCAGGGACCAAAGAGGATCTTGATCCCACGGGACTTTGGAGGAGGGCAAAGAGCAGTGGGGACTTTGTGTGTGATGTATATGGTGAGGCAGGAAGAACTTCCCTACAAGCCTGTTTTTTCCTTAGGAAAATAAAGATTATAGAGCTCTTGCATGGTCATTAAGAAAAGGTCAAGCTTAAAGCCTGTCATGTCATTAATGTAACAGGTAGGCTAAACATTAAAAGGGAGGAAGGAAAGGACTCTGTGTGTCCCTCAAGCTGCGCATGTACACTACTAACAAGATACTAGTTTGAACCAAAGTGTTTCCAGTTATTACACTTCAGCCCACATTTTTAAAAGCCATTTGCCCTTAAAAGGGAAACAGCCCAAGAGAGGATTTTCTACATTGTTTTGGAAATTTGATGAATTTTCTACACTGTTTTGGAAAAAAAAAAATAAATCTGCAATTCCATTATTTGTATGGAGAAAAACTTTGAGCATTGACAATTGCCGGAGTCTTCTTCTGTTGAAAATCATTGGAGATTTTTTTTTTCCTGTAGGCTGAACTGGARGATACCCCCTAATGTGACTTGTACAAAATGGAGCAGTTGAGGAAGAAAGGTAAAACGGATGTCTTTGGGCTCTCCCTTGTTTTGGGCCACTGGAGCCAAGTTCTGAGTGATGCTGGCTGCTTTGAAGTGGCTGGCTGCGGCTCCCGCCCGCCTTCACCACGCTGCCTGCAGGAGGGTGTGGTGTGGAAGGAGCAAGAGGAATCCTCCCTGACCCGAGGATGGGTCTGCTGATGGCCAAGACAGCTTGACGCTGGGCAGTTACAGAAAWCTTCTATAATGGACCCTAACATCTGGCCCATGTCATCTTTTTCTGGTTCAGTTGATGCCTTTTATCATGTGAAAATACTAAAAACAGATCCAAAGCCTCCATGTATAATTGAGGCTGTAGCTGTTGTTCCTTTTTTTTATTATTTGAGAAAACCTTTATAGCTCTCTTTAGATTTTGCTGCTCATGAATTATAAGTCTRCTCTTCAAAGTAGAGGTATGCAGCTTTCTGGCACTGGGAGGTGTCACATCTCCTGTAGGAAGGTAGACAGTTTGACTGCTCCAAGCTGTATAATTGCAACAGCCAAAGAAAGGATTCACTTCTTTTTGCTTTCTAGGGCACACAATATGAAGAGACAGACAAGTTGTCTTTATGCTCCCCCTCAAAAACATATTTCCACGCTGTCCTTTCTAGCTAATCCCATTCCTGTTGAATGAACAAAGGAAGGATAGGAGCAGCACAGACCTTGCCTTGTTCGCTTTCTTTCCTGCAGAGCACTTCACATGCTGCCTCCAGAAAGTCCAAGCTCTTGTAGATGTTACATGGGTCTACAACCACTTTCTCCAGGCCACTTGGAAGGACAGGCTAAGTGGGAAGAGTGCAACCTTGGTCTCTAGTRATCATAGGGAGCAAGGAGGCGGGTGGTAACAGGGGTATTTTGAGGGTAGAGTGCCATAGCTTTGCTACAAGGAGGGATTGTCCCGCCGGAGCCTCCCAGCATGTCCCCTCTGCAGCTGGCAGGCAGCTGCAGTGGTGGGACTGCCTGTAGCTCTGCAGGCGCTGGTGGAAGAGTCTGCAGCTTCCTGAACGCTGGCAATGTGCACCCCTGCCCAGAAGCAGATGAACCAGTAGCTGTAGGGAGCAAAGGAGCTCATGGGTATGGAGGTCAGAAGAAGGGTGTTATAGGATCACTGCGGGATGTAAAGTTCTCTTCCTGGGCTTCTTGGTTTTGGCTGCTTTCATCTCTAGGGGCAGAGTGCCCTGTCTATGTTTTCATAGCCTGTAATAACAGATGCTTTTTAATGAGTGCATGGACAGACAGCCTATTGTTTGCGTTTGTGCCTCAGAACGGCATGGTGGGAAAGGCTATTGGCACTTGCTGTTGTTTACTCTGTTTCTAAGGATGTGTGGTCCTTAGAAGGATGGAGGCCTTTCTGTCTTTCAGGTGTTTTTATGGGCCAGACCAGAACATAGCCTGTTTGTGTTATGTTTGCTTTTCTTGGAATAATGCAACTCATGTCACCRCTTGAGAAGGACCTCTACGTACGTTTAATCTGAATAGACTCTGAGGGTATCCAAATAGCCCCCATAAACAAGGGTGGCCTATCTGAAAATATYTTCTGGTTGTGAACATCATTGCAATGTAGGCTGAGCCTAGTTAGAAAGCCTGGCTTGTGCATACATATTTTCTCTTCTTTTAGTGTCCCAGCAGGGCAGAGAGTCCCTGGAAGGCTATCAAGCATGGACTGGCTTTCAGAGCTTACTCCTTGCCAGCAGCCTCTCTGTGTGAGGCCAATAAAATTTGTTTGCACTTGACAACAATAGAGTATTTTTGCGCTTCACAGTGTGTCTCCTCGGGACTAACTGCTGTTTGGGAAGGCCCTTAGGTCTATCCCTCCCCTTTATCCCATGCAGGATGAAGACACCACCCTTTCATACCCTGCCTCTAGAAGATGGTGACTGCTATAAACGCTGGGGTGGGCTGGAAAGGAGTTGCTTCCAAGCACAGACCTAGGAGGGGTCAAAGAGGGATAAAAGCTGGGGAAGTGGAACTTGGCTCTGAAGTSAAATAACTCTTGGATGAAGGGTGTTCTTTGAAGAGGCATTGAGATGTGGTAGGAGCGTGGGGCAGCTAGCTGCTCTTCCTGTGGGGCTAGGGGCAGATCATCCGATGTAATCCCCTCTTGTTCACCCCTTTTCCCACCCAGCCTCTGCTGCCCACACTGAGGAGCCAAAGGAAGAAGGCTGATCACTTATGGGGGAGGAAGGGCGTAGGAGAACWTCCAAGAGGATGTGAAGGCCTACTCAGAGTACAGCTACATGTTCCATCTATCCTGCTAAATGGTGCTTGGGAACCTGKTTTTTTTGAGTGGTCGGATGGGAAGATGGCATGTCCCTCTGCAGCATGAGTCTTTCTCTTCTACTCCCCTCCCTGCTAGAGATTTTAAATAAAAAGGCAAGCAGAGAGCAACTGTTTTTAGTTTAGCTAGTGTCTCTCTGAAACACACTGATGTGGGACATAAACATATGACTAGTGTGCATCGCAGCATGGGGATGGCCCGTGGTGATCAGGGAGGCATTTGAGCACGCCATGCAGCCCTGCTGGGTCAGAAAAGAGTGATCTGTTCTGCAGGGCTGGGGCTCACTGTGGCACCGGGCCATGCAGAGGCCTTTTACTTTCTGAAATTGTCAGTCCCAGGTTGATCACCTCACGCCTGGGGGGCAGCGTGGTCCTAGGAGCAGTGCTGAGGCCAAGCGCCCAGGAGGTGGGGTGGCAGCRTGCTCCCGGAGCTCTGCCCTGTTCTTAGTACAGCAAAGGGTGTTTCACCAGCCGAGGGTAACACCRAGAGGGGTCAGGCACTAAGCATTGCAAAAGTTTTTCCTCTCCCTCTCTCTGGCCATCAGGGAAGCTTTTGGATCCTTCTTCTTTCTTTCTAGCCTTATGAGGTAACTGTGGATGCTAAAAAAATCAGGATAGGCTGGAAATTAGGTCATGGGGTTGTGCATAGGACTGATAGCATACAGCAAATGCARAGGGGCAGAGCCTTCCTAAAGGGTGTCGTAATGAGCTGTGAGACAGATGTTTTGCCTGCGGCAACCCAAATTCTGTGCAGCAGGGTCTTGCTCATGGCAGTATAAGGTGCCCTACAAAATKGTGAGAAAAGCTCCTTCACCGAGATGTGACACCCTTGCTGGCAYAGCAATCTGCGGAGCAGCTGGGCAGACCCCACTGTGAGGGGGAGACTAGCGTTATGCTCATGGGATTGCTAACCTGATAGTTTGCTGACCATAACTCTTCTCTCTCTCACAGTGTCTTCAAAACCTCACACAGACGCCTTTTGTTGTGCTGCACGCATCGGTTCTAAAACCCTTGTAAAATAAAATACTGTTCCTGAGAAGGATAATTATCACAGGTCTTACGATCCAGAAAAGTTTTCTAATAACTCAGATCTACATTGCCTAAATTATTTTGTAATGCTAAGAAAATRAGAGTGTCTCTATTTCAAAAATGGTCAGAGAAGGTTATATTTAATACAGTTGTCTAAAACACTACTGAGTATATTTTACTACTGTGCAATAAAAAAAAATAAATAATGTGAATAGTTATATCTTCCTCAAGCTTAGCAGCTGGATCTTTTTTTAAAATCTTAAGAGCTTGATTTGCCCAGTTCTTGTAAGGGACAATTAAACTTAATGATCTACGCTTCAAAAAATGACCTGTGATTTTGAGAATTTTAATTTAATGGTTTCCCTACTTGAAATATGTCAGAAATACTTTATTGTTCAAACTGATGGTGTTTGGTTGTTCTTGAAAAGCRAAACGGAAACATCTCAAGGAGACAGAGCCAGCTTTTCCCATATAAAGGGCTGACATACCATACTAGGGTAAAGCTATTCTTACAGAGGCATTTGCCTTTTGGTTTGAACACATACAACTAATTGCAAAAGGTGCTTCATTGAGTTTTTAAACAGGAGAATGTAAATTTTGGAGAAGAAATGAGTATTTTAGTTAAAAGGGAACTAAAATCAGTTTCTGATGATGCTTGATTTGTACCATAGCATGAYGTGACATTTCCATTGTAGCTGTTTCACTTCCATACTAGATTACTTGTATGGTCAGCGTGGTAAAAATTAGAAGCTTTAATGAAGTTTTCTGGATCATTTATAATCTGATKTTTTTTTAAGATTTAAAATTGCTGACAACATAGAAAACCTGAAGGGGTAAAGGAGAAAAAGCAGTACAAACCATCTTACAACTCGTGTTTTTCATTGTACAGACACATTTCTTTCAGGAAGTAGTTCATATACTTATTTAGTTTTGGAAAGGATTATTTGTTTGAAGGGGATACAGAACAGCTTTGGCTGCCTGTTACTGATAAATCAACTTTTCTGGACGTTGACTGACTCCTTTGGAGCTTTGAAATGTGTTTGCTTAGCTGAACAAGATAATGAAAAGCAACCAGTCTGGCCATTAATTATATCATTAGTCATATTTAAGTCAGCATTTACCACACCACAGTGCTGTACATGAGAATTAGCTCTTGCTCCTGTTGCATGCAGGGGCTCCATATACTGGCACTGGAGTCAGTTAGATGGTTCCCATGAAGCAAGCATGCAGAATTCAGTTTTCAACAGGGGACAAAACTGAAGTCTTGCTGCTTATTTCAGGCCGTCATACCAAAAGCTGGATAAAGCACAGCAAGATAAAATCAATTAGCAGTTGAGGCCTGCACACAAAATATTTTTATGCTAGGGATTTAGTGCAATGCTCTCTGTAGAAGTATCATGATTCRTTCCATTCTTTAATACAGTTAAACAATGGATGTTCCTTAACAAGGGGCGTCCTTATACATGCTATTTTATGCATCGTGGTAAGTACAGGCAACATTCACTCTTGACAGCTATAGATCGAATTACAAGCAAGCCACAGAGAATTATGTTTCTACAGAGGGAACCCTTAGTCCCCCGCTGGGTTCCTGTGAAAGAGGTGGCCAAAAGCCAGCTAACTTTGCTCCCCAACTGGAAGGAGCCAGGCTGCATTACGCTGCTGGCAGCACTCAGCATCCCCGAGGAGGTTTTTCTGAGCGCAGTCCAAACACAGCCACCACCCAGGGCTGCATGGTCTGGTCTGCAGCTGGGGGAAGCTCGAGCTGCAACTCGTGGCTGGGGGGGGTGGAGAAGACCCAGCCAGGTCAGCTGGAGCCTTGCCTCTTCCAGCCACCAACGCTGCTCCTGCAGGACATGTCTGTGGGTGTGGGTGCCACCACATCCATGCCTGTCTGCTCACGATCATCCCCAYGGGCTGGGGGAACGGTTGGCGCAGGCGCTGCCTACAGCGTTGTTCCTCGCCGTTACACCACGTGAGCGGCACTGGCCTGCTTAGGGTGCAAGATCCCAGGCGCTTGCTTCCCCGTTCGCCCCTGCCCGAGAGCATTTGGCCTGATGAAGGAGCGCATCCCCATCTCACATTCTTCCATAGAGAGGAGAGTTACTTACGCTGCAAAAATTTGCTTCACACAGGTATAGCTGTGCTCTCACCGTGGATTGTATAACTCATTTGGTAAACCCAGCGATACAGGATACAGAGCAAATTTATAAATAAAACCTTTATTGTGTACAAATGGCAAAGAGATTGTAGTATTATATAAGGCCATGACTTAAATGGGGGTGGTGGTGGGGATGCCTTTAACAATTTCTATTCTGACAGTTACCRTTTACAATTACCATTTCCATTGTTCACCAAAACGTTTGCAGCCATGCTTAATACTGGTTTTCAAAGTTGCAGCTGATGTTCATTTGTGCTCTATGCCAATACTCATCTCCTGCAAGACATACGGGGGTTTATATATATATATACACACTGTAAAAGTGGTATTTCTTTAAAGGCCTGGTGGAACATCTCAAATTCTAGTAACGAGCTTGACGAGGCTGCCCTTTAAAAGATTTGTGAGTGACCAGGGAGGATTTTTGTGGGTCTTTTTTTTTTTTCTTTCTTTACAAAGTACCCAAGATGGCTGCAGCTCTATTAAAAATCCATCCTAATGACTGTTTAGGTAGAGTTTAGTGCCAACTTTCATTTTAGCTTCAACTTAGCACCTCTCATTAATTTCTTACATTCTTCTGGGACTGAGGATTTCCATATTTGGTTTTACTCTAGGATTATGTCAGAAAAGTTTGAACAAAATTGTTTCAGCTAAATGAATGTGGAAAAAAAATATCTTCCATATGTTGTTATCGAAATCTTCTGCATCTGTTTAAGTCAAAAATGGCAAGCCAGAAATCTTTATGTTGGCTTACGATATAGCCTCTTCAAGAAAACACTCTTGGGTTGAAGAAAATTGGTTAAGTAGTTTTAAATTAACTTGTCATTTTTCTGCATACTATGTAGACCTCTTTCATTTTTCCCCTCTCCCTTTTTCTTAATTTAGTTTTAAACCCTTGTTTAAAATGAGTTTGCCAGGGATTCATTTACTAAGAATATCTTTAATGACATCTCGGTTATGGATACATTTGTCAAGAACCCGAGCTGTTAAGGCCAATTGACTTGAAAAAAACAGAGTGGATGCTATTGCTTCAGTACATGAGAGATTAAAAGGTTTAGAGTGTACTGTTAGCTCTCTTTCCCAGTTCATACCAGTCYAAGTGTCAGACCTGGTGACCTTACATAAGTCAGTAAAATATTTTTGCATGTGTACAGTCAGACTGTTTCTTGCCCTTTTCTTCTAAAACAGCGAAATAACATATAAAAACTAGGCTAAATAGAAAAGTTGACAAATGCCCACTTAAAAGTCAGAAAATCACAAAGGCTGAGGTTGCTACAACAGTGCTAAGACTTCACATCCTCTTTATATTCTTATAAAGCTTACAACTCGCTTTAACAAAAGCCCATGTTTAGAAAAAGAATAAGCCTTTAAACTCAAGTACTTAAATTCAGGAAAAAGTAAGACTTAAGGTAGCTCATTCTCTGGTCCACTAAGTATCTAGTAATTTGGAGGCCAATGGGATGGCCTCAACGAGAGAGATATTAAGCTCTCCCTTTCCTACTCCTTCTCTCCTGAAAGAGTAAATACATTAGAGGGGCGGGAGAGGACTTTTCTGTGAGATGGGTATTCAAATCTCTTCAGCCAGGCATGTAAGCTTGCCAGCAGTTCCCAAGAGCACTCTAACTCTCAGCTATTGTACAAATAAGTACATAAAAACATATGTAGAAAGTCCCCCACATCCTTCCTTTCCCCTCTTTGCTGTGTTTCCCACTGGCTAAACGGGGCAGCTGGGAGCAGGGCATTGGAAATGTCTTTCCCAGGTAGCTAGCTTTCTCCAGACATTAAAAAGGGAGCCTAGACACCAAATACATGTGTGAAGTCAAGGAATTATGTTATTCCCCCTTATACAGGAAGAACTACAGTGCAGAGTGATTAAAAACAACATTTCTAAACGGTCCACTACATCTGCATTCCTCATTCTCATGTAGAAAACCTTAAATACCAAAGGACGGACTGTTCCCATTTTGTTCAGCTAAACTGGTAAATATTCAGCCAATCTGAAAAAAACCACACAAAATACTTCTAAAATATTGGACTAATCATTTGCCCAAGGTTGTATGGCAAACCAGCGCCAGAGGCAGCAGCAGAGCACATTTCCCTGTGACTCCAGTTCGGTGCTTTGAGTCCACACCASTCCTTTCTTGTCTTCGTCCCTACTTTGCTACCTGAATTATAGGGATGTAAGAGACGTCAGCCTCATTCTGTTCTGTTTTGAGGAACACTGCATTACTGTTTTATTTGCTGATCTACTGCATAAGTAACCACATCTCAGATGGTTACAAGCATATGAGGGGTAGGTACTACTGAAACCCATGTGCTGGCTGAGGGAGGCACATTACAAAAAAAACCTTCATGTTTAGGATGACATTATTAAAGTTTCCATGAAAACTGTGTTTGTTAAAAGAAGCCAAGTTAAGTTTTCATGAATAACTTCATTTTTGTCAGTTTCTCAACCTTGGCTTTGTACTCTGTTTGCATTTCCTTGTTTTAAGAGGAAACTGGGCTCGTAATAGATATCTGAAAGTCATATTCCCGCATGTTGTTTYAGTGGGTAAATGAGAAATTTTGATACTTTAAAAAGAAAGATACTTTCTTTGATACTTTAAAAAGAATGAAAGGGGAAAAATATGTTGTTCTGAAGTGCTCAGTCTAACAGGAGTCTGAGATCAGGRAATCTCCGTCTCCACCTTGATTGGACCATGATGATTACTGCATATGGAGTGATGGAAATCCAGCACACTCCCTGTTGGCACTTGTATAGTTAATGAGATGACATGCACAGAAGCAGGTGGCTGAATTTCCCTTGAAATAAGACCAAATACTTTCATAGAAGAGTGTTAAAATGTATACACTAGGAGAAAACATTAAATGGAGTAGTGTGTGTCAGGACACACTACTTCCTGTCTATGTTACAGGAAAGACATAATATGTAATGACTGAAATTGTGATGAAGCACCTAACACAACATTCCCTGAAACCCACAACCTGTTCAAATGTGGTCAGTACAGTGAGGTAAACAAGATCATCACTGCTGTTGTTTGTAGACTCTCTATATATGTATGTATGTGTATATCTATATGTGTATATATATATGTTCACACACTACATTATAGTGTGTGTGTATATATAMATATAAAAAAGAGGTTATGGACTATGAAAAGGTGGATCTGGTTTTAGCAGTTGAGGATCAGTGCAGAAGGGAGAAGTCAGTGAAGAATGATGAGCATCTCTCTTTGCCAAAAAATTTTCTTTTCTGATTAATCCCTGTTGCTGGTCAGCATATTACAGATGTGTCTGCCATCGTGTACAGTTGCATTCTACAACACTATTTAGGTATATAACACATTTGCTGTGGGTCTCTCATAGATTATAATATATAGCTATACTTGTAGATATGTAAATTGCTAAATTTAGCAGATGGTCTTTGTTCCTTTGGTCACCACAGATATTTAATTCAAGTGGTTTAATGYCAAATGCTAAAGGACTGGGACACTTTTGCTTGAAAACCAGTTCCTCCTCATTAAATCAGAATGGCAATACTTCAGTGCTGTTTTGTTTGCAACTATTTTCTATACAGGTTGTAGATTTTAATGGGGATCTCGTTTTTTGCTGAGAGTGTATAATACCTAACTCCATAGAGTCCATCCTTTAGACTGAATAGTTAACATGTAATGGAATATTATATTATAATTTCATAAAATAAATGTTAAAAACAATTGATTTATTTCTAAAATCTGTTTCTGCTTAGAGACTTTACTGATAACCACATTAACAATAATACGTGACTCTGTTAGTGCATGTGTATTTTTATTTAGTTGGTTGTTTATACATATGTATCTCATGAGGTAAATTCTGGACAACTGTTATTGTACCCTCCCTTTCCTGTACACCAGCTTAATTTTTATTGAAATATAAGACAAAGTTTTCCCTGGTCTCTCAAGACCTTTTGGAAATCACTACATTGAATTAAAATTCTAAAGCAAAGATATATAGCTAAGGAAGGGAGCTTGAGCTATGCTTTTGACCACCACTGGCATTAAGGTAGGATAAAGACAGACTGTCCCTTTCAGATTATCTGTTCCAACATCAAGCCTCCACAGGAAAGAAGGTTTTCCACAACTTTCCTGTTGTGTAATCTGTTAGGCCATTGAATTATGCTTGTAGTTAGAAATCCTTTCCTAAAAATTAAGCAATATCCTCTTTCTTACAAACTATACTAATTATTTTTGGTCCCGCCTCCAGCTGATGCAGAGAACAACTGATTTCTCTTTGTTATAACCTTTCACGTGTTGAAAAACCAAACTAAACTCCTAGCCCTCCAAACCTCTCCTTACCCGGAGTACACAAATCCATTTTTTTTCTTTTGTAAAGGCTGTATGTTGTTTTCCTGTGCAATTTCCATATCGCCTAAGATTGTTCTTAAAGTGCACCTTTCTCAAAAGATGCTCAAAAAGTCCCTGTTGAGCCCTTGCCTCTGCACTCGGAAGAGGACTAATGCTTGACTGATACTGCCTGTGAGCCACCTTGACCCCAGGCTCCTTTCCTGTTGCCTGGGTAGTCCCCATTTTCTGTTTCTGAATTGGATTTCTTCTCTTTCCTGAAGTATAGCTCTTTACTGAACTTCTGCTTGATTTTTGGATCATGTCTCCAGTTTATTACCATGTGAAGTCCAATAGTATTCTGAGTTCCCTTTTATGTGCACTTCCAGTCCTCCCAGTATGGCAGCAAACCATTGACTGTTATACCTTGAGGTTATTTTCTTCAGCTGACTTTGCTCAGCACCTATTTTCCTAGTTCTTATTTCCCTGGCTGTGCTTATGAAAATGTTGCACAGGACAGCATTGAAAATATTAGCTAAGTCAAGATCCATCACAGCTCCTGACTCCCGCTGAACTATTGGGCTGGATATATTGTCAGAAGAGAAAATTACATTGACTTGACATGTTTTATTCTTGTGAAGCTGATCTTGTCTATTTCTTACTATTTTATTCCCCTATAAATGCATTTGCTCTAGTGCATTTTCAGCTAGTTTAGTTGGCTGCTTTGTCTGTAATTTCCCTAGTCCTTGCTTCATAGTGTTGTGGTTCCACGTAACACCCATGTCTCTTTGTCCTTCTGCCAGTCCCTCCCTTTTCTTTTTTTTTACTCCCCAACCACTTCTAAAACTCCTCTTTTTCCCCAGCTCCTTTGTGAAACCATACCTAAAATCAGTACTGTATTTGCCTTTCTCCAGTTCTCCAGACTATCCCATTTCTTTTTGTTGTCAAAAGCTCTCACTAATGGCTCAGAAATTGTTCGGCTAATTTCCTAATGCTGTGTGAAATCCTTTGACTACTACTTTTTTTAATTATTAACTTATTCTTTCCTCCTCTTGGCATGTTGTAGATAGAGTTTTCCAAGTTTAACACTCTTGGTAGCAACAAGTGCTAGATGTCTCAGTGGTTACATTGGCTATAACAGTTTTAGGGAAATTCCCTCCCATAGCTCTCCCATGCTGCTAGCAATACAGAGACTATAAATATAGCCAAACCACAAGCATTTTTACCACTTTAGCTGATTTATGCAACACGATGGTGAAAATGTCATCAGGCAATTCCTGCACTACCATTCCTGTCTACGTTACASGAAAAGTTGGAGAAGTTTTTAAACTTGTGATTTGCGGGTAAGTGCCTCTGATAAATTTGGCACAGTGTGCTAGAAATGATAGTGAATACAGTCAATTTAACAAACCAGTGAGGGCATTTTCTTTCAATGCCATGTGAAAATAAAGATGAAAAGTCTCTAATTGGTGTGCTTTTTCTTCTATTTAATGCACAATATATACATGCATGTCATTGGGCTGCTGGTTCATGAGAACTCACGGCATTTCAGATTATGGTTCTGAATCAATTTCCCAGTAGTTCCATTCTCTTGTTTTTCTACAGTAAGTCAGCTGGAATACATACATTTTCTTCTGATATCTGTAGTTTTAAAACACAATTTGGACTGTGCAAACTTCTTATTAATACTCTTAGGAATCACAAACAAATAATAACTGGAAAATTCAGGGTGTTAAGGCACTTTCTTAATAGAAAAGAAAATCCACAAAGAATCTTCATTTCTGTACTTTAATATGCCAATATTTAATAAAGGTGAGGATACATTTTGATAAAGAATGGACAGGCCCAAMAGAAAAATCATATATCTACATGCAAATATTCTCCCTGAACTAGGCACCTCCCTTCCCTCCTTCCCAAAAAGCCACACTACTCCCAGGGTGGGAATTGCTGCCAGTGCACAAAACAGCCACCCGAAGGAGTGAAACGTATTTTAGTTTCAGTACATGAAAATAGCCTCAAAGTGTCACTAGAGAGCTATTGATAATCTGGTTCTAGCTACATTTTAAGGTTTTGGGGCTTCATGATCTTTTCACTCAAGAGCCACTTCTAATTTAATCCTTCTTATTGCTTAAAATGCTCATCACTATTTATGGCGATGAAAATGCCCTCTCCACTTGTACACAGGTGCCAAGTCTTTCAGTATCATGGTTCAGGCTTTATGAAGGCAAAGAGCATGAAGTAAGAAAAGAAACTTGCAAATAACATAGATCTTAAAAAAAAAAAAAAGGAAGTTGGTAATTAATTCCCTCCCCCTTCATAATAAGACCAAGACAAATAGAAATGTGATTTTAACAATGGTAGGAAGTGAAACAGCCTAACCTTTCTGCTTTTAGCCTGGAAGCTTTTCAGAGCAGAGACTGTCTCTCGTATATGTTTACATAGTGCCCGGCACAAGCAAGGCTCATATTTAATCTGGGCCTTTTGAGCCCGTATCACAATATAAATATTTCCTAATAGTAGTTCTTACAGCAATGAACCTTTGTTTGCGCGGCTGTTCAGAAGCGGTCCCTGGCTGTGCTCCTCCTTCGGGATTCCTTCCCAGCTAGCCACGTCACTGTCATCTGCTATTCGATTGACTTTAATGCAGCAGATTCATGTGAAAGGAAGCCTGCAGGAAGATAATGGAAAATTTTAAAATGTCCAGTCTCACTTGCAAATGGCACATGTCTTACATGTATTTTGCTTCACTCAAATGCTACTGGGAACATCTTGTATTCAGCTCCCTTTTACAGTGCAATTTGAATTTGCGTGACTTTCCTGAAGAGTTACACTACGCGTGTTCCTCATTTTATCTTTGTCACAAAAGATAAGAGTGTATTATTTCTCCTAAAATCCTCAGGAGCAACTTGGTACTTCCATCTTCTACATCCCTACGTGACAGAGTCACACAGAATGTTTCCAGTGATTGCTTCTTACAGTTACACCTGATATGTCTACCATGAAGTGTTTAGGAGGAGAGAAACTTCAGAAGYACTATTTTGTTTCTACTTCTATATATCCACAGATTATTACACTAATGATTATCATAGCATGTATGCAATAACAACAACAAGATGCAAGTCAAAGCCCTAAAGCCTCTTTAGATCAGATTAGATTAGATTTGCACTGGGATTTAAATAGAGAACAGTTGGCTTTGGATCTCTCTTCTCTGTTTATTAAAGTTGATGGTCCTATTCTAACATCACTGGAAAGGTATTTTCCCCTTCTTTCTCCCCTTTGGCCCAATTTATAACAACATCAGAAGCTCCATAATCTTGAAATGACATCTTTCCATGTAGGCAACACAAAGACAAAAAATTTACCAGATAACACAACATTCAGTGGWTATCAATGACCACCAAAAATTATCGGGTTTACATTGAAAATAGCAAACTTTTCTGATGATTTATCCACACGAGCTTTTAAATACATTTGTGCATCATCACTTCAATGTATAGGCTTGTCGAGTATTAGACAGACTCCATGTGGTGGTGGCAGGGGAAAAGCTAGGCCTGATGAACCTCCAACGTATAAACTCTCGCATATAGAATAATGAGGATAAGTTTCCAGCAGCATCTCATTTTTGTCATTTGTGACAGCAACACATGAAAGTGCTCCTGTCCATTTTGCCAGTGTGGTCCTGTGTGTCTTCAGCCTCTTAACATAGTCACTTTCTTGTTCTTTTACTGCACACACACCATTTCAGGTGGAAAGCAGGTGGATGCTGCCTGGAGGAATCAAATGCATTTCTCTTACCATTAGCAACATTTATGGGGGAATTTTAGAAGCGCTTTGTATTGGTTAACTTCCTTCTCATGGATCTCAGTGACAGAAGAATGAGGCCAAAATGAGTCCTTCGCAAAATTCCTTATCTAATTTAGTATACATAYGACGTTGTTTCTCCGTGTGAGCACTAACTCTTAAAGTTAGGTGTTAAACACCAGAATAAAATATTAAACCAGAATTCAAATAAACCTGTGTAAAAACATCCAGGGAAATGGATTCAGAGAAATTTTGGAATTATTCTCTCTCCACTGGTTTAAGTTTTCTTCCTGGATATTTATTAGAAACCAAATATATACTTAAGATATGCAAAAATAGAACCAGGGGGAAAAAACCTCATGTTCCTTCACGTATGTATTCTGAGTATCAGCCCATGATTTCTGCCATTTTGTTTGATTACTGAGATGKAAAATATTTGCTGCCCAGCCCCTTCAGAGGTACCATGTCTAGTAAACTTGCTTTAACAGGCTCCTGAACTGCAATGCAAGGCTTGTGACTGGCCTAATGATTCATTCCTGAAAAACGTTACCTTCACTGATTTTGGATTTGTTTTCCTCGGTGGTTTTTGAAAGGGGCTTGGCTTCGCACTCCAGCGGAGACAGTGTCTCGTGTAATTAAATTATATTTTTTAAAGACAGAATGTGGGGTACTTTACACCTATGACAGCCTTGCTCCAGAGGGCTAGAAAAAAAGCAGTTTCTTCCTTTAGTTCCTAAAGTTTGGTGGKTTTTTTTAACTCTCGCTCTCCTTTTGTAAAGGCCCTGCCTATGCAGGTCTTCACTTACTGGTCCAAAACGGTTCTTTTCCAGTGAGGAGCCTATTAGCAACAGCTCCACAATGGATTTTGTTTCCTTTGAACAGCAGGTCACCCTTGTAAGCATGGTTTTTGTGTTATCAAATTAATTTAAAATATTCAGGTGGGTCTACATACCAAGTTTCAGAGAGATAACTACTCCAGTATAGGCTAGCAAGTCCTTTCTTGCAGCYATTACAGCTACTCAGCAAGTACGATTTCCCTAACCAATAGATTCATAGGTATTTTATTTTCTCTCTCTTTTTTAGAAGCTAAGCTGTGAATTTCRGGACACAGACTCCAGTTTGGACTGTATCTAAAAATAAATCTGTAGTTACCGTGGTCTCTGCTAAAAGCAACTATCAAATATTTTATTACCAACAGTATCAGGTGTGGTGCTGGAAAGGACCTCAGAAGGTAGCGTTGCTYGGCTCCAAACAATTCCTCTCCAGCGCTCTTCTAGTGCAGGTTATCACGTACACGGCCACAAGAATTAACCTAAGAATCCCAAGTCCTGGAATATTTACCTATTTGGTGATAACAACGCGTACACCACCAGCAACGCTTCCGCATATCGCTGTTCTGAAATCAGAATTGTGTTAGGCACCAAAAAAAAAAAAAAAAGAAAGAAAACCCCTCTTTTATCTGAATAATGTCTTGCCACTTTATCTAAATTCATCGTAGCTTTGAGAACTAATATTCCATGTATCTTGTTTGGGTCTTTCTAACTGCAAGTATTAACGCCCTGTTTCTTGTAGTATCTTGGCAGTCCTGTTCTGGACAAACATGTCATGCTATAATAAAGACTGAGGGCAAAGATGTATAAATAATACTTGCAACCCTCCTCAAGATTTCAAAGCATTAACTGAAGTTTCATGTCACCTCTACCAGATAACATTATCCATCTCCTAAAATAGGGGCATTTTAAAGCCAAGTCTCTTGCTTTCATATAGAAAGTGTACTCAATAATATAGTCTGAATTTACATACTCCTAACTCTCTACTTTATTGATGGGGCAACACTTTGGTCACTCATCTGTTTAGCCATAATCATAATTTTGATCCCACTGCTGACCCTCCTTGGATCTTCCCAATGAGCAATGTTCCCACTTCAGAGAGATCTCAACAGTTGTCTCAGTAAACCCATCATGAAACACGCTGCTAGAGCTTCCCTTTCTAAATCCTCAAGCAAGCAACAGGCCTTAAAAGCTCACCACCACACTGGCTCTCCCCAGGGCAAGCTAATACAGAGACATTCACTAACCTTGTACTTCACCGTAGCACCACCTCTTACATTCCTTTATTCAAGTAACAGGAGGCTGCCTGGCCTGCTTGCCTCTGCCCTGCTGGACTCGGTTGCAATCGCAATAGTTCCCATTCATTGCCAATTAGCTGAGGTCCCCGGGATTGTAAAGACGACAAATTAACCTCACTGTCTACAGTATGTTATAAACACAATATACTATTTTCACTTGCTCCATACTTCAGGAAGGAAAGTACCCGCTTTATTCTACCCCAGTGACCTATACAGGGTACAAAAATTGGCCATAACCTAGAAACAGGATGCTTTCAACCAAGCTACATCCTTATGGAAAACACATTTTACCTCAGTCTCTTAAAACCTAACCAATGAACACTGAAATGAGTCGGGCATGACCAACGATGACCTTTTACTACTCTTTTCCAAATAGTATGAAGACTGAATTCATGGGACTGATTTTTCAGGAAACCATTAACTGGTATTACAGCTTCAGATTAGAACATGTATTATTCTAGATTTAAAAAAAAAAGCAATATGAAAGGACTCACAACTTAGAAAAACCCAAACAATCAAAGCAGATTAAAACCTTTGACCTTTATCTAATCACCTGCAAGTGAAGTTCAATTCAAACAGTATTGGATAACAAAAAACATTCTTAAAACACGGACAACATCCTCCCTCATAATAAAGGAGTAAAATACTCGTATATGCAACGTTTGCATCAAATACAACCCACAGGAGTTTTTAGGTATGTCAGAAGTTGATACATGGACACTTGATTTGTATACAGTGGTTGTGTACACAAGCGGGAAGGTGAACAGACTCCAGCAGAAGCCAAAGCCTAGGCTCCATTTCCCTCACCCAGCTTGCCTGTCCCTCTTCTTGCCTTGCTTCCTCGCCTGAAGGCAAAGTCTCTACAATTTCACATTAATAACTATCAGGACCAGATACAGAACTCGAGTACTTGAGGTCAGACACTGTGATTTGGAGAGTCTGAAATTAAGTTTAGATATTGGCAAGACAGGCATGAAATTTGAAAGGACTTCTGTACAACCAAGTTTTGACCTTGAACGAGGAAGACTGTTGCCTTGGTCTAGGTAAATAAACATGAAAGAAGTAAATCTCTAGAGCCCCTAGTCAGGCAAAATTAGATTCCAGTGTAAGTTTTCCCTAGAAGTATGAAATAGTTTCAGCACAACAGAAGTTACCTTGTTCATAGCAGTAATAACATTCTGCTTAAAAAGAACCACAGCAACCCACAAGATAGGAAAATCAGCTTGAAATCACACATTTTAAAGTCACATGCATTGGAATGCTGAGAGAATTTGTTGAAATTACAATACTTATTATGATTAGTATTTTCACTGAGGCATAACAGCAACCAATGCAATTAAAAAAAAGGCATAAAGCTTTCTCAGTAAGATTAACGRCCTCACCAGTCACTAACACCTAGCCCCTTCGTTTTCCTTGTACATAAATAAGGATATTCTACAATTGCACGGGACTGACCACTCAGTCCCTCTGGGACCGAGGGAGGATCTCTTGCACAATTAATCATAGAGTCACTAAGGTTGGAAAAGACCTCTAAGATCATCAAGTCCAACCATCAACCCAACACCACTATGCCCAGTACACCATGTCCAGAAGTGCCACATCTACATGTTTTTTAACGCCTCCAGGGATGGTGACTCCACCACTTCCCTGGGCAGCCTGTTCCAATGCTTGACAACCCTTTTGGTGAAGGAATTTTTCCTAATTCCAATCTAAACCTACCCTGGCACAGCCTGAAGCCCTCTTTGGCAGGAGGAAGCAGCTCAAAACTCTTCCATTTCCACTATTCCAAACCCTTTCTGACTCCCACCTTCTTAAACTGCACAGTGGAAAACTGCTATCATCGAATCTCAGCTGACTGCCAGGACCAGAAGAGTAGACCACACAACTGGTCGTCTTAAGAAATATTTTTGAAAGTCTACTAGTGTTAAGACTCAGAAAGAGATTTCAAGTCAAGYCAAGCCATGGAACGATGAAGCCCCAGGCCAGGAGCCTGGCTGCTGGGGCAGGAGCGATTCTGCACCCCCAGGAACTGGAAGTGCTTCAGAAAACACCACCAGCTGAGCAAGGAAAGAAAGAACATGAAAGTTTGAGGTGAGCACRTTGGGAAAAATCTGAAAAAGAACTTTACTACCAATTATTTTCTTCATATGTACACATACAGTTTGACAAAGGAAAAAAAAAAAAGAAAGAAGAAATTCAGACTTCTCTTTAAGAATCCTTGGATTTAAATATATATATATTTATTAAAAAGAGACATTGACTCTATGGCCAAGACATCATGCGTCTCAGAACAGGTTTTTACAGCCATGTTATAAAAACCCCTTAGCAAAGCAGTTATGCACTAGACTTCAAACACATGTACTCCAAGAATGACACTGGTGTGGAGGATCTTGTTTTACATCCATTTATTTTTGTCCCTCAGCAATTATAGCATAGTTTCAATACATTTCTAAAGCTATAGAGAAATACCAGGGCAACTAGAGTACATACAAGCCAAAGTTAAAATGGTAGACAGCTGAATTAAAAAAAAAGAAAAAAAAMCCAAAAAAAGTACGCATTCAGCAGGAAATCTACTATACTTCATTCAGTTTAGGCTTTGTTCTTTAGGGAACAAGGTGCTAACGTGCCATTTTCTCATAAAATGAATCATAATTGCTTCCAAAGAGTTTCTGCTGAAAATTTAGGTGGAAGCAAATAAGTGTAACACTAAACTTTCTCCTATAAACTTAGAAGCAACACTTTCTTGAATCAATTTCCACCCTCCAAATACCACTGCTGCTTTTCTTGCATGAACCYACTGTTTTATTAAGGCATAATATGCCCTGAGCAATATGCTGGAAATTAGCCAAAAAGCCTAACAATTAAAGGCAAGCACCAAGTGATTATTTTTATAGACAAATTTTGAAATCTGTTTTGAAACTCACCTGTARTTGGGAATAGCACTTGAGGAAAAAAAGAAAATATTGCTTTTAATCACTTTGAGCAGAATGGCAGTGTTAATTCCCCCTTTCTCCCTCCAGGCTAAAGTTTTCACGCTAATCATCTAGGTACCTAAGTAGGACCAGCATACCAAGACGTAAGTGGTATACCAAGACCTTAATTTTTAAGCAACTCAGCATAAAAATTTCAGTGCCCCACCCTAAGCAATTCAAATTAAATCTTATTTTCCTCAAGAGGCAAGACTCTCATACGCTGGATACCTCTGGTCTTAAAAGCAAGATGGAGCCTGGACAGGAGAAACGTACACTGTACATGCTCAGACTGCCTTGCAGTCTTCTTTTTAGAGCCAGAAAAGCCTATAAATTACCTGGTGCACTGCCCAGTTTCTCTAAAAGATGCGCAGTACTACAGAGTCCAGGATCTAGGAAGGTAGTTTTCAAAGCTAGTGCTAACAGCACACAATTTCCTCTATACAAATTTAGGCAGTACTGGCTGGTCCCTTTAAGCTACCAGAGTATCCATAAAAGAAAGACAACCAAATTATACATTTTATTCACATTTATTTTTCGCTTTTAGTGTGCTCACAGAAAATTAGAACACCTTAAGCAGGAGTTTAATAGCAATTTTTGTAAGCAAAGTTACATTCCATCTCTAAGTCAAATTGGTCAAAGCTTCTCCAGTATTTACAAAAACATGATAGACAAGATGCTACACAAAAAAAACATTGCATCTGAAGAGTTTTCTTTTATTTTCAAAGACAACTGGAAAAGAAAGCATTGTCTGCTGTAATCAAAAACATACCACAGTATAAACAGTAACCATTCCACTTATCACAGCTTGGTTGAGTTTAAAATTTGTGTTTAAAAGGTCCAAGATGACTGCAGTTTTACAAAAATGGGCAGGGTGGAAAGAGTTGCAAACTTCATGTGCTTCTGGATATCAAGATTTGTTTTTTTTTATACAATAGTCACAGTTAAAAACACCCTGCTGGTAATACATAATTACACTTTATTAAGGTCATAAACCAGCAATAAACAATAAAGCCTATACAACTTGTATTTCTACTTAATCACTGACTGATACAGCTAACATGAGATAAGTGAAAAGTTCCTATGGTTTAAATGAATTCCTAAGACTATGATCTCTTTATCTGGGTATTGATTTTTATTTTTTTTTTCCTTTTTCCTTTCCTTCTTAATCAAGACTTGTAGTGTTGTAAACCTTATAGAACATCTGCCTCACAAAATACATCGTAATAACTTTCTTTTAAAAAAAAGACTAACCCCTTACATCATTTCTGGCGGGGCGCGCTCCCGGCAAGGGCTGCGCGCCCCGGGTTCCCCACTGCGGCCCCTGTCACTTCATTTGATATCCCTTATTGACCCACCCATCTCCTTCATATATGGGCATGTCCATAGACCGATCGGGAAAAGTTTTATAATATGAAGAGAGTTGCAAAGTATGAAAAAAAAACAAAAACAAAACAAAAAACCCGAACCAACCAAAACAAAACATTAATACTGATGAAAAAGAAAAACCAAAAAAACCCCGAAAATATAGAGGGTGGGAGAGGAGGGCGGAGGGGGGCCCCCCTCCGCCCGTTGGAA
This sequence comes from Oceanodroma leucorhoa, assembly GCA_030449065.1. Classification (NCBI taxonomy): domain Eukaryota; kingdom Metazoa; phylum Chordata; class Aves; order Procellariiformes; genus Oceanodroma; species Oceanodroma leucorhoa. Next base: position 22,916,773 of record JASVER010000001.1, on the reverse strand, counting down.
TGGCGGCAACACACAACGATTTTGAGATGGGAGCTGCGGGGGGAGAGAAAAAAAAGAAACGAGACATCTTTTAAATCAATCCCTGGTTGTAGACAAGTTCTCCGAGACCAGTACCTGGCACCACTCCAACAAACAAACAGGGGGGAAGAAAAGTCCGACGGCGAGGGGCGGCGGCGGTGCTTACTCCGCCGACTCGCCGGCGGGTCCCTCCGGACTGCTCTCGGAGGGGGGCTCCCGCCGCGCCGGCGCCGGCTCCTCCGCGGGGGCCGCCTCCTGATCGCCGCTGCCCGCCTCGCTCGTGGCGGCGCCGGCGCCCGCCGCCTCCTCTGCCGCCTTCCCCTTCCCCTCCGCCGCCGGCTGCTGCTGCTGCTGCTGCTGCTGCTGCTGCTCCTCCGCCGCCGCCGGGGCCTCCTCTCCCGCCGCCTTCTCGGGGGCGGCCTCGTCCGATTTGGCCTCCTGCGAGTCCCCCGCCTCCTCCTTCGCCGCCTCGGCGCTGCCGGCGGCGGCCGCGCAGGCCTCCTCGGCGGCGGCCTTGCCCTCCTCGCTGCCCGCCGCCTCGGGGGCCGCCGCCTCCTCCTTCCCGCCCTCCGCCGCGGCGGCGGCGGCGCCGCCTTCGCTCTCGGCCCCCTCGCCGGCCTCCTTCTTGTTCTTCTTGAAGGAGAAGCCGCTGAGCTTAAAGGACTTCTTGAAGGAAAAGCGCTTCTTTTTTTTTTTCGGGGTCTCGCTGCTGGACGAGGGGGTCGCGCCCTCCTCAGTCTTGGGGGAGGACTCGCCCTCCGCCGGGGAGGCCGGCTCGGTGCTCTCCGCCTCGGCCGCCTCCTTCTCGGAGGCGGGCTCCGACGAGGCCGCCTCCTCCTTGCCCGTCTCCTCGGCGGGCGCGCTGCCGTTGGCCTGCACCTCCTCCTTGCCCGCCTCCGCCGCCGCGGGGGAGGCGTCGCCGTTCACCTTCACGTGGCCGTTCTCCTGCAAGACAGCGACGGGCGTTACCGGCGGTGCCGACAGGGTGGGGGGACACGGGGCGCCACCGCCCTCCCCGGCCAGCGGCCTTTCCTCGCCCGCTTTCTGCTTCCGCGGCTTAAATCCCCGGGCCCTCCGCTGCCCCACGCGCCGCCCGGGCCGGGCCGGGCCGGGCCAGGCCGCGGCGGGCGGCCCCAGCGGCGGCCGCC